>CAJQZJ010033053.1:319497-332590 GCA_907164525.1 Lophiomys imhausi
TTTCCACTTCTCTTCTTTGATTCTGTGATGAGGTGGAAGTGTGATTCTGACGATCTTGTTTTCCACACCTACTTGCTGTTCTCAGCCTACATAGGCAGCTGAACCTTTAGGAAATTTGCCACCTTGATCACATTGCTGTCTTGGTGTCCTTCTTGTGTTCTTTGTCTTTTCAATTCCCAGTCCCCTGTACAGACAGTACAGCCAGTGGTCGCAGGTGGCGACACTCCTGCCTTCATCAACTGAGAAGTCACACTGGAGAAGTGCATAGCAAGGTACGCCATTAACAGATTTAGGCTGTGATAGCCCAAGGCAAAGGCAAGGCATAAAACCTGCTGAGAGACAGTTCCTTGAAGGGGTCTGTCCTGGGGACTGCAGAGCGCCAAAAAAGTGAGCAAGGTGAGTGAAGTTTGGAAGCTGCTTGGAGAGGCTTTCGGCAGTAAGGTTTGCCTGGGTCAAGGAGACCATGGAGGCGAGTCTCAGCTGATGGAAAAAGCTGGCCTGGTTTTGGTGGTTGGAACAGACTGACTTTATAAACCAGCCACAATTTGGTGGTTGAAATAAACTGGCCTTGAAACTGGCAAAGTAAGGCCCAACGGACTTTAAGCTTAAAAGATACTACCTTATAGGACTCCTGTAAACCAAGTCACCCTACACGGACCTATGTTAAAATATTAATATCATCCCAGGCATGATGGCACATGCCTTTAATCCTAGCACTTGGGAGGCAGAGGTAGGCAGATCTCTGTGAGTTCAAGGCCAGCCTGGTCTACAACGTGAGTCCAGGATAGCCAGGAATACACATTAGAGAAACCCTGTCTCAAAAAAAAAACAAAACAAAAAACCTCAGAATATTAATATCTTTTTAAGAAAGTTAAAATAGCTGGGTGTGTGGCGCATGCCTTTACTCCCAGCACTCAGGGAGGCAGAGGCAGGTGGATCTCTGTGAGCTCAAGGCCAGCCTGGTCTACAGAGTGAGTCCAGGACAGTCAAGGATACACAGAGAAACCCTGTCTCGAAAAACCTAAAAAAAAGAAAGAAAAAGAAAAGAAAGCTAAAATAGTGCTAGTTAAGTGTTTTTAGGTAGGTTTTAGAGAGTTCTTAGGTATTAAGGTGCTCTTAGACTATAGATTTTAGGTTATAGGATTTAGGTATTTTATAGTGTTTAAGTACTAATAAATATAAGTGTTTGTAAATAAAAATATTCTGTTGCAGTACTCACTGGCATTTCCTGGCATGATGGCACATACAAGGTAAAGTGAGTGTGTTATATGTTCAGTCCAAGGCTGCACTGAAGCTGCGCCCGTACCATGGACAAGCACTGCCAGAAACTCCTCAGGTTCATTATAGGCTTGGTTCTGAATTAAGTTTTGGTTGTTGCATATTCAGAAACCTTTCACTGTTACCAAAATTTTTTTTTTTAAGATTTATTTATTATGTATACAGTGTTCTGTCTGCAGGTATATCTGCAGGCCAGAAGAGGGCACCAGATTTCATTATGGATGGTTGTGAGCCACCATGTGGTTGCTGGGAATTGAACTCATGACCTCTGGAAGAGCAGCCAGTGCTCTTAACCGCTGAGCCATCTCTCCAGCCCTGTTACCAAATTAAAAAAAAAAAAATCCATATAGTTATATGATCCCATATAAAGTTATTTGGTATAATACTTCTTTCATTCATGATAGTTTAAGAAATTGGGTTAGGAACTGGAGAGATGGCGCAGTGGTTAGGAAGAGCACTTCTTCCAGAGGTCCTCAGTTCAATTCCCAGCACCCCATGGTGACTCCCACTGTCTGTAGCTGTAGTCCTATGGAATTCAATATCCTCTTCTGTTGTGCAGATATATGTGCTGATAAAACACCTATATACATAAATAAATAATTTTTTTAAAAAGTTGTTATAAATAACATGAAATCACTACTTAAAAGGAAAAGTATCGAGTTGGATTTAGAACTTTAATCTCATGGAAATGGTTGCATAGTAGAATGTTAAGGTCAGGTGCCAAATACGTATGGACTGAACATTGGGAATGTATGCTAAGCCAATTATTTTCATAATTGTGGCCTAATTATTTTGTTGTCTTGTATTGTATTTGTTGTTATGAGAGAAAGAGCCATTTGTTGGAGTGAAAGGGGGAGCTGTAGGGGGAAAAGATATACCTTAAACTTGAAAAAGAAAAAAAGGAAGCGATGGGGGTGTGTGAGAGGGAAGAGGGTGGGAGGGTGGGACAGAAGCGGGGAGTAGGAAGGGGATTATGATTGAGATGTAAGTTGAAGAAATAAAAAATAAATAAACAAATTTTTTAAAAAAAAGAAAAATATCTCCAAGCCTGGGTGTCCAGCTAAGTGGCACAGCTCTCAGTTGTCTGTCATGGGGACGGCCATGGATTTTACTTCCAGGACCAAAGAAAAAGAAAACCTCCAGAATAATTATTTAATGAGAATAATAACATCTTCTCTATCTCCTAAACTTTCTGAGTCTTCTTTAGCTCTTCTCATCTATCAATACTCTATCCCCTAAACACTTAACCTCTGCCTCGAGAAGACATGAGTTCACTCCTGGAAGCACAACTGCTTCCCCTAGTTCTCACAAGGTATTCCACCTTAGTTTCTTTTCTCGTTGCTCTGATAAAATACCCCAGCAGAAGCAACTAAGGGGGAAGGTTATCTGTATCAGAGCTCAAGATCAAGTCCAAGGAGTAGACAAATCAGCTACAGGAGGTGGAGACAACAGTTACACTGTCACCACCCTCAGGAGGTAGAGGAGAACGAATCCTCAACTCACTTTCTCCTCCTTATACAGTCTGGGATCCTAGGCTGGGGAACAGTCCCACCCACCACGGAAGGTCTTCCCACTTTAACTAACCTAATCAAAAGAATTCCCCATAGAGAAACCCAATTCTAGAAACCTGACAGTAGAGATTAACCACCTCACTGAACGAAACATTCAGAATTTCATGTCATACCTCAGAAGGCCATGTATACCTCAGGCCCTCTCAGGAGTCACCATATATACTAACACTAAAGGCCCTTAGAAGTTCTGTGGTCATGTGTAATTAATTCTCTATATATGACTTATCCTTTCACCTAGTCTCTCTAGTTCCAATCATTTAGGCCTCTGAATAAACATCGCTTCTTCCAGAGATCCTTCCTTAACCCCTCCTCCCAACCTAAGAGAATAACAGCTCCCAATGAAACTTATGAATCTTCTGAACAAGAAGTTAAATATCTGCTAGTAAGTATAATAGTCAACTTCTTTCAAAATTTGTATTTAATTACTGAGGGGTCGTGGTGGAGTATATGCCACATTGAACTACAGGCAGTTGTGAGCTGCCAGAGAATGGATGCTGGAAACTCAACTCAGGTCCTCTGGAAGCACAGGAAGCGCTCCTAACCATTGAGCCATCTTTCCAGTCCCCAAGCTTTTTTGTTAAGGTATGTAAGATATGAGGATCAAATTCACAAACAATGTAAGAGAAAATGGCAGTCACTAGGCTGAATACAATTTATTTAATCCAAGCTTCAACAAAAGGATTCCATTTAAATGAAAGTATTCGTTTTCAAATCATGTTTAACTGAATAGTTTTGAGCCCCAAAGCTTACACTTACATAATTCATTAAGCAAGAGCAAAACAGATTAAACAAATATAGGATTTTCATATACACGTTCAAGTTAAATATATGAATGGCTACCACAGACAAAGGAGACAGTAGACTAAACTGTGTTCTGTCACAGCAGTAAACCACATCTGTTTTAGCCACATTTGGTGGTATACATCTACAATATCAGCACTTGGGAGACTGAGGCAGGACTACCACAAGTTTGAGGCTAGCTTGGGCTACATAGTAAATTCCAGGCCAATCTAGGTTACAGAGTGAGACCCTGCCTTAAAAATTAAAATGAAGTCAGGCATGGTGGCACACACTTTTAATCCCAGCATTTGGGAGGCAGAGATAGACAGATTTCTGAGAGTTTTGAGTTTTAAACCAGCCTGGCCTACATAATGAAATCCAGGGACAGCCCAGGGCTATGAAAAAAAAAAAAATCTTGTCTCAAGCAAACAAACAAAAGAAAACAATTTAAAGAAAGAAATGGGGAGGGAGAGAGGAAAAGGAAAAGAAAAATCACATTTTAACTCATTTTCTACCCAATGGCTAGCATGGCCTTGAAACCTAGTACCCTCTGAGAACTACTCACTGTATCAGGCAGTACACTCATCTAGCCTGCTCACTGCCCAAGTCCTCCCAGCACTAACTCTGAATAAGAGGTAGAAGTGGAATAGGCGTGTACAGCCATACCTGGCTTGTTTCTCTAGATTTTTGAAGGTACTCACCCAACTCATTTGCCATTAGGAATGCTTCATAGGAAAAAAAAAAAACAGTTATTATTAAAATAAATGAATTACATATAATTTTTTTAGTTTGCCACAATCATACACAGGACAAGTCTATGCCAACACCATCTTTAATACCTAAGGCAGCAAAACCTCCAAGGCACTTGGGATGCTTCAATTTAACATCAACATTTTGTTCTAGGTATCCCAATACACATTCAAAGATTTCTACAGATTACTCAACTTTTTAAAATTACTCAAGCTGAAGCACTCAATGGAAACTAATGTTACATTAATTCAGTAGCCTAGTGTGGGCCTTAAAGCCCTGTGCTACCCCCACCGTAAATGAGCAAGACCTCAGGAGGGCTGCTGCGCCTTTGCTTGCATCTCCCACTACACACAGTGCTTCACTCCTGCCCTTCACTAGGAAGCATTTTGAATACTAGCATTTTATTTGTACAGGACTTACTTGCTATCGTGAATAAAGAGGCTCTCCTCACTCTAGCTTCAGCTTGTCTTTCCTGCAAGAGGGAAAGGAAAGCCAGTTTCTGCTGTTTCACTCTTAAAGGCAAGCCCTGATCCTATGGCTGATAAACAGAGTGATGACTTAAAGCAGCACTCAACAGCATCTCCAAGCCACCAGTTCACCACTTCTCTCCCAGGGAGTCTAAGACACAGCCGTAAACTCTGAATGCTGCTGCAAGTACTCACTGTGAAAGGACAGGATTAAGCTCCACAGCATTCAGAATCATCACAAGCTCTTCCAAGGAAACAGGGCATAATGTACCGTGAACCTAACTTGAATGTACATAAATATGTAAGATGGACACTCTTCTCCAACACCTCAAATACGATCTAAGCCAAGACTTTCAGATTTCACAGAACCACCATCTTTTAAAAGGGTGTAGAGACCAGCATAGCACTGCCAACTCTTATTCTGCCAAGGACACTCTCTCACACACTCGACACACACACTCACACACACACACACAAACACTCACAGACACTCACACACACACTCACACAGACACTCATACACACACAGACACACACACAATCATACAGACACACTAACACACAGACACTCATACACACACAGACACACACACTCACACTCATACAGACACACTGACACACATACAGTCACATACACACACACAAACACACTCACACATAGACACTCACACACTCACACATAGACACTCACACACACACAAACACACACACTACTGCCAGGAATGGCAGCTCACTCCTGTAATATAAGCAAATGAGAGATGAGGCACTCTGGTCATGTGTTTTAGAGCAATCTTGGCTAGTAGAGGGTTTGAGAACAGACTACATGAGAAGCTACCTGTAAAAATCAAAACAAACCAACTATACGATCATTATTATTTCATCACAGAGCTAATGTGTTTCCTTCAAAATTAGTAAATAATTTTAGAAAAAAAAATTCTTTTAAATAAAATAGATTTAGTCTCAAAAAACAGACTACATTCTCATTTCACACAGCAAGTGACAACAGTGTCTGAGACTGGCATGACACTATTACACACTTCGGCATTTGAGAGCCATGGGTCTAACTGGCTAGGCCCCCAGAGGAAATCAGCAGTAGAACATGCTAAAACAATTATTAACCTCTCCAATGACAAGGAATGCAAGCCTGGAGGAAGTTTGGGGACTCTCCCAAAGTCACAGATCAAGAATTTTAACTCAAATTTGTGCATCCCAGAGTCAATTCCCAACCACCAAGCTAAACTTTTCCAGTGACATAAAGTTCCACTTTCACCCAGCCACTTCTGTGACCAATGACAACCAAGGCATTTCTGAGACAGCTGGTGGGAGTGAGAGGAGTGTCCTTGGCCATTACTCAGACTAAAGCCTAACGGAACACCTGACCTTTGCCTCCTAACACCAAGCTCAGTGAAACTAAACCAAGATGCCCAACAAAGCTCACCCCACACCCACCCGGCTACAGGACCCTTTGGCCATGCCATAGAGCCTGGGATGCAGAAAACATATTCTTGAAAAGCAAAAGGAAGGTATAATTCTTAATAAAAATAAATAAATACTTCTACAGCAACTCTGGCTAAAAACAAACTTTTCTTTAAAAAGTTACAACCCTGAGCCTCATTCTGCAAACTATTACAATCTTGTACATGTTAAAATACAATTGCTTCCTATTTAACTATCTAAAAAGCAAAGGACATGAGATCCCACAGATTTATAGCTCTTAAGTTTTCGAAGTAAAACACAATCTTCACATATATTATAAGATAGATATGAATACCTTATTCTTTCATCTCTCCATGGTGATCAGAGTACTGAATAAAATTATTCATGTTAATCAAACGTATTTCTACTGAGCTGGAAACGGAGCTTGGACATACATCACCTAACTGGGATACTGGAATTCAAGAACTTGATACCACAGCATAAAAATAAAAAGGGTATTATAAAAAGCCAGAGGGGGGGAAATAAAATAAAATAAAAATAAAAACCCAGAGGGGAAAAATATCTAAATATCATTTTTTTTACAAAAGGCAATGTTAACTATATCAACAGTCGCTGTAGTGAGAGGCACAAGTCATGTCTTTGAATATCAGAGTTTTTATTATCAAAATAAAAATAAGTCATACACACAAAAGAATAAACAAAATACCACATCAATTACCTCCCAATCCTGATGCACCACTCAACAGACAAATGTCCAAAGGAAACAATCAGCCATGGCTGTAAGCTAATCAGCCTGAGACTCTGAACCAATGAGTCTGAAAGAGCTTACTTCCCTGAAAACAGAACAATAACAACATAATAGTCTTGCTAGCAAAGCCAAGAAATTTTTATTTCTTTTTTTTTTTTTTTTTTTTTTTTGGTTTTTCGAGACAGGGTTTCTCTGAATATCTCTGGCTGTCCTGGACTTGCTTTGTAGACCAGGCTGGCCTCGAACTCACAAAGATCCGCCTGCCTCTGCCTCCCAAGTGCTGGGATTAAAGGCGTGCGCCACCACCGCCCGGCTTGAAATTTTTATTTCTTAATTCTGTTATTTGTTTGGGGGTTGCAAGGAGAGTGTGTGTTTTGGAGACCAGGTTTCACATAGGCAGGCTGGCTTCAACTCCAGAGTAGCTGAGGACAACCTTGAACTTCTGACCCTCCTGCCTCCACTTCTAAGTGCTACAGTCATAAGCATACACCTGGTATGCAATGCTAGGGCTCAAACCCACAGTCCAGGGCCTCAAGTGTGCTAGGTAAAAATTCTGCCACCTAAACCACATCCCCAGGCTGCCTCCACTGGATATTTTTTTTTTTCAGGTGGGGTTTCTCTGTGAAGCCCTTGCTGTCCTAGAACTCATTTTGTAGACTAGGCTGGCCTCAAACTCAGAGATCCGCCTGCCTCTGTCTCCCAAGTGCTGGGATTAAAGCCATGAGCCTCCCATGCCTGGCTTCCAATGGATTTTTTAATTTTTGGTTTTTGAGTTTCTGTTACTGTTGTTTTTGAGACAGGGACTCACTATGTAGCCCTGACTGGCCTAGAATTCACAAAGATCTGTCTGCCTCTGCCTCCTGAGTGCTGAGATTAAAGGTGTGCACTATCACAGACCATTGAATTTTTATTTTTTAGCTAGATTTGTGTGTGTGTGTGTGTGTGTGTGTGTGTGTGTCTGTGTGTGTGTGTCTGTGTTGTGTTTCTCTTCAATAAGAGGGTGGGTCACCATGGCCTGCATGTGGAGATCAGAGAACACCTTGCAAAGTTGGTTCTCTCCTTCTGGCATATGGGTGTCAGGAATAGAACTTGGGTCATCAGATGTGGCAGCAAGTACCTTAGCTGCTGAATCATCTTGACAACCCCTCAACTGGAATTTTAAGGAACAGATTTCTTTCTACTCCATCTGAATTTATAATTCAAGGAAACTACCCAGATTATCAAATTCCTTACCCAGTGAATACAATCGTCTACTTACTATTTTTCTTTCTGTTTTAAACAGATGCCATTTAAATACATTTTGCTGCTGTTGCTTTGATTTTCTTTCCCTCTACACACACCCTTGGACTTTCATCTCCTTACACAGATTCAACTAGTGCATCTACCTGATAATCTATTTGTATTTCCCTATATCTATATATGACCACTCTCTCGAACTGCAAACATACTTCCAAAAACTTTTAAGTAGTTCCAATATGCTACTATATCCAAAAAAAAAAAAAACAAAAAAAACAAAAAAAACAAAACCCTCTGCCTAATAGGCCTGGTAGCACATGCTGGTGAGCACAGCCTCTCAGGACATGAGTCTGAGGCTACCCTATCTTTTAAAAATAAAAGCCAATTATGCAACTCCTTCTTCATATTCCTAGTAACAGTACCACCATCAGTTAGAAAGTGTAACTTTTAATTTCTGCCTCCTCTCCACCTCTCCTCTCCGGCCCTCGGCCTGCTGATCAGCGCTAGGCCTGCTGAGCCCTTGTTCTCACCTGCACCACTCTCAGTGTGCACAGTGGAGTATTAATAGCCTGCTGTAAGTCACTCTGCATACTCAACTATCACAAGGTACACATTTCTCATTTCTTCAAAATGTTGAACTTCTAAATACAGCATTTAAACATGCTCCACCATCCAGCCGCAACTTAATTGCAAACTTCATCTTTAATTCCAAAACAAACCATCCAGGTCATCTAGCACACTAACTTTAATGTACACGTGCCTTCTCATTTCCAAAACTGTTGTTCTCTTCATTTGAAAGGCCTTCTTTATCCAGCAAATCCTAACTCCTGAATCTTTGTTTTAGAAGCGTTTAACCCTCAGTCACCAGCTAATTTAAGATTGCAAGTTTAAGAGCAGGGTATGGTGGGACATGCCTGTAATCCCAAGTACAGAGAGAGGTCCAGACTGCAGATCAGAAGTTCAAGGTAACACTTGACTACAAAGTGAGCCCTAGGCCTACTCAAGATACAGGAGACCTTGTCTCAAAAACTACACTAAATAAATAAAAAGAATACAAGTTCATTGGGAAGTAGTACTATGAAGCAGAAATACCAGCTTTCCCACAATGCAGATCTGGCTTCAAATAGAGACTGCTATGCTAGCCACATAACTCTAGGGGAAATTACTGAACATATTTGAGACTCAGTACCCTGACTATTATGAGAGATGCCTACACAGTGAGACACTGTCTCAAAAGAAAGTAGCTTCTATGCTGTTGAGAAAACATAACTATAATAGAACTAAGTAACTAATAAATAATAGCATTGGCCTACCCTTACAAGTGCTACTGTCTCTCTATGGTTCTCCATGACGATTTAAGCTAAAACAAACATTTTCCTTTTGTACAACCCCAAACTTTAGATAAACCCATCCATGTGGTTAAGTATTCACATACATTTCTTTTTTGTGTTCAGAGTCTTCGTTTATTGTGAACAGGGTCACCTGGCTAGTAGCTTACTAACATCTTGCCTGTGGCTCCTTTGCTGCTGCATACCTGCCACTACATCCAGCCAGGTATTTATTTATACTAGAAACTTCTGTACAAATATCTTACATCCCCACTAGATTCAAATTTCTAAAAAGCACACTTAATCTTTGTGACTTGGAGTGCCTTGCACAGCATTTTTCATGAAGCACTCAACACCTCTCTTCAAATTAAGCCCCAATTCAACGGAGATTTAGTATTCCTAGACAGTACAATTCAATTCTTCATGATTTCAACACACCTTGGAAAAGTATCAAACCATGAATCTTAAGTTATAATGGCTTTGTCTTTATTTTTCCCTAATGGTTCCCTAAAAGAGCCTGACACATAGAAAATGATTAATATCACCTGAATTGATGAGCAACAGCTAAAATTTACAGTGCCTGAAAGTATCTGATTTTCACCAATTTCCTTTTTTTGTTTTTATAATTCCCATAGTTTTTCCCTTCAAAATACATTATATCACAGTACAAATCCATAACCAAATCGAACTTGATTCATTTTCCAGACTCTAATTTGACATCTCAGTCTCAGGTTCTGAACAACTGAGTACTTCAAATACCTAAGAGGCCACAGCTTCTAGCCAGATCTAAAGTTGTGCAACTTAATCTTCACTCGAATTTTTCCCACAAGCTTAAACAACACACCCCCCCATTTGTTAAATATCAACAACCTTGGCATAGATTTGGGGGGCTGGGGAGATGGCCCACATGCAGCTCACTGAGCAAGCCTGAGAACCTGAACTGGCATCTACAGCACCCACATAAAAGCCAGGTGCTGTGGCATGTGTCTGTAACCCCTGAACTGGGACTGGGGGACCAGAGCAAACACAAGAGGGTCCCTGGGGCTTGCTGGCCAGGCAGCCCAGCTAAAACATCAAGCTTCAGGATCAGGGTGACCCTGTCTCAATATAATGATGATGATGGGTAATCTAGGAAGACCCAATGTGCATTACACACAGAGAGAAATTGTTTTAATGAAATAAATTTTCCTTTGTATAAGACAGTTCATGGAACTTGTCACTTCAGACTACTACCCTCATTCATGATATTATCTTCCTTTCCATAGTGGAAGGAAAGAGAATGACATAAGTACAAGAAAGACAGATAGACAGACAAGACAAACAAAACAGTATAAATCCTAACATAAGCATAATATGAGAAGTGCAGATAATGTCACTGGTTTCCTGTAGATGATTTGTGTATACTTGACACTGTGACAACACAGGTCATTTGCAACAAATGAACTTTCTGATTATAATTTAAAACCCAGTAAGAGAGGAAAATATCTCCATTACTTCCTACAATCTTCTCACCGGTAGTTTATCATCTAAACTCCATTTAGTAACAGTGTCTACAAGATTTTCTTCTCTAGGAAATTCTCAGTTTATTAGAGCTAAACACTTCATGCGGTTAAATTAACAAACACCTCCGTCCAGCTGTGGGAACCTCCGTGCTGCAACAACAGCTGGACTTCACAAAGAACCTCTGAGGAGAAACTAAGGAGTTTTTTGTTTGTTTGTTGTTTAAGCTCAAGAAATGACAGTTCCAAGTATGCAAATTAACAATGTCTGGGGTGGAAAAGGATACCATTCTCCAGCCCTTTGCAGTCTCAACTTTTGCAACGTCCCGACTGAACTCTTACAACTGTGACTTCGGATGAGCACAGGAATTCAGAAGGCTGATTAGAGAATAGCATTATTCTTTCTCACGTCAGGACGAACACCGGGAAACTCATCTGAATCTACAATTCTCCTCAAATCTTTGTTTTTAAGAACTAACTCCAACAGTTTCAGCTTTCAAGTGAGTAGAGACCCTTCGAGGAAACGCCACGGTGACTGACCCTACGCAGGCAATTCAGACCCAGTTAGACCCTTCAAATCGCACCCAGGCGACCCTGACGCAGGTCTGCATGAAGAGCCCCGGACAAGATCGCCAGCATCCACATAGGGAGCGCCCCACCCTCGGACGGAGACTACACCCCTGGGACAACACAGGATAATTACTGAGCCGGGAAAGGGGGACAGACCCAAGAGGCGACGAAAGTCCGGCACTGATGTCCAATGCACTCTGGCTGTCCAGGACCCCAGAGACCGGGTCCATAGACCTCACTGCGGAGGCGTCGAGCCCACTCGCCCGGGCAGAGAGAGGGGGTCGCAGCGCGGGCGGCCCGGCCCAGCTCCCGAGTCCACTCTGCGGCCGCAGCCCCGGGAACCCGCTCCCGCGGCGCCCCGCCCACCCCCGCGGCCCCGCGGCGCGCCTCTCGCCGGTCTGCGGGCCGCGCGCGCTCCGCGGCGCCCGACTATCCCCTTCCCGGACCCCGACAGCTGAAGCTGCAGCGGGCAGCAGGGTCCGAGGCTCGTCCGCCCGGCGCAGGCCCCCTCAGCTTCCCCGGGCCACTCACCGTCGGCGCGACGGCGCTGAGAGGGGGCGGGGTGGCGGCCGCGGAGCTCCGCGCTCCCTCCGCGACACGACCCCCCCCTACTCGCAGCCGACGGAGCCTCCGAGGCTGTGTCTTCAAGGCCTCTCTGCTGCCCGAACCCTAGACAAGCACTTCCGGGGGAGAGGGGGAGGGCAGGCTCTTGGCACCGGAACTGCTCCTAGGCTGGAGCTGCCAGGCCTCCCGGGCGGGGCTGGGCGGGGCCTGAGCCTGGCGCCCAAGGACCCGCCCCCGGGCTCCTTGCTAACTATCCCTGGTGGCCCCGCGGGCCCCGGGCTACCTCTGGCACCCCTTATTTTCACTGCTGTTAGGCTCGTTCCCCTCCAGCCATCTAATTCTGCGGAGACTCGCGGATCCAGTTTAGCCCAGCCCAGAGCATTCACCCCGCTTGCTTGCGGACCGTCCCGTGGGGTTATCCTCACTGGCTTCTGTCTCGCTTAGAAATGCAGTTGACATTTATGGAAGGAAGGGCCACTCGCGTGGTAGACAGTGTATTACGCGATTCGGCCGCGTTCACTTATTAAATAACCTACAAACTCCTGGAAATTGGTGCTGTTATTCTCTACACCTTGCAGAGAAGGAAACCGGTCAGGTATCAAACTTTACCACAGATGCCGGCTCTTGGTTTTACTTTAACTTGTGGTATCGTAGAACTCTCATCTGCCCCAAACAAGACTTTTCAAATTATTCAAAGACAGGAGCTAAACTATATTTCCCTTTATCGGTCATCCTTTGTACCTTCAACAAAGGCCGAGGTGACAGGCTCTGCACCTGGATCCTGTTGTTTTTCTTTTCACCCTGACCTTTTTAAGCTCGTGTGTGTGTGTGTGTGTGTGTGTGTGTGTGTGTGTGTGTGTGTGTG
>CAJQZJ010033053.1:333482-363695 GCA_907164525.1 Lophiomys imhausi
CACACACACACACACACACACACACACACACACACACACACACACACTCCACTCACACAGCCTAGAGACCTAGTAAGAGGAACCCTCAATCACAGACTCTCATCTAACTGGTAAGTGGTGAAGCCTGAATTTAAAAGTGAATCTGGGTTCTCGGGAGGCTTTTCACCTCGCTACCAGCAGTTCTCAAGCTTGAAAGTATGTCACAATCACCTGGAGGGCTTATGAAACAAATTGCTGGGCCCCATCCTCAACCTTACCTTTCACTCACCCAGGGTAGTGCTTCATCAGGTGCGTCCTCCCGTCTAGCAGCTCAGCATCAGCTGGGAACCTGTTAAAGATGCAAATTACCAGGTCCCGCCCCAGACCTCCTAAAGCTATAACTCTAGGATTAGAACGAACAATCCTTGTTTTAAGAGTCCCTCCTCCACAACCAGGGCATTCCAATAAGATCTCAAGTTAAAGAACTACAGCATTCTGGTAACCTGTCTTTCACATTTTTTTTTTTTTTTTCACTGTGGTCAATCTACAGCTTGGGATTGTTCTTGTTTGGGAGAGGAGGAGTGTTGGCTTTGAAGCGTTGAGGATTCAAGTCTGTCTCAGCCCATTGGAAGCAAATGCCACTGAGTTACATTCCCAGTCAGGAAAAAAAAAAGTCTTCTCATTAATTAAATGACATTTTGGAACATTTTAATTCATCTTTCTTCACAGGCAATGAGGTTGGGGAAAATGAGTTTTAATGGAGGATTCTTTTTGATTTGTACTGAAATCGAACCAAATAATTCTGGGTTGGAGGTGGGGGGAGGGAAGTGGAACAAAACTTACTTGAGAACCTCTCAGTGTCGAGGTTTTACTTGTGTTTTCTAAATTAATCTTCACTGTGCGGTTAGGTTTTATGGTCTTACTTTTACAAATGAGAATAGCTGAGACTGAGGTGAAGTAATTGGCTTAAGGCCACATTCTTGTTACTGGGTCGAAACAGGATTGCTCCGAGATCCCTCTAATTCCAAAGCTCATGGTCTTGCCACTTTGTGGCTGAAGCCTGGAGAGCCAAATTCCAGTGGCTCTGCCACCCCAGCTACACAACACTGAGTAAGCGATTTAATCTCTATTTTTCAGTTTCTCCATCTATAAATACCGTTATCGTAAATCTGCCCTTCCCACACTCAAATGTCAAATAAATGGGGGAATAAAACTGCTTTCAGCTCTTTGAATAAAAACGGGAAAAAGGCAAAATGTGGTGTAGTGCGTTTAGACACACATCGTGTTTGTAAGCCTGGGCATTGAAGTTTTCTCTGATTCTTCCCTGATTCAAATAGAAAAGTGCCCCCACCCCCAACACCCAAAAGTTGTTTAACTTCATTTGCCAGTGTCTCCTAAAGAATAAAGAAGATGATACAGTATCTTATGTGGTTTTTGTTGGTTTTGTTTGTTGTTTTTTTTTAACTACACAGAAAGCAGGGCACCGAGGTCCACACATATGCCTGTAATCCCAGTGTTTAGCAAGTAGAGGCAGTCACAGGTTTCAGGCCAGCCTGGGCTATATAGTGAACCCCCAACTAAAAATTAAGGAGCTGGGGTGTAGCTTAGTGATCATATGCTTAACATGCCCTACACCCTGGGTTTTATCCCCTACCACCCTGTTAAATTTGTAATTTAAATGACAGAAATTTCTTCCAAGGCTCAGAGTCCCCACTTCATTACAAAATACTAGCCCACCCTCATCCTGAAGACTCTTTTAATCTAAACCATTTTTTTTTCCTTTCCATTCCAAGCACCTCACCACCCTCCTGCCTCCACCACCCCCCCCCACACACACACAAAGGACACTTAAGATTCCTGTTATTTTATTATGTAGAAGGATTTAGTTCTTAATCTTTATCTCAGGCCAGGCTCCAGGCCATCTTTACTGACTTAATAGCCAAGTTGCGCAATGGGAGGGGGGTACTGTTCACAAAGAATACAGCCTGAGTGCTGCTCACGGGGGTGCCGCCTCACACAGACCCCATGCCTCCTGGAGCTATGCAAGGCAAGGATGCTGGCTGTCTCTGCGAAGCACCTATCCGCAGATTCATTAAGGCAGTTCGTTAAACAAAAGAGCTGTGCGCTTCAGCGTTCACCCTCTGCCAGACCCTGAGATAATGGTGTTCTTTGTTTATGTTTTGTTTGTTTTAACATAGGCCCGGTCCTTTACCACCCAGCTCACATCTTAGGCTCCCGCACTTCACTGTGGCATTTTTCACTGCCTTCTCTGATGCTGTCAAATCTCCCCAAACTTAAGAGCTTTTTAAATGTTTTAGTTTTATTTTTAAACAGGCTCTTACTGTGTAGTTCGGGCTAACTTCCAATTCTTGATCCTCCTGCCTCCACCTCCCAAGTGTTGGGATTACAGAGGGTCGGAACGCCTAGCTAGAGTTTTTGTTTTGTTTTCTTTTTTTAATCTGAAGATGATCACACTTTGTCTACCTCAACTTTCATCCCTTCTTTGTCACAAATGCTTGAAAAGCATGTGCTTTGGGTAATAGCACTGTGTACAATAGATGTGTTTTATTATAAGTGTATGTAGAAAGGTTTGAAAACAGCTCTGGAATGTGTTTGCCCCATAGTTTTGTACCAATAAAAAATAAATAGTAAGATCAAAGTTTTTTTGTTGTTGTTATTTTTGGTTTTGTTTTCAAATTTTCCCCTCCTTTAAAATTTGTTTTTTATTTTATGTATGTGAATTCTTTGCCTATGCTCCCAGAAGTCAGACAAGGGTGCCAGATCCACTGAAATTGGACTTATAAGTTGTGAGATATAGATGGTTGTGAGGTACCATGTGGGTACTGAGAACTGAACCCAGATCTGCTGTAAGAGCATCCCTTGCTCCTGGCCACTGAGCAGTTTCTCCAGCTGCAAGATTAATCTTATTTTTAATTATGTGTGCAGGCGTGTGTCTGTGTGTGAGTACATACACTTGTGAGAGCAGCTTCCCAGGGAAGCCAGAGGCCTTAGATGCCCCGAAACTCGTTTCTTTTGATTGTGAGCCACCTAGCATAGGTCCTGGGAACACTTGTGGTCCCTGGGAAAGTGGTACATGGTCTTGTTTGTTGTCACTGGTGGTAGTGGTAGCTTTTATTGTTTGTGGAGTTGTTATTATTGTTTTGATTGTTTGTTTTTATGTGCATGAGCGTTTTGCTTCCATGAATGTCTGTGCACCATATGCATGCAGTGCAAAAGCCGAAGGTATTAGGTCCCCTGAAACTGGAGTTACAGACGGTTGTGAGGTGCCATGTGAGTGCTGGGCATTGAACCCCGTCCTCTGGAAGAGCATCCAGTGCTTTTTAACCACTGAGCCATCTATCTCTTCTGCCTCTTGTTTTGTTGTGAGATCTCACTATGTCTCCCTAACTGGCCCACCTGGACTGCAACTGACTGCGTAGACCAGGGTGGCCTCAAAGAGATCTGCCCGTCTCTGCCTCTCAAGTGCTGGGATTGGTACAAGTCCCTTTGTTTGACTCCCAGGACCACATTAAAATTTGTTGTTGCTGCTTTTAAGAGCACAGGAGTGCTGGTACATGCCTACAATCCCAGAATTTGGGAAGTAGAGCCAGGAAGGTCAGGGGTTCAAGACCCTGTCTCAAAATTTTTTTCTGCCAACTCTTGAAACTTAAGCCACTCTGGCAAACATCTGGCACACATGTGGCACAAGACACCATTGACTTTGGTTCAGGTGCCTCTACCTTCTTCATCAGAAGAAGGTTAGTTGAGTTGCTCTCGCTCACAAGTAAAGTCTTCACCATAGACACTAAGTCTGGGACCACTGGGATAGAAGAGAATGTAGGCATTTTAAAAGAAACAAGCATAGAATCCTGTCATAACTATTTATTCCAATGTGCTTTAGGAGAATTTGAAAGTATTTTTTCTTGTGAGATCCCAAAAAGGCAAGTATAGACAACAAATTATATAGTCAACAACAATTGACTTGATTTTGTTGTTGTTTTTTTAACAAAACCTGTAGCTGGAGCTGGCCTTGAACGCACTATGTAGCCAAGGATGACCTGAACCACCAGTTTATAAGGCGCTAGGGACGGACCCCAGTGCTTGATGCATATTAGGTAAACACTAGAACAACTAAGCCGCTCCCCAGATCCCTACCACCAACCACTTAGAGGAGCTGCAGATGCTAGTTGTCAACTGCTTGGAAAGAGAAAAGATAATACTAGACACTTAGAAGCAAGTCTGTGAGATTGAGATCTGGTGGTTCTGTCCCCCTTGATCTGAGAGGAGAGTAGCTGTACAGCTGGCTAAGGTAGATAGCAAAGGACAGATTCAGAGTTAGAACACAGACACTCTGTCTCCAAAGGCACTGTCTTCACCACTAAACTAATATTTATTGAGCCTTTCCCATGTGACATAGCCATGAGTGCCTCCCACCCAAAAGACACTTGCTTTATGGAAGAATGTGCCTATCTCCTCCAGACCTTTTAGAGGGATCTGCAATAAACCCACAAGATTCTCCTCATCTTCTTCCCTCTGCTGCCCATGACGTTCTGACATGTTTACCATCTTCATTCTGAAGGGTACAAACTGCCAGACATCTGAAGATTTCTGAAATTCCCATATGACACGTTCATGAAATTTGTTTCTAACTTAAAGTTCTCACTGCGGCCTAGCCTCCAGTGAGAATAGTTTTTTTCTCACAGACAAAGGATGCGAACTAAGCGAGCAAGACTGACATCGGAAACCACTAACTGTAGTCAAATTGTGCTGGGGTGGAGAAATGAGAGAGAGTAAGAGTGAATCTCAGCGAAAATGTCACCTTGACACAGATGTAGCAGAACCTCAAAATAACCTGGAAGGAAGTGAGCATCAATTTTTAGCATGTTTTGCATTTTATCTTCAATTAAATATTAAATAATTAGAAATACTTTTATTTGAATTTAAATAATAAAATATTAATTATTAAGAAATTAGAACTTATACTATCTTTTAAAAGGGCTGAATTAATTGACTATCTTGTTACCAGGACTGAGTTATTTAAATGAGTGTATAAAGAATGAAAGGTTATATTTCACCTTCATTCCTTTTTTTTTTTAATCAAGGTGGTCGCCCAGGGGCCAGCAAGATAACCCCATAGGAAAGAGCACTTGCCTGGTGACCTGAGTTTAATAAATGGACCACTCATGGTGTGTGGGCTGCCCTCTGACACCCCTCTCCCCCCACACACATACCCAAAAAAATATTTTTCACTTTATTTTTAAAATGGTTGCCCGTCTCACTCTGCCTCAGCTTCCCCTTCTACAGAATACACATGATAAATGCATCTTTATATCGTAGAGATGATTTGAGACATGGCTAATAAATGATTATAAAGCACAGGTCTTTGAAGTATAAAGCATTGCATAATTACTAAATACTATAATAATCATCCTCATAATAATAGTAATTTTCAACCAACACATCAACCAGCCCCAGATGCCTTTCGTCACCTCCCAATTAGACAAAAGTGTATATGCCAACTACTAAATGAAGTCAGAATCTTTTTTTTTGAAGACTTATTTATTATGTATACAGTGTTCTGTCTGTATGTATGCATATAGGCCAGAAGAAGACATCCAATCCCATTATAGATGGTTATGAGCTACCATGTAGTTGCTGGGAAATGAATTCAGGACCTCTGGAAGAACAGCCAGTGCTCTTAACCTCTGAACCATCTCTCCAGACCTAAAGTCAGAACCTTAAACCATGGACTAGTTCCATTCTCTTTCCCTCTTTCCTATGCAGAATCCAAAGTTACACTGCCAGAGAGAGATTGCTTAGCCCCTAACTGTGTGACCCTACCTGTGTGAACAGCTTGTGCATACAGACTTCTCTGGCCTATTTCTTTTATCTTTTAAACAATTATTTATTTTTATTCCCTTATTTTTATTTTATGTGCATTGGTTTTGCCTGCATGTATGTCTGTATGAGGGTGTCGGATCCCCTGGAACTGAAATTACAGACATTTTTGAACTCCCATGTGGGTGCTGGGATTTGAACCTGGGTCTTTTGCAAGAATAGCCAGGGCTCTTAACCACTGAACCATCTCTCCAGCCCCTATTTCTTTTATCTTTAAATCACATTTATCGAGTGAGTTGTTGGAGGAAGGCATTTGTGTCACAGTGCACATGAGGAGGTCAAAGGGCAATTTGAGATAGATAGTGGTCTTCCATCTACTGTGGGGGGCCCAGGGATAGAACTCAGATCTCCAGTGTTGACAGCAAGCACCCTAACCACTGAGCAATCTCACCAGCCCATGGCCTGTTTCTTTAACTATGAAAAGACAACTGATAATGCCTAAGTTGTGTTTCTGTGAGAGTTCAACAAAGTGACACCAATAGAATACAATCAAAGGTATGCTAGAAGAGCTTAAGGAATGTTAGTGACAACAGTGACTAGACACAGTTCGTGATAAAAAAAAAAAAATAATCAAAACCCTAACAATGGCCAGTAATCTATCCCATGCTATTGAAATGCAAGAGAAAGTAAAGTCAGCACATGCAATTTGAAGAATGACTTCACAATCCTCCAGGCTACCATGTTAGCATTTACCATGTACAAACACTTGAGTGTAAAATTTAGGTAGCACAAGAAACAGCGAATCATCTTATTTTCATTTTAATGGCTTGTTTATTTATGAATGACTATGTTTTGGCTGTATATGATGGGGGTGAGGGTAAATTTTAAAAGTACCTCTTTATCACTGGTGATCACAAGTCCCTAGCTCCTTCCTCTCCACAGATGTGGCCACGGCAAATGATTTGTTGTGCTGTTTTCAGGGCCCTTGTAAGAACACTTACATTCCTGCAAACAAAACTCAATATGCAGGCAGTGTATGTGCTTCCAACATATGTGCTCAAGACTCTAGAAGAACAGACCTCCCAAAAATTGTTTTTTAAGAGTTTAGCATTTTTATACGTGATATGGCTCAGTGAATAAAGGCGCTTGTGACTAAGCCTGACAACCTGAATTTGATCCCTCAGGCCCCTCAGTAGATGGCAAGAGCTAGCTCCCACAAGTTGTCCTCTGACTCCCCCTCCATGCACACAAATAAACATAGTTTTTTTTTTAAGAATTTGGTATTTTCACAAATATATAGATATGAAGATCACAGCTTGTTTGGACTTCCTTGTACGTGATTTTAATAAAACTTTAATACTAAACAAAAGGATCTATTTTAAATAGTTGTTATTATTTTGAGAGAGGTTCTCTCTCTCTCTCTCTCTCCACAGCTCTGGCTGGCCTGTAACTCACTTTGTAGACCAGGCTGGCCTCAAACTCACAATCAGAGCCTGCCTCTGCCTTCCCAGTGCTAGGATTAAAGGTGAGCACTACCACACCTGGAGAAACAAAATGAAATTATTTAATGGATACCATAAGCTCTTTAGAGATTATGATCATTCTTCAAATCTTTTTTTTTTTTTTTTGGTTTTTCGAGACAGGGTTTCTCTGTGTATCCTTGGCTGTCCTGGACTCACTTTGTAGACCAGGCTGGCCTCGAACTCACAAAGATCCGCCTGCCTCTGCCTCCCAAGTGCTGGGATTAAAGGCGTGCGCCACCACCGCCCGGCTCATTCTTCAAATCTTAATGGCAGCTTGTTGTGAGGGCTGGATATAGAGCAGTTGCCTAGCATGTGCAAAACCCAAGTTTAAACTCCAGTACTGAAAAACACGGCATGGTTAAGTCACAAATATGCTTGATGCTTACTTTATGAGTGGGGCATGTACATTCATAGTTTTAACTACGAATATAATTGTTTACAAATGTTTATCTTTTGGTAAATATTTTTGCTTTGTTTTAGGAGTAAGTGTCTGTGTTATAGCTCAACCTGACACCAAACTCTTGATCCTCCTGCCTCAGCCTCCTACACTGTGCTGGGATTACAAGCACACTGCTAAACCTGGCATGTGAGTAATATATATGTACATATATATTGTATAATATTATATATATAAATATGTATATATTTAATATTTTAAAGTTTTAATTGGCTTATTTATATATGTCTATGGAATATATATGATATTTCAATACATGTATACAGAACTGAACAATAGGTTTGAGGTCATTGGTATATTCGTTACTACAAACATTTAGCACTTCTTTGTATTAAGAACTTCCAAAATTCCCTGAGCTGTCAATCTTGAAGTATTAAATTAGTTGTTATGCCAGGGGTGTAGCTCAGTGGTAGAGTGCTTGTCTACTGCATTCACAGCCCTAGGTTTGAAACCCAGAACGCTTGTGCGCGCGCACACACACACACACACACACACACACACACACACACACACGTCAGCCATGGTTAGCCTACATACTATAGAACACTGCACCTTCGCACCCACTAATGTGTGAGTGATTTTAAAGACTGTGATATTTACCAAGCAGTGGTCTAAATCAGGAACTTGTCCTCATGTGTCATTTACCTCACTAAAAAATATACTTTTTTAAAGACTCCTGTTGGAATGATTTCCCTTCCTTTCTTGGTAAAGCAAATTTCATTTTCCATCGCATTCTCAAGGCAGTGTAATAGAATCCTCTTCTAATCTTCACAGAGTGTCTCAGGGTGAGGCATCCAACAGACCAGGAGCTTTCTAAATGGTGACTGTGGAGGGATGCCAAGGATACAGAATGGAGCCAAGTGCAGAATCCTCAACTTGCTCTCTGAAGCAGCAGAAACTCGTGCAAACTGTATTTCACCAAGGCAGAGTGTCTCACCTGCAAAGATAGACCACATGTGGAAATGATATTGCGGAACAGGGAATAGAGTGTTTCAGGAGGCAGCAAGAGAATGTTCCCTGAAGAAAACCCCAACAGCCTTTGAAGAAAGAAGAAAGGAGAATTAAGCAACAATTCCTAGCTACACATATTTTAAGTGTTTCTCTTAGAGTAAATTAACGGCTGAACTTTTAGTACTCCTACAGCAAGCTCAATGCACTTAAAATGATACATACATATGTAGAAATCCAAAGTTATCTCTAATTTTTTTTAATGTTTATTTGAAGTATCCCTGGAGCTAAACTACTGCAAATGTTTATTGCATGCTTATTATGAACACGGCACAGGACGTTACATAGAATACCAAGAACTCTGAGTCCTAGTAGAGAATAAAAATGCCAGTTGGGGATATGAGTTGTGGGCTCATAGAAAAAAAAAGAGCAGTAAGGTTGCAACATCTTGTGAGAAATGTAGAATGAGTAACAGAGCCGTTTATTTGGGGAGACGGCTTCCATCATTCATGGTCTTAAGACCAACTCTCAGATAGAACTTAATGTTTTAAAAGGTTTGTAAAATATAGGAAACATAGGGACGTCCGAGGATCCAGCACTTTTTTTTTAACTATGACTATAGGAAAGTTCAAAGCACATCTAATAAACCACCTGCCCCAGCCTCCCAAGACCTGGGATTACAGGCGCGTTTCACCACACCTGGCCTTCTGTGTGGCTGTTATTTCAAAGAGTCGTGCTAGTCCTAAGGACTGCTGTGGCAGGCAAGATCTCCAAGACAGGTTTTTCTCGTATTTCCCCTCAATCTCTTAAAACTGATACACCCGGAACTCGATCCTGTCTCTTCTCCCTTCATCTACGCTTCCTCCATTGGTGATTTCAGCCAGCTTCAAAGATGGAGATACATTGTCTATAATGGAACCGCCAACGCAGGTTTTCCGGGAGGGAGGGGGAGAATTTACAACGTTAAATTGAAAATGCCTCCTCTACTCCTATAGAATCCAAAAGGAGAGATTACCACGTGCTAGTGTGCACCCTGAAAACAGGCTTTGCAAGGGAAGGCTCTTAAAGTTGAGTGTGTGCTACACAGCCTAACGAAAAGAAGTCCTGGAAACAGAGCAAAAGGGTGTGGTGGGCGTCAGGAAGGAAATGCGTTGTAAAGTGAGGGGATGGGATAGGTGTGGGAGGATCCCTGGTCAATCTCTTCTTCACCTCTCCTTCATTCCAGTGTTCATAGGATTAAGAACCTGACGTCATCTCTGGATTTGGGTTTATAACAAATGGGACATAGGTGTTGGGATAGATGATGGAGGACCCTATAGACTGATGAACAAACGGTACCCCCGAGGTTGGCAGCAACTGTATGCAATTCTGTTTCCAACATCTTTTCCATGCAAATACTTCTCTCGTTGTTTCTACGACACACTCTGCTTTTTCCCAAAGTACCCCCTTCAGAAGCAAAATTTGCAAAGAATTCTCTTTCCATATTGGAAAGACCTGGCTGCTTTTATATGATTGCAGTCTGCCCTCCATTCTGTGTGAGTGTAAACATATAAAATATTTATATGTCCTTCCAATCTATAGAAAAATCGCTTTGGGGACTTGAAAACAGACTCTTTACAGATGGGGAGGATATGAGAGAAATGCCCTCAGTGTGCTGGCTTGAAACTGCTATGTCTGCCCGGCACTGTGCCTCCTCTCATAAGGTGATGCTCTGCTGAATGAGCCCTTGTATGTCAAGATTCAAAACGTTCTTGTTTGCACCAGTGGGACAAAGCTCTCACAGACAGTGGGATCTGCAGGGCAACCACCAAGTGTATTAAGCCAATGTTCCCTCCACCACACTGTGAATAGTTTATCGTAATGGCAGTTCACACCTTCATGTATAGAGAGGCTGGTGTGTTCCTCGAGTGGCTGTCCTGCACAGAGCCCCACTGACTTTAAAGGAAGTGACATAGAACAGAACTCCAAGGGATAAGGAGAAGCAAGCAGCTCTCTTCAGAAAGAAACTGGGCCAGTTTGTTTGTTTGTTTGTTTTCATTCTCTCAGTAGAAAGGGCTAAATGTATATATCAAATTTCCAAGCACAACTTTTCAACAGTTTATGAATTGTTAGATAATATTTACTGGGAAACCAGAAACTGAACTGTTTGTTGTTATTGTTGTTTTTTAATGAAAGAAGTAAAGGGGATTGTAATACAAAGAAATTCATCCCAAACCCATGTTTTTCTTGCTCTATAAGCCCCCAAGAGGCGAAAGTGACTTTGGACAAGCTTAATAGTTCTGTTAACTGAAGCCTGCCTCAATGAAAACCCTAAGGAGGAGGCAAAGAGGAGAGAGAGGAGGAGGAAGAAGAAAAAAAATGAAAGTGTAACTGTAAAGTAAATCTCTAGTGAGTCCTTTTTAAGCTGAAAAGCAAGGAGAAATCACTCATGATTAACAGATTTAACTACCAAAAATTTAACATTTCTTCATGTATGAAATTAAAATAAGATAGAATTAAATGGGAAATAGAAAGTTGTGACAATTTTGGAAGACATAATAATAATAATATTCCTAATGTATTTTAAATTTCTGCACATTGGCTATAAATAAAGCAAAATAAGTTTCAGATGGATAGAATTGAAAGTAAAACTTTTAAAAAGTGTTTAACAAAAATAAAATGTGCCAGGTGTGGTGGCCCACACCTTTAATCCCAGCACTTGGGAGGCAGAGGCAGGAGGATCTCTGTGAGTTCAAGGCCAGCCTGGTCACACTGTGAGTTCCAGGACAGCTAGGTCTGTTACACAGAGAAACCCTGTCTCAAAAACCCTAAATAAACAAAACAAAAAACAAACCCAAATAAACAAAAATAAAATGTAAGTGCTATCCAGCCTGTGGATAAATAAGGAAGGGGATTTTAAGCCTAAAGTAGTATAAAAATGATAAGGAAACATATATTTTCCTTATAAAATTTATATATTTATAAACAATATATTTAACCATATAAAATTTAATTTCAAATATTAAAAACATTACTATTAGAGCCTAGGTACAGCCCCGTCATAGGACATATGCTTAGGGTTTTAAGTTCTGGGTTTGGGGTCTGATATATCAAGAAAGGCAAAGAAGGTGAAAAAAAGTTATTTTGCCTGGCATGATGGTGCATGCCTTTAATCCCAGCACTTGGGAGTCAGAGGCAGGTGAATCTCTGTTAGTTCGAGGACAGCCCTGTCTACAAAGTGAGTCCAGGACAGTCAGGAATACACAAAGAAACCCTGTCTGAAAAAAATAAATTTAGATTAACTTAGAAAATATTTGTAACAAGCAATTCTCCTAAATTTGCAAAGAACTCAATAGAATTGATTTTAATAACCATTTAATAATGATGACTTTATTATATTAAATTATGATTTAATAATAAAAGTGTATTATTTTAATCTTTTTCTTTTTTAATTTATTTTTTATTTTTATGTACATTGGTGTTTTAACTCCATGTATGTCTGTGTGAGGGTGTCAGATCCCCTGGAACAGGAATTATAGACAGTTGTGAGCTGCCATGTGGGTGCTGGGAATTGAACCTGGGTCCTCTGGAAGAGCAGACAATGCTTTTAACCTCTGAGCCATCTCTCCAGTCCTTAATCGTTTTCCTATTTCACATGCATAGGTGTTTTGCCTGCATGTATGTCTGTGGACCATGTATCTACCTTATGTCCACACAGGCCAGAAGAGAACATCAGATCTCCTGGAGCTGGAGTTATAGAGGGGTTGTGAGCCACCATATGGGGTATGGGAATTGAGCCCTGAGATATATTTCTAGCCCCTTTGTTTGCTAATTAATTAATTAATTAATTTATTTATTTATTTATTTTAAGCACTGAAGCCATGCTCACTGGTAAACAACTTAACACACAGGAGGCAGAAGCCAGAGGATTGCAAATTGAAGGCCAGTTTAAACTAAATGGTGAAAACCTATATAGGGGGCAAAAAACCGAAAAGTAAAAAAATTAAAGGCACCAAAATTTCCATAAGAAAAACAGAGAATTCAAATGATTCACAAAGATATAAATTTCAATGGCTGGCTAACAAATATTTGAAAACTGTTCAGGTACTTATAACAGACAAAATCAATGGAATACCCTCTTTTTCCTCCTTCATATTAGTTGGTAGGAAAGATGAGCCTTTATGCTGTAGCCCTCTCCAATACAAGTTAAATAGAAAATGTTATGAAAAATGACTTCAAAGTATCAACACAACAAAGAGCTGAGGAGATGGCATAGTCGGAAAAGTGCTTACAGTGAATATGAGAAGATCTTAGTGTGGACCACCAGTACCCACACTCAAACAAACAGACAAAAAAAAAAAACAAGTGTGTTGCTGTAAACCTGAAATCCCAGGGCTGGGGAGGCAAAGACAGGAGGATGCCCAGGGCCCAATGGCCAGTCAGTCCATTTAGCAAATCAATGAGCTCCAGGTTCAGGGAGAGAAAAAATAAAGTGTCTGAGGATGTGGCTTAGTTGGCAGCATGTGCAGACTTGGCTGATCTAGTAAGATGACAGGCCGAAAAATGCCCAAAGATTGGCTCGATGCAGGGACATAATGCAGACTGCTAGAATGTTGAGGATAGTAAGTGTGTCAGAGAAGAAAACACAGGCCTGGCTGGGGAAAGCTGAGATGTAGTTATGGATTAAAATTGAACCCGTCAGTGTGAATGTAAGATTTTCTTTATCTCACTGGGCATGGTGGCACACACCTTTGATCCCACTACCTGGGAGGCAGAGGCAGGTAGATCTCTGTGAGTCTGAGGCCACACTGGTCTGCAGAACAAGTTCTAGGACAGCCAGGGCTACACCAAGAAACCCTGTCTTGAAAAAAAAAACCAACCAAACAAACAAAATTCTCATCTTTAAATTTGTACTTATATATTACTATTGGTGTGTGGTGGGGGTGTGTTTGTGAGGGTACCACAACATATATGCAGGGTCAAAGGACAGCTTTTGGAAACTGGTTCTCTCCTGTTAGTATGGGATTCCAGAAACTCAGGTCATCAAAACCAACACAAATCTCCCTTACACAAACTACAACTGTTTTTACACATTTGTTGAGTTTGCAGTCTGTCTCAGTCACAGAATTAAAGTGATCTTGTCTTTCTGTTCTTCTCACCTTGTACAGTGTCTGTAGTTATGTTCTTGATGAATTAAAAAAAAATCCACAGATATGTACGAGTATATGCCGATGGGAGAAATATGAAAGTATTTACATAAATTTACTATGTGTGGATGGGGAAAGAACATTTGCCTAGCACTTGAGAGACCAACCCTGGTTAATCTCCAACACTGGAAAAATAAACAAACAAATTTACTCTGTGTTAGATACCAGGAATTGAGGGCTAGAACATAAAATTCTATTTTGTTTGGTTTTCATTGTTGTTGTGTTTTTTGTTTGTTTGTTTTTAATAACATTTCTGTTTTGTGGTGGAGTGGTAGAGGAGAGATACAGGAGAGCTATGTGGGTGTTATGATGTGCAGCTTGCCAAAGTCATTTATCTTCATCTTGTAGGTCCTAGGGACCAGACTCAGGTCATCAGGCTTCAGTCATCTTTCTTGCCTTAAACAACAACGACAATCTATTATTTATTTTTAAGACAGAGTCTCTTATAGACCGGGGTAGGCTCAAACCCTCTATGGAAAGGGCGGTCCTGAACTATTGATCTCTGTCTCTGTCTCCCAAGTGCTACAATTACAGGTTGTGGACCACTGTTCTAGTTGCTACTATCACAAACACTCTCACCAAAAGCAATGAAGGAAAGAGTTTATCTAGCTCCTACTTCTAGGTCACAGTCTACCATTGAGGGAAGTCAGGCTAGGACCTCAAGCAGGAACTTGAAGGCAGGCATGCTTGCTATCCCTCGAAGCATCCCTTCTAACCAGGCACGTTCCCTCAAAGCAGAAAATACAGCAGAAGCCATGAGGGAAGGCTCCTGCCCAGGTAGCTTCATTGTACAACCCAGAAGCACCTGCCCAGGGACCACCCACAGCTGGCTTTCCCTCGTCTGTCAGTTAACAATCAAGACAATCGCCTGCAGGCATGCCCACAGGTCAGTCTACGGGAGGCAACTCATCAGCCGAGGCTCCACTCCTCGGTGACTCTAGGCTGTGTCACTGACAGATAAAACTAACCCAGACGGCCGAGGTGCTGGGTTCTCACATGGTTTACGATCTACAAAAGAGGTAAATAAGATATTGCAACTGCATAATTAGTGCTGCAGTGGTGACATTTAGGCAGCATAGTATTCACAGGAGAAGTGCTCAAGGAAGATCATCACAAAATTCTCTTTAAAAGAGTGTGGGGTCTTAGTGAAACCTGAAGGATGGATGACTTGGTCATCCGAAATGCAGTGGGGTAGGTCAGAGGCACAGTAGACCAGATGGCTGAAAATGAAGCATACTGTGTTATGTTTGGCATGTTAAACAAACAAACAAACAAAAATACCTTAGGATAGACTGTGGGGGCAGACTCCCCCCCTTGGGAGTCTGCATAAGCATAGATAAATAAACTAATGTCTATTCAACCCTTCCTTTTGAGGAAACTGGATGACTACCGAAATTGCATGCCCCAGCAAAAGGATCAGTTTTATGTTATATGAAGGTCATTCTATCGGAACTGTGTGTAAGGGACTGAAGGCTAAGAGTCCGAAGGCTGTGGCAGGGATCTAGATGAGAGTTAGCAGGAAGTGAGCTAAACGAGGATGGTAACAATGGGGCATAAAGAATAAGGTAGATTTGAACTCATTTGAGAAGTGGTGGGGATAAAAATTAGCATTCAAATAATTTGGTAAATTATAGGAGGAGAAGTAAAGTATTTGGAGAGGAAAAGATCCTTATTTCAAATTACATCAAAATTAACAACAGGTCAGTGAACGATTTGAATGCTTAAAAATTAAAGCATAAAACTTCCAGGAGTGTTCTGGTCAGGATGGTTCTATAAAGGACCCACCTATTTCACATATGCCAGGAGTTGAAGAAAACAGATCTCCTCCAAGACCATGACATATGGGCTTGTAGACTTGAGGAGGTGGAAGGAAAAGGACACAGCCGATAATGACTGAACAGAGTTGGTCACTGGAGTGGTGATCGGATATCTGCAATATCTCCGATATTATCCTAGGCTAGAAATTTTGAAATGTTTTCCTAAGAACTGCTTCGGGAGCCGGGCGTGGTGGCGCACGCCTTTAATCCCAGCACTCGGGAGGCAGAGGCAGGCGGATCTCTGTGAGTTCGAGGCCAGCCTGGTCTACAAAGCGAGTCCAGGACAGCCAAGGATACACAGAGAAACCCTGTCTCGAAAAACCAAAAAAAAAAAAAAAAAAAAAAAAAGAACTGCTTCGGGATTAGTGGCTAGAGTCAGAATAAGTGCAGTCATAAAACAGCTAGATAAGGCTGGCAGAACGCAGGAAACAGGGAAAGAAAGCAAGCCAAAACAAACAAAACACACACACAAATGAGTCTAAAGGCTGTTTGAACATCCTGCTGATGGGTAAACCATGGATTGGAAAATTCAGATTACACAAAGAATGTACAGCATACATTCGTGTTGTTTAGCTCAAGGACTCTGGGTTATTTGTTTTGTTTTTGAGATGAGGTCTCCTGTAGTGTTAATCAGATCACACACTTACTTTGTAGCCAATGATTGTTGGGGTGATCTTTCTGTGCAAGATGTAAAGGTTGTCCTTACTGATTTCTGTACTAGCAGAGAACTGCGTACAGTTGGACTTTGGTATGGTTAAGCATCACCTGTCTCAATGTTTTGTAAACATACACTTTCTTCTCCTTCTGATTGGCTTACTAAAGAGTTGAATGGCCAATAGGAAAAGCAAGAGAGAGAGGGAGGACTTCCTGGAAGAGATAGGAACTCTGAAAAAGAAAAGATGGGATAGTTGCCAGTCCATCATGGAGGAAGAAACAAGGGCCAGGACTAAGATTGAGAGTTAATGGGCCACAAGGCAGAAAGTAGATTAATATAAAGAGGTTAATTTAAATTAAGAGCTAGTTGGGGAACAAGACAAAGCTAAGATCAAGCCTATATAATTAATAAAAAGTCTCTGTGTCATTATTTAGGAGCTGGTGGACTGAAGAAAGCCCTGTTTTAAGGGATGACATTACATTTCTGATCTTCTACCCTCCATCTTCTCCTAGGTGCTCAGTTTACAGTTGTGCTCCAGCACACCTAGTTTTATGTGGCACTGAGACAGAATCTAGGACTTCCTGAAAGCTAGACAATCACTCTACCAAGCAAGCTGCATGCCCAGCCCTTAGCTCAAGAAGTCTGATGGGGAAATGGGCAGCAAGATGGCTCAGCAGGTGAAGGCAACTGGTCATCCACCAATCTGAGTTTCATCCCCAGGATCAAGATGGTGGAAGGATAGAATCAACTCCAAAAATTGTCCTCTGATCTCCATACAGGTGCATGGTATATAACACACACACACACACACACACACACACACACACACACACACACACACTTAATTAAATATTTAAATTTTTAAAAAGTTGACTTTCTGAACATTTGTTATTGGCTTAGATCCAGTTCTCTACCCAACTCGGCACCTACACCTCTTCAGCTGAATGTCACTGGAATGTAGTTTCACACACTCTTGAAACGCATAATGGTCCCTTTCCACAAGTGTCTCTTAGTACTAACCCTGGTCATGATTGTTGCCTACTCTATTCACCTTCTCACTCTGCTAGCCCAACCATACTTTCTCTCAACTCTAATAATTTCTTCCTATTCTCACAATCAAAATCTCTGTTGTTTGTTTGTTTGTTTTTCTTTTTCAAGACAGGGTTTCTCTGTGTAGCTCTGGCTAACCTGGACTCGCTTTGTAAACCAGGCTGGCATTGAATTCACAGAGATCCTCCTGCCCCTGCCTCCCAAGTGTTGGGATTAAAGGCGTGCACCACACCGGGCCAAAACCTCTTGTTTTATTTCTAGTGAATAATATTAGTAAAAGCCATGAGAAAAGACTTAACACATGGTTCTACATTCATATCTCCTTACCAGTCTGCATTTCTGTTTATTCTGCCTTCTTACCTGTTACTCTGGGTGGTTTTTGTTTTGTTGTTGTTCTGGTTTGGTTTGGTTTGGTTTTTAGAAAGCATTCCATGTAGTCCAGGTGGCTTCAAACTCACTATGGAACTGAGGATGACTTTACACTTTTGGTCTTCCTGCCCTCACCTCTGAAGGGCTGAGACCACCGGCACGCATCACAATACCTTGCTTTGGATTGTATTCTTAATGAAAATCAGTCGTCTACTATGTCCTGGATCTTGAAACTTCCAGCCTGTCCAGGGTACAGATACAGACCGCTCATTAGCCAAGCACTTATCTAATGTACGTTCAGGTCTTGGGTTCAATCCTAGGATAGAAAGGGAAACATTCTTTCTTTGTTCTGGGTGTCATCAGTTTTCTTCCCCCTGCTTCTCTCTTTTTCATATTATCATGAAACCATGCTTTCATCTCTCTCTCTTTTTTTTTAATATGCATTGGTGTGTTTGTTTGTTTATTTGCTTTGTCTGCATATATGTCTGTGTAAGGATGATGAATCCCCTGGAACTGGGGATAGAGGCAGCTGTGTGCTACCATGTGGTTTGTTGAGAATTGAACCCGGGTCCTTTGGAAGAGCAGCCAGTGCTCTTAACCGCTGACCCATCTTTTCAGCCCCCACATCTCTTGTCTGAACAAAATTACTGCTATTCCTTTCACTTTTCCATCCCACTATTCACATATTTTCTGCTTTCTTCTTTTAGAAAAATACTTGGAATAACAGCCTGCCTATAGCTGTTGTTTCTTACTTTTCTTCCTACTCTGTCTTTGATCCATATAGATTAGGTCCTTGACCCCTACCTTAGTCCATTTTGGACTACTGTAACAAAATGCCAAAGACTTTATAATGCATAAAAACATATTGGCTCACAGCTGAGGGACAGCACGTAGCGAGCCTCTTCTTTTTTTTTTTTTTTTTTTGGTTTTTCGAGACAGGGTTTCTCTGTTTAACAGCTCTGGCTGTCCTGGACTCGCTTTGTAGACCAGGCTGGCCTCGAACTCGCAAAGATCCGCCTGCCTCTGCCTCCCAAGTGCTGGGATTAAAGGCGTGCGCCACCACCGCCCGGCTGCAAGCCTCTTCTTGATGGTCATCCCATGGCAAACGAACAACGAGAAGGTGAAAAAGAGAAGAACAGACAAAACAGAATCAGTCTTGTCATTTTGTAAAGAACTCATTTTTGCAAGAGGTCATTAGTCCACTAATAAGAGCACAACACTCATGGCCAACCACCTCTTAAAGAGTCTCCTTCTTAATATCACAAAAATGGAATTTATATTTCAACATGAGTTCAGGAAAGGGCATTCAAAAGCCAGTTCTTTCTGTTAGTCTCCATAGGACCACCTCATCAACTTTCTTGTCAAAATCACCAAAAATTGTGACATTGCTGTTATCTGTTGAGTGATCTCATCTCGCAGCATATGACATGTTTGATTCTGCCTTCTTGAATGGTATTTTCTTTTTCTGGCTTCCGCTGTTTTCTCGAATTTAATGTCTGCTCCTTCTCTGTCTCTTTTATTGATTTTTTTCCCTTATTTCCACAGCCTCTGAACACTGGAATAGCCCAGTCTTTGTATTCATTCTCTTTAATGTTGACCATATTCACTGCTTAAATTATGACATAATCATTTGCTCCCCTTCTTCTACAAATATTATATATCTGCACTCTGTATTTTTATCTCAAAATCTCTCTTCTAACCAGAATATGCAGCCTGCCCCTATTGCCAGACCGGACTAGTATTGTGGCTGTTAACTTCCAAATAAGCCCAAAGCTAGAAAGCATCTGAATCAGGGCTATGGCTACAGAAAATCTGTAATCCACTGATACATAACAATAGCAAGAAATAAATGCTAACAAGTATAGTCAGCTGAGATTTGGGTTGTTGGTTTCCTTAAAAAAAAAAATTGAGCCCAACGATGGTGATGTACACCTTTAATCCTAGCACTGGTGAGGCAGAGGCAGGCGGATCTCTCTGTGAGTTTGGGGCTAGCCTGGTCTACAAAGTGAGTTCCAAGACAGCCAAGGCTACAAAGAAAAACACTGTCTCGAAAAACCACACACACACACACACACACACACACACAATTCCTCTTAATGATTGATTTAGAGATAGGATCTCATGTAACCAAAGCTAGCCTCAAACTCACTATTGCAGTCAAATCAACTTCTAATCTTCCTGACTCTCCCACATGCTGGGATGACAGGCATACACCATTCCAAGTTCATATATACAGTTGGCAACATGACATCCGCATTTGACCCCCAAAGGTTTATCAAACTCAGTAGCTCTGCCTGTAAGCGTGTACTCTTTCCTATTAACTGTGGTCTGCTTTGAATCTTTCCACCATCAACTCATGAAAAGTCAGCATTCTAAGATAAGAAACAACAACAACAAAAACCTACAGTCATCCCAATTTCTTGATTTTGCTAATATTCTATGTTGAGTCATCAATGAACCTCGTTTCATCTATTTTGAACATGAGTTCAGGTTCTGAAAACCTTGCTACTTTCATGGCTCAAGCCATGAGCTCCATTGCTTATTCACTGTGCGTGACATACCAGTCCTCACCAATGGGATGGCAAGCTTTACTTTGTCCATCTTAGTCTGAGTTCTTTAGCATTTCTTGAGGACGTTTCTCCAGGCAAGGAAAACAAGAGTTAATCAACAACTACCCAATGAATGCTGCTCCTCTTCAGGCGGGTCATAGATAATGGTTTGTCTTTTAACTACCTTTAATCACGAGTTCCCACCACTATTAATATCACCTAGTTCAAGCCACCGTTATCTTCACCTTGGTTATTTTGAAAGCCACTGAGTTTGTTCCTGTTTGGGCCTCCCAGTGGGCTTTTTAAAAAGTAATGATACCGTACCTCTCCTTTGCTCAAACTTTCTGTCCTTCAAATAGCTTCCGACCCCACCAAAAAAAAAAAAAAAAAAAAAAAGAAAAAGAAAAAAAAGCAAGTCATTGTAAAAAGGCCACTTCACAGCATTGTTTTCATTCTGCACACACAGCTCCCCTTACTGCTCAGATGTTATGACTCATACTTTTTGCACTAGGCTCAGGCCACAGTGACATCTTGGCTGTTCCTTACACATCCTGTTTACGCTGTCATTTTAAGGCCTTTGTGTTTTAGTGTTGTGTTCCCTGTACTTAAGATCTTCTTTGTTGTTATTACCATTGTTTTATTTATTGGTCTTTTTGTTGTTATTGTTGTTGTTTGTTTTGTTTTTTTGAGACAGGGTTTCTCTGTGTAGCCCTGGCTATCCTGGAACTCGCTCTATAGAGCAGGGTGGCCTCGAACTCAGAGATCAGAGATCCATCTGCATCTGCCTCCCAAGTGCTGTAAAGGCGTGAGGCACCCCGTCTGGCTGGTTGGTTAATTGGTCGGTTCCTTCCTTCCTTCCATCTTTCCTTCCTTCCTTTCTTCTTCCTTCCCCCTTTTCTTTCTTATTTTTTTCTTAAACCCAGGTCACTCTTAAGCTTGCTGTGTATCCAACAATAAACAACCTTGAACTGATCCATCTCCCACCACACCTGGCCCCTGAGGTGCTCTTCTGTCACATATCCTCTATGACCTGCTTTCTGATCTTAAGGATTTTACTTACAGTCTTCTTGATGGTGAGACCTCCCTGACCACTATTTTAAATTGCCCCAGACTAGATATCCTCCACCCCTAATTCCCCCTCTATAGAGTTTATCACAGATTATATATAATTAATTATATATTATTAATATATAATAAATTCTGCTTATTCTTTCCATGACTACACTAGAATGTAAAATGCTTTGTGAATTTCAAATGAGTTTTTATTGTTGTTGTTGTTTCTTTATTTACTTTATTATTGTATCTTCTGAGAATGGTAAATGTTCAAAAATATTTGTCAAGAAAATAACTAAAATTAACCAAGTATAATATCCAGAATATATACAGTAAATACCTCATGTCAAAAGGAAATATATAAGGGTTGGAATGTAGCTCAGAGGTAGAATGTTTGCTTGGAATACACCAAGCCCTGGATTCACTCTCCAGCTCAAGGAAATGGGGAGACCAAAATGCCAATTGAAGAATTAGCCAATGCAATGAATTTATAGGTAAAATGTGTGATCAAAAAAAAAAAAACCTAAGAAAAGGGACTTCATGACAAGCCCTCTGGGAAGGAGGGAAAACTGGTAATAATATGCTAATTAGTTTGAAAGGGCATATGTATTTATCATGAAAAACATTACATTAACCACTCTTCTTTTAAAAACTAAAAAAAAGTATTTTATGTGTATGGGTATTTGGACTGTGTAACTGAAATTTTTTTAAACACTTATATTTATTAATACTTAACAACCACTTATAAAACACCTATATCCTAAAATCTAATACCTAAAACCTAACACCTATAAATACTTAATATCTAAGAACATCTAACCAACCCTATTTTAATTTTCTTGAAAGGATATTAATATTCTTAGCATAGGTCCATGTGGGAAAACTTGATTTTAGCAGACTGGTTATGGCAGTCACAGCAGGCAGTCCTTTCCAAGGTTAGCGTCCATTGGGCCTAACTTTGCTAGTTTGTATGATCAGTTTATTTCAACTGCTAGATTGTGGCCAGCTTATGAGGCCAGCCTGTTTTAACAGATAAACTTGAGGCTGGGTTCCTCCATCAGCTGAGACTCACTTCTATAGTCTCCTCAGTCCGTGTATGCTTCATGGCCTCCTGTTCCTCATGGAGGCCTCTGAACTCCACCCTCCTTGCTCACTCCCCAGCACTCTCAGGCCCCTGGATGGACATCTTCAGTGTTCAGTTTATAAGAACTCTCTCTCAGCAGGTTCTATGCCCTGCCTTTTCTGCCAGCCTTATTAGGCGGACTTGCAGCAAAAAGTCTCTCTCTCAGACTCCGCCTCTCAGTTTCTAACCATTGTGGTCTAAAGGCTGGTGAATGGCATACTTTGCTTCACTTCTCCAGAGTACATTGTCCTCTCAGTCCATGGGAGCAAAAGAGCAAGCTGAGTGGAGCTCTCTGGTTTAATATGAGTGTAATCTCCAGGTCTTTTCCTGGCTGTCACAGGCCCGTGAGCTCTCTCAAGATATCTAGTGGTCCCATGGCTTCTCATGGCAGCCGATGTGAACCGAGGCTTGTGCAGTTTCTTAGCCATACCCCCTTCAACAAGGCATATCCTGTTTTTCATGAAGTTGTGGCCTCAACTGGATTCCACCCATCTTGGGCCTCAAGTCCAAGTGACACCAAGCTTCTCCTTCATGTGCTGCCAGGTGCCAGGCTGATCTGCATACTAATACACTACAGAGAACTAACTCCTACCACAGGACTGCACATATGTCTGTGCATAATATGCATGTTGGTGCCCTTGGAGACCCAAAGAGTGTGTCATATTTCCTGGAACTAGAGTTACAGATTGTTTTAGGCCAAGCCACCATGTGGGTGCTAGGAATCAAGCATAGCTTCTCTAGCACACTTAACCGGAGCCATCTCTCCTTTTATTCTCTGGTGTATAAACTCTACTGCAATAGTACAATAGGAGCCTGTTCAGCTCCACACAGGAGATGGTATGCATCGGATCTGGTCTAAGGTATGAAAGGGAAGGGGTGTCACTTCAGACAGAAAAAAATATCAAGGGCGCAGAAAGCAACGATTTTCATATAAAGGAAAGCTCTCATGTTTCTGGGTGTGGTAGGCACTTTCTAGATGATCCCCTATGATCCTGCTTCCTGGTACTTGTGGACTGGATTGAGAGATCAATTTCTGATGAACAGAGAATACAATGAAACCTAAAGAGGCATTCTGGTTCTTGCCATGAAATTCTAGAAGTCACCATTAATGGGGGAGTGGTTAGAACCCCATATCTCTCGCTGGCCTTGCCCTTCTGCCGAGAATTTAGAAATTTCCCTGATGGACACTCATCATGATATCCTGGTGATCAGAAGCTACAACATTAGATTTATTTTATTTATTTATTTTATTCATATGTGTGCTCTATCTGCATGTACACCTGCATTCCAGAAGAGGGCACCAGATCACATTGTGGATGGTTGTGAGCCACCGTGTGGTTGCTGGGAATTGAACTCAGGACCTTTGGAAGAGCACTAGGCAGTGCTCTTAACCACTGAGCCATCTCTCCAGCCCCCAGAAGCTACAACATTAAAACAAATAAACAAAACCAGTACATTTATCAGACTGCTTTGCATCTAGGCTTCGGAATACAAACTTGGAGTCCACAATTCAACACACTTGGGTAGGAAAAGTTACACGGGGCCCATCATCCTGTTTCTGGATGCTAGCCTAGAACTCAATGTGTAGACCAGGCTGGCCTCAAAGTCATACAGATCTGCCTGCCTCTGCCTCCCAAGTGCTGGGGATAAAGATGGGTACCACCATTCCAGGCCATGAAACCTATATAATTTAACACATTTTAGGACAGGAAACACAAAGCAAAGATGGTTGTTTGTTAAACCTAGGTGCAAGTATGTTGTTATCTATCCCGAGATTTTACTTTTCCATATATTTGAAAATTATAGTAAAAATAATCATTGATGGAAAGAGTGTGATGAAATTGTACCTCAAAGGAGTAACTGAGTCAAGCTTGTTTTTACTGTGAGATGTTTGAAAGCTAACGGGCAGGAGGCACCAAGGGAACGGGAACGAAGGGGGAGCTGAGCTGATGGGCCAAAGTCAAGGAAGTGGGATAGGATGGGCTTTAAGGCCAGTGAAAATGGGCCAGACCCAGGAAGGTTGATGAGACCACGAGAGCTTTCTAAGGTGGATGTGACCAAGCTGAAGGACATCCTTCTACTGGGAGGTAAATTCTATACGGATGTGTCCCCCAATGAAGTTAGCATGCATTTATAGTGAGCCTCCTTGATATGGTTGTGTTTTCTGTCAGGCATGTTCACCCTAAAAACTAGTAGAAAGCCAGAGGATTCTAGATTTTTCCTAAAATCTAGAATTTTAGACGCTAGAGATTTAAAACAGAGCTTCTTCAAGAGTACTATGATACAGATCACTTGGGCTTCTTGGCAGATTTGTATTCAGCAGTCCTGTCGAGGGGAGTGGTCTTAGGTTCTATGTTTGTAACAATTCCAGGCAGGGCCCATGTTGCCAGATTTAAATGCATGGGGCAATAAGGATCTCAAATGCCTAGCTGGGCAGGGGAAGAGCAAAGAAGATGAATAAAAGGTGACATAGGAAAACCCAAATCAATATGCTTGAAAAGACAGTCAAAGTATTTGCTAAAACAAAGAGGCAGTGTAAGGTACACACGAGGAGAGACAGTGTCCAAGGTGATGCCAGGAAGCACAAATAAGTAGGCAAATCTGGCTGAAATTTTACAGCAGTAGCTGGAGAGATGGGTCTGTGGTTAAGAGCACTTGCTGCTCTTGCACTGGACAAGAGTTCTGTTTCCAGGGGTTATGTTGGGTGGTTTACAACCACCTATAACTCCAGCTCCAAGATATCCAGTGACCACTTCTGGCTTCCACAGGCACCTACACACACACACACACACACACACACACACACACACACACACACACTTAAAAAAATAAAATAAAGATTAAAAAAAAAGAAAATTTAGAGAAGGGGATTCTCTCATTCTAGCTCAATTATTCTCAGTGTCTCTCTACATCTATTTAACAAAACCCAATTTTATCATATTACTGTTTTGTTTTTATTTTGAGACAGGGTCTCACTATGTAGCCCTTGCTGGCTTTGAACTCACAAAGATCTGGCCCTTTTGCCTCTTGAGTACTGGGATTAAAGCCATACTTTTCCACACTTGGCAAAACCTGGTAAGAACAGATAAGAATAACTGTCTCAGTTACTGAAATTGTGGTGGGAACAAACCCATGAGCCACTATTGGAACACGAGATCATGGTAGCCTGGCAGGCACAGGAACCACATTTTCCCTAAAGCTCATGGGTAGAGGAGAATTCATAGAACAGCTGAGATGTGAGATAGATCTTTATATGAGTAGACATTGATGGAGAATCCGGGAGTTCTGGAGAGATGAATTCATAAATAAAAATCAAGACTTCTTTCCTATAGCAGCAATTTATTGTACTTGCCCAGAGACAGCCTTCTAATTTATGCTTGGTTCCTTTGTGGAAAGGGAACTCCCAAATAGGCCAATATAAATAACATCCCACTGGCTGTTTGTTAATGTTCTCCCTGCAAATGAGTAAAGTAACTTTCTGATTATGCACGAGCTGGGATACATGAGCCAGCCAGTTTTTCTTAGAGCCTGGTCAACCAGGGATAAGCCATGATTGAGGTTGCAGAATTACAAAGGCAGAAAACCTACAGGAGCAGTGAGGAGTCAGTTTGCGATAATATTGCTCACAGACAGAAACAGGAAGCAAATATCCTTAGAGTTAGGTATGTTGCAGGGAGAAGAGCCTTTTAAAAAAAGGACATTAAATAAATACATGCAAATAGTTATTAAAGTCCAGATACTCCAACAACCTGTGTGCATGTAATAGCTGTTATCCTAGCTACTGAGGAGGCAGAGGCAGGTGGAAGTCAAGTTCAAGGCCTGCTTGGATTACAATGAATTGTGCCAACCAGACAACTTAGTGAGATCCTGTCTCAAAATCAGAAAGTAAAAAGAAGGCTGTGGATACAACTCAATGGTAAGACGCCATGCATGTGCGAAACGCTAAATTCACTCCCCAGTAGAACAAACACATGAGCAAACAACTATCAAAAGCCTTTGACCACAAACATCACCAATAAAGAAAAGGGAACGGTATGTGGCCCTCTGGGCCCTCTTTGAAACCCCACATATGGTGAATTTGACATCACACACTGGTGTTCAGCTTGATCAAGTCTGACCAGTTTTCTCTTAGTTACAAGGTTTGTTCTCCTCCTGTCCTGCTTTCTTACCCGCCAGAGCGGCCGTGGCCAGAGGTGTGTGGGGGCAGGTGAGCACACTAAATTGAGCCACAGTGGGTTCTCTGGAGCCTCCTCCCATCCCCCGCTCTCATTCAAACTGACCTAATCACTGACATTCCACATTAATCTGTCACCCTGTCCTTAGCCCTGAAGTCTCATGGTTTTTAATCTGTAGTAATCACCCTCCCCCCCCCCAAATACCAGCTGAATGCCCTCAGAAGAAATGACATAACTTCCCCTATTTAAATTCTTACTCACACACAGTATCAAACACTTGCTCACTTTTTTTTTTGCTATTTTCTCACCATGCACATCCACAACGTGTCCCAGCTGAAATTACATTGTCCACTGAGTCTGTTTACTAAGCTTTCACACGCACATACTCAGACACACTCTTGTGTCTCAGAATAGTCTAGCTTCTTACCGGTTCAGGTGGGCACAGAGGATTCCAGCAAGTAGATTAAGCAGGATATAGTCCTGCCATTTACTGCAGGGATTTGGTTTGTTTCCAAATTTAAAAGAAATTGTTTTTGGATTGGGCGTGGTGGCACACGCCTTTAATCCTAGCATTTGGGAGGCAGAGGCAGGTGGATCTCTGTGAGTTCAAGGCCAGCCTGGTCTACAAAGTGAGTCCAGGACAGCCAGAGCTGTGCAGAGAAACCCTGTCTTGAAAACAAAACAAACAAAAATTATTATTTTGTATACATGGGTCTTGACCTGTAAGTGTGTCTGTACACCACATGTGTGCAGAACCCTTGGAGGCCAGAAGAATGCATCAGATCCTCTGGAGTTGGAGTTACAGACAGTTGTGAGCCATTGTGTGGGTGCTGGGGATTGGATCTGGGTCCTCTGGAAGAGCAACCAGTGTTCTTAACTGCTGAGCCACTGCTCCATCCCTGTTTCCAAATTTTTAAAATCATGCCGTATACATTCTCACAGCCGTTTTTCCCTCTTCAGTTGTTTAACTTGTGAAACATACTATGTAAGGAAGGATTAATTAATTCATATGTGGGTGGTGAAAAGGGCCGTAAGCAAGAAAGGGCGTGATCAGATTTTTGTCTCTGAAATATCTGCCCAGTGATGGGCACATCGTACCTGTGACGAGATTGCTGCAAACAGGAGGCCAGGACGGCAAGAGCACAGTAAAGAACGACTCAGCTGGAGCTGCAATAGTCAAAGTGTTCTCAGCCCGTCTACCTGTGAAGAACCCTGGTTAACCCCCCAATTGCACTGATTAACCCTGTCTCACTTGTCAAGTGTTTTTTGGGGTTTATTATTTCACCTCTGCCTGACACGTTGTGGTCCCATAAGAGAAAGTGCCCACCGCAAATGGCCATTCAGAAAAGACCAGCTCTTTGCCCGATGAGCAGATTGCTGCTTCAGGACCACGGGCTTGCCTCAGAAGCGTGGAAGTAAGGCTCCAACTGAAGCGTGGCAGTGTCTGTGACCTGCGTGGGAGAAAGGAGACATTATCTAGTCTAGACACTGGCTTAAGGGACAGCATCTCACATTTCTCTTCTCTGTTTTCATTTGATCCGTTGTAATCCTCTTATTATATTTAAGTCCTGTTTTTGCTTCTCTGTCTTCCTAAGCACTCAGAATTCCTTGGCTCCACCACTTATGGACCCCGTTTGGCACAGAAAATGAAGAGGTGTCTTAGCTGTTTCTGTGGGTCTTTGCAGCTCTGGCCTCATGGTTCCAAGGCTCCAGCCACTCTCTCTGGATAACAAGAGCCAGTCTTGCCCCAATCCAATGGCTTTTATCTCCCATTACAATTTTCACCCATAGCCTCTCTTCAATGTGTACCCACGAACTATCCAGCAGCAGTAGTTCAGCATCCCTTGTGCTCCTAGAAGTTTTAAACCATCCAGGCAACTTTTTGAAGCTTCCATATCTTCCACAAGAACATCCTGATGCCAACTTTGGGTGACCATATGTAACCCAGCCAATGGTGGTCAGCTTCAAGCATCCATCTTCCACATGACTAAATATTAGTTAAAGCCAGTTAACCAGTTAACCATATCGGTAGTGTTAGACTAAAAGTTTCCACACATAGATAAATTATATAACAAACTGTCTCTTATGCAACTCCTATACCAAAGATACAAAATCTAGCTGGGCATGGTGGCGCACGCCTTTAATCCCAGCACTTGGGAGGCAGAGGCAGGAGGATCTCTGTGAGTTCGAGGCCAGCCTGGTCTACAAAGTGAGTCCAGGACAGCCAGAGCTACACAGAGAAACCCTGTCTCAGAAAACCAAAAAAAAAAAAGATACAAAATCTAAGGGTAGGAAAAATCTACCAATCATATTTTGTAATTTTTATTTTATATTGTTATTTTGAGACAGGGTCTCTCTACAAAGCCCTGGCTGTCCTAGAATTCACTATGTGGACCAGGCTGGCCTCAAAATCACAGAGATCCACCTGCCTCTGCCTCCTGAGTGCTGGGATTAAAGGTGTGCATCACCATAACCTGTCATAATTTGTGATTTTTTTTTGGACACTGCATTTATTAGTTTCTGAAGTGAATGGGCAACACAGAGGCTACCAACCTGATGTCCTGGTGCTTTGATTTTCCTGTGCCACAAACCATTATCTTCTTAGGGAAATTGTTATAGAAACATGCCATCAGATGGGGCTGGAGAAGTAGCTCAGTGGTTAACAACACTTGTTTCTGCAGAAGAGGTAGGTTGGCTTCCCTGCACCCATATGGTGCAGGCTTACAACTGTCCGTAACTCCAGTTCTGGGGAATCTGATCCCCTCAGGCACTACACGCATGTGGTACACACACATATGTGCAGGTGAAACACTCACACACATAAAAATGAATAAATCTAAAAAAAGTTAATGTGACATTGGAACCAGCTGAAAGTCCTCTAAAATGAAGATTCCTGGGTCTTAGGCCTAGAGAATTAAAATCTCATGGGTTAGAGCTATTTTAATGCTATGAGAAACAAATATGTATTCAGTATATGTGGCCCTTGACTGAAAGGCCACCTCAGAGGAGCATTTCACCCTAAAGATCACTCTTAACTTCTCACTGTTACTCTTATTCTTCAAGGTTCTGCTTTCTGAAACAGCTCACAAAGGTCAGATCAAAACCAACAGGTTCAAATGACAGGAGGGCAGGCCGTGGGAGGGCACACGAAAGACCTTTTCAGTCCTACTTACCCCTCAGACCCTAACTGCTCTGTAGTTCCCTAAGCTGATACTGTCAAGGCTGACACTGGTTACAATAGTAAAAGATGGCAGTGGCTTGAGCTGGGTCACCTCTACAGTCACATGTTGAATCCCTAACCCCTAGTACCTTTAGAAGTAAGGCTGTCCCAGGTGTGATTAGTTTAAAAAAAAAAAAAAAAGGCCATAATGACCAAAATAGTGGTCCTGGATTCACTGTGACTGGTGCCTACAAAAAGGAGAAAATTGAACACAGCAGTCACGTACACACACACACACACACACACACACACACACACACACACACACACA
>CAJQZJ010033053.1:363705-442646 GCA_907164525.1 Lophiomys imhausi
CACACACACACACACACACACACACACACACACACACACACACACACGGAAAACAGAAGACATCACGTGACCATGAAGGCAGAGAGCAGCACCAGTGGCAGAACAGAATCTCCCTCAAAACTCCCAGAAGGAACCAGTGCCCCCACACACACCTTGATCTTAGCCCTAGTTCCCAGAACTGTGTGACAGTAAGTTTCTGTGCCTTCAGCCATTTTATTAGGTTTACCCAGGCTAACACATCCAGAAACCCTGGGCACAATCCTGGCATGGTCATGGGAACCGTAAAGGATCACTTTAGCTGCTCTGCCCCATCTTACTATCTTATTACCAAAACAGAGTTTTGCCTTCCTCAGGAGCACCTCGTACGAGCTTTGAGAGCCCCAGTAAAGTGTTCCGTATGAACAAGGCAGAAGGCTAACAAGAGGCAAACAGAGAACTGTTCTGGGATCATCAAGGAATCTTAGTAGCCAAGAGATATTCTCTCCTACATATAAAGGGAGGCACCAGGCTGCTGTTATCTAGAATGGGCTGTTAGCATAAAGCAGTGGTTCTCAACTTGGCAGGGGGGGGAGGGGGTTGGTCATATATCAGATATGTACATTGCAATTCGTAACAGTAGGAAAATTATAGTTAGGAAGGAGCAACAAAATAATTTTATAGTTGGGGGTCAGCACAACATGAGGAACAGCACTAAAGGGTCTCAGCATTAGGAAGGTTGGGAATGGTTGGCATAAAAGAATTTTCTGTGCCCCTGCAAATCTGCCCTACTACTGTTACAGAATTTATCCCTCCTCCTCTACTCAAGGATATCAATCAGCTCCTAGCCTTTCCTGTCTAAACCTTCAACTCCCTTTCCCCATCAGATTTTTTATTAAAATATTTATTTATTTGTGTGTGTGTGTGTCCATCCTCCACTTGGCTGGAGGACATCTTTGGATATCATCCTCAGGAACACTATCAACTTCCTTTGAGAAAAAGTTCCACTGACCTGAACTCCCCATTTAGACTTGGCTGGCAGCAAACCCCAGGCTCTTTTTGTCTCCGTCTCCCCAGTGCTAGTATTACAAGTAGAAGCCACCATGTCTGACATTTTTCCCATGGCTGCTAGGGATCAAACTTAAGTCCTCCTGTTTGCAAGGCAAGTATTTTAGCCGCTGAATCATCCTCCCAACCCTCGGTCAACATATTAACATATCTCACTAATTTCCCAAGCTTTTTTTCCCCCAGTATTTACTGAATTTTCTTTTTTTAAATTAGTTATTTGAAAATTTTCATACAGTGTATTTTGATTGTGTTCATGCTCCCTCCCTCCAACTCCTTACAAATCTACCCCTACTTCCCTATCCACCCAATTTAGTGTCAAATTTTTTTAACCCATGGAGTCTAATTTGTGCTACCCAGTGCTCTTAAGTGACCATCCATTGGAGTGTGATCAAGGCTAACATTCTTAAAAACAGACTCTCATTCTCCCAGCAGCTATCAGCCACCAGTAGTACCTTAGCCGGTGGTGAGGGTCCTTACCGACTTCCCCAGTTCATGCTGGGATTTTTGTCTGGCTTGAACTTACACAGGTCTTGTGTATGCTGTCATAAGAGCTGTGAGTTGATACGTGCAACTGCTCTGATGTGTGCGAAAATCAGTTTCCTTGTTATTATCCACCACTCTTGGCTCTTACAATCTTCCATCCTCTCTTCTGACTCCCGAGCCTTGGGAAGGTAAGGTGTGATATAGATGTTCATTTAGGCCCTATGTCCTATGTACCTTGACCAGTTGAGGTCTCTGTGTTAATCACCATCTACTACAGAAGGTCTCTCTGATGAGGATTTGAGTAATGCACCAATCCATGGAAATATTCTAAGTCATTAGGAATTGGTTTAATATTCTGTCCATTTGACCAAATAATAGTAGTAGGGTATCCCTACAACCTGCCTCGTCACAGGTGGTTCTTGGCCCTGATAGCGGTGCCAGGTTTCAGTTTGAGCAGCAGGCCTTAAGTCCAATCAGAAAGCGGGTGGTTACTCCCACGAGATTCATGTCACTATTGCTCCAGGGGGCATGTCTTGCCAGGCTGTTCATTATTGTAACTCTTGGGGTTCACACCTTGGTAAGAATGAGGGGAATAATGAAACAGGAAGGTTTACATGTGGTGAGGGATGGTTGGAGAGGCTCTCATGGGAGGAAGGGAATACAGGGGGAGATAACTAAAGAGATTTTGAAAGAATCATTTGGAAACCCATCACTGTAGACGCTTCCTAAAATGAGTACATATGCACACCTAAAAAGGCACCCTGCTGGACAGTACAGGCTAACAAATAAAAAGCCCAGTGCTAAGAATGAACTATGTCTTTTAGAGTTGCTGACCAGTGAGGTCCCATTGACCACCCCCCAAACATTACAGGATAGTGCTGGTGCTCTTGGTGGCTACCCTCCAGAATTGACAGCAAGACCCTGTGGCTGACAACAACACATGCTTGTGTCCACACAGAGCATGAGGAAACCAAGCTGACACCAACCTGGAAGCTCCATCTCTATTGGTTAGCTTTCATAGTGCTGGAAGGAGCTATGTGTGCTACCAGAGGAGAAAAATAATTTCCTCAGCTTAAAAAAAACAGAACAAAATAGTTTGTTTTACTTGTTTCCGTTGTGGACTGTCTTTTCTATCTTCCTTCACCTGCAGCAGAACTTCACGAAAGAAATTTACTGGGTTTTTTTTCCCATATGGTGTTTACTTTTTAGTACATTTTATTTAGACATTTAAAAATGCGTACAAAGTCCTAAGTGCTCAATTAATTTTCACAAAGCGAGCATTCCTGGTAACTGGCCCCTAGCTCAAGAAACAGGCTCTTATCAGTAACCCGGGAGCTCAGCTCCTCAGGCTGCTCCGTCATTAGTTTTCAGGGATGTTACACACTCTAGCAGCGTCAGTACATTTTTGGTTTTGAGATTTATATAACGGGGTGCATCTAGTGAGGACTGTGTTCTCTCCTGCTTCACACTCTCAACATCACACTCTGGGAATCGATCTGTTTTGTTACAAATAGCAATGGTTGAGTCATTCTGATTGTCCTAGACCTGGGATTGGCAAACTATGTGTAAAAATCAGATAGCAAACACCTTAAGCTCTGCAAGCCATAAAGTCTATCGCAACCACAGCTCTGCTCACAAAAGCAACTAAAGACAATAGGTAGGCAAATGAGCCAGGCTGTCCTGCAAAACCTTGTAAAAACTGGCCCTGTGCCCCGTGTGACCCTGGGACTATAGTCTGCTGATGCCTGCTTAGTCTACAGAAGTCCACAGAAAGAACACATCATAATTTTAAACTACTTTTTCATTGCTGGATTTATGTGTTATTTCCAGAGTTTGGTTGTCTGATTATAGCCCTCCCCTTTTGGTTGAACTTTTATATCAACTTCATGGTGATGTAATTTATGTATCACATATGGAACCCATTCACCTGTCAATCTGTTCTTCGATGGCTTTGCCTCCACCATTCTCACAAAACGCTTGTCACCAAAGTCTCCATGTGCCAAAATCCAACGCTCAGCTCCCAGGCTTCATCCTATTTGACTTCCTGGTGGTATCTGATGCAGCTGCCATTTGTCTTTCCCTTGGTACATTTTCTTCACTTGGTTTTCCAGAATTTAGCACTTGCATGTTTCCTCCTACCCCATTGCTCATTACATCTTGGTCTTCCCCTTTCCTAGAACTACTGGTGCTCCACGTATCAGTGGCCAGTCCCTCTCTCCACTTACTCCCTCTACTTGAGTATCATCGGTAGGCCAGTAGCTCCCAGAGCTGTCTGCAATGCACACTCCCCTGGCCTCGAGGAGGGCCCACACTACCACTTGCTCCAGCTCTAGGAGCCATCTCATTTGGAGTAAAGTCCTATTATGTACAAAAGAGAAGTCTCTTTAAAGGTTACAAGCCCACATTGTTGGGTCCTTCTGTCCCTACCTATCTTTGCCCTAGTCTCCTTCTTCAAACATACCAGGCATTCCCCTCCCTTGCTGTTTCCTTTGTCTAATATATCTTTCCCCCAGATAATCACATGGCTAATCCTTTCCATATCCCTTAAATTCTTTTGCAAACATCATCTTCTCAATGACCCTGTGTTGGTGATAGTGTTAAAGTTGGAATTAGCCCTTCAGTCCTCTTTACTCTGTTCTACATCTGATTTTTTTTTCTATTACAGGTCTTAGCTCCTAGTACACAGAACATTAATCCTTGGCTAATCATCTATCTCCCCTCACTCAAATGTAATGTTCAACAGGGCATGAATCTTTGCTTAGCTCATTGATACATTCTCATCTCCCAGAAAGGTTCCTATCTCATAGCGGGTGCTCAATAGAAGGTTGCTGAACCAATGAAATGTCAAGAAAATTGGAATTTGCGTTTCTCTTTTAAAAAGCATTTGTTTCAACCAGACATGAGTGGTACATGACTGTAATGCCAGCCCTTAGGAGGCTGAGGCCAGAGGATGGCTGGGAGTTTTAAGTCAGCCTTGGTTACAGAGTGAGTTCTAGGTCAGACTATAGTACAGACTGAGACCCTGTCTCAAAAACAAATAAACAAATCAACACAGTTAAAAAAAAAACAGAAAGAAAACAGAGACTTGTTTCCTTTTTTTGTGTATGTGTGTATTCTCACTTCAGATTGAGAGGGAACTAAAGGACTCATCTGTCAAGGCCCCAGCCAGTGGTTTGGCAATCATATAAACTACAAGCCGGTCCCCTTAGGTCGACAGCCACCTAAAGCTGTTTATTTTGTTGGTGAAAGCCCAGTGTAAGAGCATTTTGGTCCAGTTCATGAAAACAGCAGTGCTCTAACCAGCAGCTCCAATAAATCTTACAGATGCTTGAGCCCATAAGTCCTGGCCTCTTGCCTCTCTACACATGTATTCATCCCACTAAGAAGAGCCTCTTGTTGGGGCACACAGGGGGCTCCCTTAGTAGGAGCAATGGGAAGGAATACAATCCTCTTCCTTTTCTGCCCTGGGGACAGAACTTCAGGGCAGCCAGATCTGCTTTCCAGAGGCCAGAATGTGACCAGAAAGAGCTAATATCTCCTTTCACATGCACCAGATTAAGTTAACACACATCTCCATGTACTGATACAGTCTCATTCCAATGAAAAATTATGTTTAAGTCTGGCACAGCCAGTTAGTTGCTATGTGTCCATTAAAGTCTACAGAGACTAACAGCATGAAAGATGGTCCATCCAAAAGAATATCTCTCTCATAATAATTTTCTGACTTTATATGTCTACTGTGGTGTTTTAAACATCTTGGCCTGTAGTTACTTGTTTAACTTCCATTTCTTTTGATCATCTCTTTGCCCAACCACTTACTAACAATTCCCTAAAGCTGGTGCCATTGCTTCTTGGGCAGAAGGGTGGAGTGGTTAAGGGTAGAGACCCTGAAGCCACACTGTGAGGGTCGGGAACCATCTTAGCACATGCTACTTGTATGACCTTGGGCACGTGACTTAACCTCACTGCCTCAGTTTTCTGGCCCATTAAGCAAGGTTGAGCAATCTGGTTCACAGGGCTATTTTAAGGATGGTATCAGTTCGTCTGCATAGAGAAATCGTTTGGCACATAAGATGTTCGGATGTATACATACTTATTTATGTAATTGGAGGTACTTTATGCCTTTGTGAGGTGATAAAAGTTCTCTGAGGTTTTTTCGTTTGTTTGCTTGCTTGCCTGTTTTCAGTATGCCCCCTGCATCAGGAGTGAGCTTGCTAACTGACAAAAAGATTTGAGTAAGATATTAAAGAAAAAGCATAAATTAGGCCCTGTTCACACACTCCCAGAATATATTTAGTCTTCTGCGAAAGCTGGGCCAGTTCCATAATCTAAGTTCCCCTTCCCTTGGAGACATCGCTGGGCAACCTCAGAGAATGGGATATTTCATGCTTATATAAACTTCATTTGCTTCCTCCCACCCCTTAAAATAGATACTGAACCACTGTGGCTATTGTATTTTATACATGAGTGCCTTTGGTCTAGTCTGTATTAGTTAAATACAATTTTCTATAGACTGAATTGTGTCCTCTCCTCCCACTACTAAATTTAAATGTTGGAAACAGTCCCCCAATTACAGGCTGAAAGGGGGCCTTTTGGAGGGTAGCCACAGTTAAATAAGGTTATAAGGGTGGAGTGCTAATCTAATAATATTAGGGGAAGAGAGAACAATATCCTGACTCCTATCATAAGAGAACATAACGGGGACATGGCTACCTGCATGCTGGGAAGAAAGCTCTCAGCAAGAATTAGCTGGTATCTTGGACTTGCCCTTCCCACTATGAGGACTGACTGTGACAAACATTTCTGTTGTTTAAGCCTGCTGGCTCATGATATTTTATCACCGTAGCCCAAGGTGACTGAAGCTGGCTGGAACAGTAAATACACCCCATAATCCCTGGTAGAGGAGCTCGTATCTGGGATATGAGGGGCAGCCTGGTGTGGACACCCACTCTCCGACTCAGAGCTTCCTAGCCAAAGATTTCCCCAGACTCATGGAGGAACAATAGCCAGGCAGAACAGGGACTATAGCTCTGCTACCTTATTTAGAATTTTTAGCTCCTGGATAAACTGATCCAATATAGTACCGTAGTGTTCCTTAGTCAGTTTCACATTAGCCCCTCTATGCACGCTACTTGGGGATTTGAGCTCCACCCAACTGGTTTCATGAGAGCAAAGATATAGCTGGAAACTTGTCCACAGGAGGGGGTCTCCACACCTAGCAGGCTTTTCAGCACTTCAGGGATCTCTCCATGGGAAGAGTCACCCTTCCCACGACAGCAAAGCCTGGGAAGTAATTTGAGGTAGACTCTACTATAAGGGCTGTGTTTATTTCCTAGGATGACACTAACAGAACTCCATACCCTGTGTGGTTAGAACAACACGAGTTTATTCTCTCATAGTTTTGGAGTCTGAAATGAGGGTGTCAGCACCTCGTTTTCCTGCTAGAGTCCATGGGTAGGCATGTGTCTCCAGGCAGAAAGGCAACATGATCTTAGGACCCACCTCCCTGGAGGGATCACAGCAGCACACTGACTGATGCCCAAAGTCTGAACCTAAGTTATTCCTTCTTTTTAATTCCTTCACTCCCTTCTGTACTTGTTTGAAATTCCAAAAACACTTAGTCTACAACAGCTAGGAATTGGAATTGGAAAACCTGGGCTTTGGAAGACACCATCTTTAGATAAATCCAAAGCCTTTATCTTTCTTGTTCTTAGGGTAACATTTGAGTCACTGGCTGCCTTCTTAAGTTTCTTGTTTTGTTTTTGTTTTAAAGACTTATTTTTGTTTATGGGTGTGTGTGTGTGTGTGTGTGTGTGTGTGTGTGTGTGTGTGTACACCAGTATCTGTGGAAGCCAGAAGACACATCAGATCCCTTGTAACTGGAGTTACAGACATTTGGGAGCCACCTAAGTGAGAAGACAGGCTTAATTACAATGCAAGTCATAGTTGATTTCCCATTGGAATCTGGGGCATGGTTCCAGGAACTGAGGTGGTCTTCAGACAAAATTCTATGGACTGATTGAGTGTGGCACTGTGGATTAAACCCATGAACTATATCCCCAGGGTTTTTGTTTTTTGTTTTTGTTTTAGAGACAGAGTCTCCTATATCACCCAGAGTGACCACCTTGAACTTAATAACTTAGCAAGCCTTGAATTGTTGTCTTTCTCCCTCAGCCTAACATGCAATGGATATTACAGGTCTGTGTCAACAGCCTGGATAAAAGGTTCCTTTTTAATATTCACCATTAGAATTTTTAAACAATTATTTTATTTTAAACTGTGAGTATATGTGTATATCTGTATACGGGTGTATGCAAGTCCTCCAAGTCCAAGTCCAGAAGAAGGCATTGGACCCCTTGGAGCTGGAGTTACAGGTGGCTGACATGGATGCTGGGAACTCAATTCAGAGACTCTGAAGATCAGTATGTTCTCTCTTCTCTCTCTCTCTCTCTCTCTCTCTCTCTCTCTCTCTCTCTCCCCCCTCTCTGCCTCTCTCCCTCTCTTTTGTTTTTTCAAGATAGGGGTTCTCTATGTAGTTCTGATCAGGCTGGACTCAAACTCAGAGACCCGACTGCCTCTGCCTCCCGAGTGCTGGGATTAAAGGCGTGTGCCACCACTGCCCAGCGAAGTATGTTTTCTTAAACTCTGGACCAACTCCCCAGCCCCTGTATCTTAACATTTACAATATCTTTGATGACTGACTATGGTCCCCATCTTCTCACCCATTGGTAGGAAGGTGAGACTACCTGTATTAAATATGTATGTATTTCAGTATGAATGCCAGGATTTCTTAGTCTTGGGTGGAGGAGTTTTCAAAGGTTGTTTTGTTGTTTCTGTTTTTTTTTCTTTCTAAAGAATATGGCTGAGCCTGGGGACGGCGGACAGCGGAATCCTCAGCAGAGAGCAGAATTAGGCACCAAGGAGGATGAGTGACCCAGTTGATTCTGCCTGGCAGACTTCCTCAATAGCTGTCTCCATCGGGGGCCTGCAACCACCACTGCAATCCAGTGTCGCTGGGAACGTTCAGCTCTACACAATGCCCCGGCAGGAACCTCAGTGAAGCCTGCAAGATCAGCTTCTGCCTACAAACCCCTTAGGTCATCTAAACAGCTGAGAACAGAAGGACTGAACATAAAAGGATTGTACTAACATTTTTAATCATTTTTCCCATTTGGGTTGGGGCCCCAAACAGGTCTACTACGACCCAAATCAGCAGGAAGTCACTTTAAGAGAGCGACGTCCCATGCCCAGAGGGTGGGGGAGGGTGTTTCTCCGCCCTTCTTTTTGGTTATTTGAAGGTTAACTGAAAACTCTGTTATGTAGGGGAAGAGACTACAAGCTGATAAATGATCCTGTCTTAATGGGTTTTGGAGACTAGCCCCAGGGAATTCCTACTTTTCCTTCTCTGTATCCTTCTTCCTCTCCTATGTAGGAGTGCATGGGCTTGAGAAAAATGAGATATAGTCATAGCACAGGAAGGTCCAAGAAGAAGGGGCAGATTATTGAATATGCCCTTATACCTTTGTATATTGATACAAAATTAGTAGGTTATTTGGCTAAAGTGGTATTGACCATTGTTTATTGTGCAAAAATAAGATTGTATTGGATTACATAGGTATTGATCTTTGTATATTGATACAAAATTAAGATTATAGTTGGCCACAATGGTATTGACCCTTGCATATGGACGTAATATTAAGATTATATTGGGCTACATAGGCATTGATCTTGGTATATTGATACATAATTAAGAGTATATTTAACCACAATTGAATAGATCTTTGTATATTGATACAAATTTAAAGATAATGCTTCCCAATGGTATCATACCTAGAGATACTTAAAAATAAAATGTGGCCGGGCGGTGGTGGCGCACGCCTTTAATCCCAGCACTTGGGAGGCAGAGGCAGGCGGATCTTTGTGAGTTCGAGGCCAGCCTGGTCTACAAAGTGAGTCCAGGACAGCCAGAACTGTTAAACAGAGAAACCCTGTCTCGAAAAACCAAAAAAAAAAAAATAAATAAATAAATAAATAAATAAAATGTGAAGCTCTGACCACTTGATACCAACCGTCTAAAACGGTCTAGGATAGTTAAAACATACTCCTAGTCATTCAAACATGTCTCTTTGTTAGCTACTATGACAGTCTATCACAGATATTCTTTAAACTACCCAGTAATCAAGTTGCTAAGAGACAAGCAACATTTGCTTATCTAAATACAAGAGATGGTTAGGGCATCTTCAAAAACCCCTAGAGATCTGCAGAATATGGCATTCAAAGATGTTATCTTAAATCAAGATTTTTTTTTGATATCGAGACATATCAGCGCCTGACAGCACCCCCTATTCTACTCCAAGTAGAAGATAAGCATCGAAGAACCTCCACTGTAAGATGGTTGATTTAGGGGCAAGCCTTTTTCTTGGCATGAAAAAACCCCTTGCACCAACTGCAGACAGACTGCTGTCCAAAAAGGACAAAACTTGGTAGCAGGGAAGTCGACAGCCTAACTCTGCCAAGACAGGGTAGGTAAGTCCTTCATAATCCCTGCTCTACAACAAATGTCTGTCAGAGAAACAGGACCCAAAGGCTGAAGATTGATGCTGGAATGTATGGAGAGAAAATGGGAACTGTCCAGGCAGTTACTGGTATGTTCTTTCTTAGTTTTGGAAGCTGCAGGCTCTGCACTTCCTATATAAGCAAATATATTTATCCCTCTCAGGTCTCTGAGGTGGTTGAAGAATAGACAGATAGAATCTTATAGTTAAATTTTGAACTGTTTAGGAATCAAGAGGGTGTAATAGATCTAAGAAGATACTCTTAAAAGTGTGTTGCAAGAAAGTATGAATGTTGAGTCACATATAGACCTTTAAACTCATGGAGTTGGGTAGATAGTAGAATGTTAAAGTCAGGGGCCAAATAGGTATAAACTGAACATTGGGAAGGTATACTGGGCCAATTTAATCTCATAAATGTGGCATAATTATATCTATTGTTTTGTATAATACTTACTGTTATAAGAGAAGGAACCAGCTGTTGGACTGAAAGGGGAAACCTCTGGAGGGAAGAGGGTGGAAGGGCGGGTTGGGAAGGGGGAATAGGGAGGGGTTTGTTACTGAGATGTAACTTGAAGAAAAAAAAAATAAAGTATTTATAAAAAAAAAAAAAAAAAAAAAAAAAAGAATATGGCTGAAAAGTTAAAATTTTTAATGACCAAAGCTATTGTTTTTACCCTATAGATTGTTTTCAACTTTTTAAAGGCGGGTCTCTCTCAATGTGTATAGTTCTCTTATGTATATTTCTCAAAGTAGATTTCAGACCTCTTAAGGCAGTGGTCCTCAACCTTCCTAACGCTCCAACTCTTTAATACAGTTCCTCATGCTGTGGTGACCCCTACCCATGAATTTTTTTCATTGCTACTTCATAATTTTAATTGTAATTTTGCTACTGTTATGAATCATAATGTAAATATCTGTGTTTTCTGATGATATTAGGTGACCCCTATGAAAGGGTCATTTGGTCCAAAGGGGTCAAGACCCACAGGTTGAGAACCTCCTGTCTTAAAGCATCTTAATTTTTCATTGTGCTTGTATGATAATGACCTAGCAATATGTCAAAATCTGTACATCAAATAAGATTATATAGTTAATATCTTGATTGGATATTGTTTTTAATGTATTATTGTTAATTATCCCAGCCTCTTAGAGACAGAGGCACTCACAAATTCAAGATAATTACGCTGCTACTAGGATTCAAGGCTTATTTTCTCCCTGAGGATTTTTCTATTAACACACTATAATTCCTCAATGTATTCAATATGAAACAAATTCAAGTGCATCCCAAAGATGCACTCATCTCTGTGATAAGCAGAATAATGGTTAAAAGTAATATAACAGTCCATGTCTGTCAGAAGAAAGTAACCCAGACACTCACCATTGGCTGTAATTCTTATTGATATTAGATGGCATTAAGATAACCAAACATCAAGCAAAAAATAATTACGAGTCAATTATTCTTCCAACACGCCTTCAAGAAAACGTGTCAACACAGGCTTGATGCATTGAGGAATACGTACTTAAAGCAGCTACTATCATACTCAAACTGCTAACTCAGTGTTGAAAGTCAAAGAGAATTAAATGTTTGCTGATCCTGCTTGTTATCTGACCGCCTTTGAGGCTTTGTTTCACCTTCTTTAACATTGTTTAAGATGGCTTTTAAATGGACAGCTTTTTCTTTATAGAACAGGTCTCACTGTGTTGTCTAGGCTGGTCTCAAAGTCCTGCCTGGGCTCTGGAGAGCCTCCTTTCTCAGCCTACCAAGTAGCTGAGACCACAGACACACACCACTGCTAATTTTAAGGAATGCCTTTTGTTAATAATGGCTTAACTCGACAAATTACATTTGAAAGATTCTGGACCATTTTGGCATCCCCCACTGCCTATATTTTGAAAAAGAAGTTTTAAAAATAACTATTTGTTTGTTTGGAGATAATAACTCACTCGGTAGCTCAGCCTAGGCTCAAACTTAGGCCCCTCTGCCCCAGCTCCCAAGGGCAGGACTGTAGGCGTGCACAGCTACACGCTTCAGGAAGATTTTAAACCAAGAAAGCATCCACAGATGCATAATTTAAATGGTTTATTCGGGGGTTGATGAGACTGCTCAACAAGTAAAGGTGCTCGCTGCTCAACCCTGAAAATCTGAGTTCAATGCCCAGAGCTCACATAAAGGTAGGAGAGACCTGACTCCACAAAGCTGTCCTCTAACTTCCACACACTTGCCCCTGGAACAGACACACACACACACACAGACACACACACACACAGACACACACACACACACACACACACACACACACACACACACACACACACACAGTTAATCCTGAACAATAGATACTCTTGATCTTGGTCTTAAAAGCAAAGATTGGGGCAAGCGTCTACGCTAATGTTTAACTCGAAGGGAAAGGTTACAATTCTAGGTCAGCAAGAGTGAATAATGAAGAAATGGATCAGAGAAGGAAACACAGCCAAGACCCAGGGATGAATGAGTTAGGAGCTATAGAGCTCTGTGAGAACGCATAGTGAGGCGTTCCTTATATCACAGCAGTCGGTGCAAGAGCCGTTCCACCAGGGACCGAGAGGAATGTCCAGGTTGCTGGTTCTTGCGTGCCTTTTGTAGTCTACCAGGTCAAGAAAGACACTCCAGGGTGATAACCCTCAGGCATTGCCAGACATTATCAGCAAGAAGCCCCCTTGGGCTGTCTAGAGAACTGGTTCTGTTGCAACTCCAGCTGCGTGGGTGGGAAGGAGGCCTTGCCAGAGCTGTTCCTTAAGCCACAAGCGCCAGAGCAACTTTTGAGCAGCCTGCTCAGGAGCCTGGGGAAGTGCACAAAATACTCCAATATGGGGTGTTGGGGGGGCGGTGCAGCGAGTTCAGCTCAGCGGTAGAGCTATTGCTTAGCATGCATGGAGCTCCGCTTTCAATCCCCAGAACTGGAAGAAAAAGTCCAATGTACTCTTTATTGTCATAATTCTCCTGTCGCAAATTCTATTAGAGTCTATCGGTTCCCAGCCTTTCCACCGTGAACACTAAGATAAAAATGTAAGACTTCTGGCCTTGTGATCAACAACAATTTAAAAAAATAAGTGCCATGACCCTGGGACATCAAGTGAGTTCTTTCTAGGAGAGTTCAAAACTACAAAGAAAAGAGCAAGGTGAGTCGAGTGCCCTCGTGAAATCTAGGTGAGGCGTGGAAGTGGAAGCTGGAATTGGTGAGAGGTAAGGACGGACCAAGAGGGTCCATCTTGTAAACTGGACTACACACCAGGGACCTGGTTCGAAGATTAGCTTCGGTTGTCTGGCCGGTGGCAGGAGATGATGTAATCAATTGCTAGGTCCCTGAGAGCAGGCCACTGGAATTGCCTGTATTAACAGGGGTAGGGGTAGGGAGCCCGGGTTCGAAACCCAACATGTTGCTCCTAAACATTCTATTGTGGTGGCCACAGATAAAATATTGCAGTAATCAACAACAACAATCCAACTCCTAGGGTTTAAAACATTAAAAGTATCCACATTAACTTGGGAAGCTCAAGGGGGCGGGGTGGGGAGTGGCGTTCCAAAGATGTTTTGGAAACTAAAAGTGTCACCAAAAATCCATGTTCTTTCTTGTGTTCCACCTTCTCTACTTTTCCGGCTTCCATCCTTAGGCTTATTGCCTCATAATCCCAAAAGAGTTGCTCAGCTCCAAACATCACATCTTTATAGAGCAATAGGTAGAAAAAAAGGAAAGGAAGGGGGTAGCAAAAGCTTTCTCAGTATTTTTCTGCCAAAATAAAAGCACTTACCAGAAGCACCTTGTAGGTGCCCATTCCACATCCTGAGATGGTTGTACAACCCTGGATTAATCAGTGGATAAAGAGATTTAAGAGCCACATGATTCACTTTGATCCATTAAGAGTTAGCTGCTGCTGCTGCGGAGTATACAACTGCACATCAGAACCAGCTTCCCTCTTAGTGTTCCTGCCTCCAGCCATGCTACCTCTTCTGACAAATTGATGATGTCACTGTCATGCTTGAACAACTCCCACTGCTCTTCCTTGTCCCATAAGTCAAGACCAAGTTTCTGGACCATTCATTCTTCCTTATGTCAACTTTTCAATTTCATTCTCTCTTGCTCTGCGAGAAGCATTTTGTTTCAGACTTGTGGAACCAGCAGAAATCCCCAGGATGAATCCTGTTGGTCCTTACCCGCAATGATACATACATACATATATGAGTGTATGTGTATATATGTATATATATTATATGGTATATTATATATTATATGATAATATATAATAAACATTATGTATTAATATATTATATATTGTATATTACATACAGATGCACATATGTATATGTACATATGTATAAATTATATATGATTTATAATATATAAACTATATATATAGATACACGTGTTTGTGTGTGTGTGTGTGAGATACGCTGGGCTTTCCCCAGAAGCTTAATAACATATACATCTCATTATTTATTTTTTTTCTTTTTTGTTTTTGGAGACAGGGTTTCTCTGTGTATCCCTGGCTGTCCTGGACTCAGTCTGTAGACCAGGCTGGCCTCGAACTCACAGAGATCCTCTGCCTCTACATCCCGAGTACTGGGATTAAAGGCATGCGCCACCACTGCCCAGCAACATCTCATTTTTTAAACATAAACTTTAATGCCTGCCTCCTCCTCCCAAAACCTTCCAGAATGCTTCTCCTTTGACTTCTCAATAGTGTCCTGTTAATAACCCTTTTATGACATCTACAGCCCTGTGGCAATTACCTATTTCTTCATCTTTTTTCATTTAGCTGAAAATCCCTAGGGCTTAGCTTGGTGTCCAGAATGCAGAAACCACTTTAAAAACGCTGACCAAGCTGGGTGTGGTGAGGTGCACCTATAATCCTTGCACTTTGGAGCCTGAAGCAACAGGACAATTAGTTCAAGGCCAGCCTGGGATACAAGGAACATCCTGTCTAAAAACAGCAACAATCAAAAGAACAGGAATAGTAGAAATTTTAAAATGCTGATTAAATGGAAAAATCCCTCTAGATGTGTACTCTCTATTCCTGGTAGACCTTTGATTTCTTACTTACTGAATCCAAGCTCTGGGGACTCTTCAAACCCTCCTTGCCCCACCACCTCCCATGGCCTAGTCTTTGTCTCCTCCCTCATTTTGTAGGAGACTTCAACTTCTACCTTTTTATTTTTATTTTCCTTGGTGCTGGAATTCAAATCCAGGTCTTGCATATGCTAAGTATACACTACCACTGAGCTACACCTCCACCTGACTTTCTTTCTTTCTAGCTTTCTTCTTTCCTTTCTTTCTCCATTCGCCCCTCCCTTCTTCCCTCCCTCCCTTGCTTCCTATAATTTCTGGGGCCTCCATGGTTAAGAGCACTTGCTGCTCTCGCAGAGGACCCAAGTTCAGTTCCTAGCTCACAACTGTCTGTAGTTCCAGTTCCAGGGGATCCGATGCCCTATTCTAACCTCCAAAGGTACCTACAAACAAGTGGTGTGCGTACGATAACAGCAGGCACACATCCACACACATAAATATAGTATAGTATAGTATAGTATCTTAAAGTATAATTTCCAGTATCTCCTTCTCCTAGAAGGTAATTGTCCTCAGTCCCCACAGGGTCAGCTCCTCAGACGGGCTTGGTGGAGGTCACAGGGTAGCACTTCAGGTCTGCAGCATCTCTGGTCCTGTTGGATTCCATGAAAAAAAAATTCCTGATGTTAATTCAGGAATATGCTGCTGGTGCACACAGATGTGCAAAATACCCATGTCACAGCGGCCTCCGGCAACTGGAGTGTCCACTGCATATCCAAGGACAAATTTAATGACCTTGCCCTTGAACACACATAGGTTACAGTTGATGGAATGAACATGCACTCGTGGTCTCTTTCCCATACAACTTGACTCCTCCTTCTTTGGGTGTCGGGGCTTGAGAGAGCTCAACTACTACTTCTTAGAGTTCACTTACACACTGACATTAAGGTCCTTCATCTTCCTCCATTCACCAAAAACCTCCCCCTAACCACCTCACACCCTTCCCACCTAAAGGGCCAAGATGTCTCTCTTTCCTAAGCCTTTCACCTGTCCTTGGGCCACTCTCTGCAGAATCTTCAATTTTCCTTCTGGAGCACTCTGTTCTCTTCCCAGCCCCAAAACACACATCTGGCTGGCTCATCTTTTTACTGTCTTACATCTGGAAATGTTCCAGCCTGTCAACAATGCCACAAACCAAACCCCAAGAACAAGAATTACTCAGACGGGTAGCTCAAATAACAGACACAATCCATAGGATGTTTCATGGGTCAGGGTCCTTAGAATTGGTAATTTTTGGTGGGCTTGGTGGCACACAGCTGCAGTCCCAGCACTGGAGAGGCAGGTGAAAGAGGATCTTGCCTTTTCAGTCCAACTCAGGATGGACTGAAACCAGCCTAGGATATACAATGACGCCTTTGCTCAAAACAAAAATGCGGTGATTTCACTTTGAAATAAAGATTTCACTCTTTTTTAGACAAAAGTACAACCCTGTCAAGGGATTAACCCATGCAGGAATCAGAGCCCTCTTGATTTAGCTGTTCTGAAAATGCCATCCCAGACACACCCAGAGGTGAGCTCCTCTAATCCCCTAGGCTTTCTAAGCCAATCAAAAGTCAACAAAATTAACCTTCCCAGCATGTACTCATAACTCATAAATCGGCTGTGGTATTTATGACAGCAGTTCCAACTGAAAAGCAGGGGTATAATCACAAATCCGCTCACAACTAACGTGCTTACAAGGATGTGACTGACAGGTCGCAACAGTGAGCCAAGTGGTTCAGAAAGTGCTCTGCTGGCCAGGAGGCCACACAGTCCACGTGACCCACAGAGGGCCAGGAGGCCACACAGTCCACGCGACCCACAGAGGCAAGCACTTCGTTGTCACTCATAGAAAACATGGTCCAGGGTAGCTGTTCTGAGTGCTTGCCTGCTTCTTTTATTCCTGCAAGTCTGTCTTTTTGTGATGGGGAGTTCTGCTCAGCATCCCAGGAAGCCTGTCTCAAGGTAAAACTGATTGTGCCATCTGGCTACCATTCCCTCATTCAAACTAGTAAGAACAGCAAACACGACAGTAAGGCATCAGGAGCACAATAATTTTGTTACACACACACACAGACACACACACATGCGCACACACATGCACACACACACGCACACTCACACATGCACTCACACACACATACACACATGCACACACATGTGTGGAGAACAGAGAACAGCTTTCTAGAGTCAGTTCTTTCTTTCCACCACGTGGATTCCAGAGATGAGGGATCAAGCTCAAGTTGTCAGGCTGGGTCTCGCCCACTGAGCCATCTTGTCAGCCCTGCACACACACATAAAGTAGAGAGAGGCTTCATTCATGGATATTGACCTACAGTGGGAGAGTGAACCCCCCCGGGGCTGTGACATTTGAATTGGACATTAGAGAGAAGATAGTTCAAGAGGTGGGCAAGAAATGATTGGAATGAAATATTTTTGTATTTATTTTTTGTTTTGTTTTGTTGAGACGGGGTTCTACTCTGCAATCTAGGCTAGGTTGGAACTTACTATATATATATATATATATATATATATATATATATATATATATCAGGCTGGATAACTCTGAACTCATCTTAATATTCCTGCCTCGGTCTCCCATCCTTCTAACTCAGTCTCTAATATACTGGGATTACCAATCTGTACCATCGAATCCAACTTTAAAACAACTCAATGGCAGTTATAGGGATAGTAAGATGTAAGTATTGAAGGACTGTCCCAACTGTATTTAGATGATGTAGGCTTTCTTTGAGTGTAAAGCAGATAACAGTCAGTTCCAGTATACAGGGATGGAGTTTCCCAAGGGAAATATGTAGGGGGAGGAACCTGGGGTCTTTCCCATTCGTGGTGCTGTCTCATTACAACACACACATCCCTTTGTTGACAGGTGAATGTTTTAAAGGAGCATTTATTTATTATTGACATTTTTAAAAAAGGATACAGGGCTGGGGATGTAAATTGTACAATGGCTTGCCTAGCATGTGTGAGGCCCATAGTTCATCCCAAACACCTCAAGAAGGGAAACAAGCCGGGTGTGGTACAGGTCCTTAATCCCAGCACTTGGGAGGCAGAGGCAGGCGACAAAACAAAACAAAACAGAGAGAAAGTCAGCAACTGAGATTCTATGTAGCTCTGAGAACTCGTAAAATGTCTCATACATCTTGCAAGGGTGGGGTCTGCAGTCCAAATGTGACTTAGGTTTTGAAATTTCTGCTCACTGATCAGAAGTCGGCCATCAAGCCTACCAAAGAAAGCTGCACTTGCTTCGAGAAGGGCTTCACTGGTACAAGACAATCCCCAGGGCCTGCCTCTACCAGAATGATCTTTGATTTCATCTTTAGAGTGCAGCTTTGTCTGATGAAGACAGAGAAGGACAGAGACTTTAAATATAGCTTACTTCACTTGTTCACTTGGATACCCTTCTTAACTGGATGCTCTCTGTACCCTGAAACAGCGCCTTAACCAAGAGCAATTGTTTTTCAGGCATGTCTGGTTTCAGACACTTGTAGCATTCTGTGTGGTTTTGTGTGTGTGTGTGAGGGGAAAAATTAAGTTAAATATTTCTTTCTGTGGAGATGTGCCAGAAAAGAAGAAAGAAGGAAAGGAAGGAAGGAGGGAAGGAGGGAGGGAAGGAGGGAAAGAAAGAAAGAAAGAGCCAATATTAAACCAAGTCCTACTGCCTTCCCTGGGGGCTGTTTTCACAACAATGAGTGGTTGCTATGTTTTCAAGCAGAGCCAATGAACAATTCCAAAAATGCTGCACATGGTAGTAAGCAATAAAGTATTTTCTTCATTCCCAGACTAGTTGTAAACACGACAGAAAACACGGTAGTCAGATTTGAAGAACAAATGGTTTGTGATCACAGAATGCTAGCTTCTTGACAAGGCAGGTTATGAACAATAACTGGCCATTCTTTTTCTTTTCTTTTTCAGCCAGGGACTCATGTAGAGTTAGTGCCTCAAGCTTTCTACAGAGCTGAGGGCCTGAAACTTCTTATCCTCCTGCCTCCGCTCTGCCAGTGCTAAGATTACAGCTTTGTGGCACCATACCCCATTTTGTATAGTGCCGAAGATCAAACCCGGAGCGTTGTGCGTGCTAGGCAAACACTCAACAAATGAGCTACATTCCTGTCATCAATTTTCTTCTCTCAGATGCCTCACAAATATTTACCTATAGTCAGCCGGTGGTGGCGCACGCCTTTAATCCCAGCACTCAGGAGGCAGAGGCAGGCGGATCTCTGAATATGAGGCCAGTGTTGTGTAGAGAGCAAGTTCCAGGACAGCCAGGGCTGCACGGAGAAACCCTGTCTTGAAACAAACAACAAAGCTTTACCCAGACTGGGTCCTGTCTATCTCTCACCAAATACGAAATGTTGCCTTTGTTTTGTTTTACTTTATTTTGAGAAGAATCCCATGTAGCCAGGTAGCCAAGGATAACTCTGAACTCCTGAGTGTGTCACTAAAAACATCCTTCGCATCAAAATGAAGCACTGGAAGTGTGTTGTTAGTGATCTTTGAGAGAACTAAACTGTCATGGAAGCCTTAGTAATTTCAAATCAACCCAACTGAAGGCAGCCTGGTCACGGTGATAGAAAGACTTAAGGAGTCAAGCAGGGAACGTGACCCAGTGTGCTTGCTCAGCTGCCCTTTGAACCACATCTATGGCAAGGTCTCCTTGCTCCTGATAAATCCCTCAAGATAAGCACTATTTGGAAATCTTAGTTCTGATAAACACTACTAGGCAATGATGTTGCTTAGCTCGGGGATTTTCCTGAAGCCGGTCACTTAGCTGTATGTCTCTTGGACAGACTCCAGGTCCCTGGCTAGAGAAGACCGTAAATAGAATAGAAAAAATTAGGGGAATTTTCTTTTTCTTGCTTGCCAGATGATAAACACGTCAGAGGACTGAGGCCTCTGAATTGTTTGTCATTTATTTGATCTATGGTTAGGGAGAACAACTGATTGACAAGCTTGAATTCTTCATGCTTGTTCTCTGAAGCACTTCGAAAGTGAGTTAGTGACCATGGCAGAAACCGAGAGAGAAGTTGAGGGTATTTCAGCGTTTTCAGCTGTTTTCCTATGGGGGTGGACAGGGAAAGAGGACGGACTGACACACAGATCAAGGACCTGGGAGGTGCCAGGCTTGCAGTGACCTGGCTGCCTCTGTTTTTCTGGGCTGGTGTAATGGTTCTGTTCTCACAGAAGTGCTGACAAAACATGACAAATAGAAAACAGATGCGAACTGACCTTCCGAAAATGTATTTCAAGTCTTCTTACTCACCAAATGGATTCTTTGGAGTGGGAGATGCTGTCTTTGGGCAGCGGCGCTCACGGCATTAAAGGGTGACATTTCTGCTGTGGTCCCCAGCCAGCCCGTGCCACAGAGCTGTCTGGATCACCTCCCGTCACCATCCATTTCATATGTACATATTCTCGTGCAACTATTAAATACATAGGATTTGTGAACACTTGAGCTAGAAATACTAGCCAGGCCCAGTGGTACATGCCCTCAATGCTAGCATTTGGGAGACAGAAGCAGGCAGATCCTTGTGAATTTAGAGCTAGCCTGGTTTATGACAAGTTTCAAGCTGGCCAGGGCTATATAGTGAGACCCTGGGTCAAAAAGAAAGAAAGAAAGAAAGAAAGAAGGAAGGAAGGAAGGAAGGAAGGAAGGAAGAGAGGGGAGGAGAGAGGGCTCAGCAGTTAACAACACCCAATGCTATTTCAGAGGACCCAAGTTCAGTTCCAACACCCATCTGTGGCTCTAATTTTTTTGGATTCCATAAGCACCATAGTGCACATAATGTATTGCAGCAAACACTCATACATACACTGAGTTTTCAAAGAGGGAATTTTGTTTTGTTTTGTTTTGAGACAAGGTTTCTCTGTGTAGCTCTGGCTGTCCTAGAGCTCAGTCCGTAGGCCAGGCTGACCGTGTGCTCAAGAGACCCACCTGCCTCAGCCATGAAAGTGCTGGGATTAAAAGTATACGCCACCACGCCCACTTTTAAAAGGGAATGTTAATGCCAAATCGTAGCTTCAAAACCAAACTCCCTTGCCTTCCGAATTGACTCCTGTGTTCCACTGCTGTTCTTTTTGTATGTGAAATTGTGCTTGGATCATACATCAGTCTGTGGCTTTAGAATTACTCATTCTATTTTCTTTGTGAATGCCTGTATACATCCTACAAGAATCTGGGTGGTAGTGTGTGATTTGCCTGTAAAAACATCCCCCCCAGGCTCATGTTTTCAAATACTCAGTCCCAAGCTAGTGGAACTGTTTTGGGAGGGTCTGGAACCTTTGGGAGGTTGAGGGGACCTACCAGGAAAAAGTGAGTCTCTGCCTGCCAGGTCTTGAGATCTTTAGCTGAGTCCCACTTCTTGTCCTGGTCAGGAGAGATGTGAACAAGCAGCCTCAAGCTCCTGTCACCACAGCTGTTTCTGCTGCCATCTTCTCACTATGATGACCAGTGCCATCAAACTGTGAGCCAATATAAATCCTTACCCCCTTCAGCTGCTTCTTGTTATGTTTTTGGTCCCAGCAATTAGAAAAGTAACGGATACAGGTGCAATTCCTCAGAGTTTCCTCGGTCTCCCTCTCAGTGTGATCCTTTGTTGAAGACATTCTCCCTTGCCACCTTATCGATACCCCACAAAACTTTTCCTTGAAAAAGAAAAACATGTAAATACAAAGCGTGCAAATCCATTCCTGATGCCACTGATCAGGAACCGACCATTATTAGTCGAACACCAATCAGTCTGGCTTCAACATCTCTGTCTATACACAGCTACACGTTTTTCTAGTCTATATGACTTGAAGCTTAGTAGGGGGCACCAATCTTGTTAGATGGCAAAAGCGCACGTTTCCACAGCTGTGGCTTGATACCATGCTATGGAAAGATTTCATTTAAATGGCCCTCTCTTTTAAGTAAGGGATGAAGCTCAATGGGAAGCATACTAGACTAGCATCCATGAAGCTTGGGGTTCAATCTGAGTGTTGCATAAGTTGGCACAGTGGCACATACCTATTCCCAGAACTTGGGAGGTGGAGGCAAGAAAGTCAGAAGTCCAAGGTTACTCTCAGCTACATAGCAAGTTTGAAAACAGCTGGGCTACATGAAAGCCTCTGTTGTTTTTTTTTTTTAATTCTTTTTCTACAAAAGGAGCTGTCCTAGTTTCTTCTTCTGTCACTGTGATAAACACCATGACCAAAAGCAACTTGTGGGGGAAAAGATTTATTGGGAATACTGTTCATAATCCACCATGAAGGGAGGCAAAGGCGTGGGCTCAAGGCAGGAGCCTGGAGGTAGGAAGTGAAGCAGAAACCACAGAGGAACATTGCTTACTGCCCTCTGCCCAAGCTGATGCCCAGCTACCTTTCTCACACATCCCGGACCTAACACACAACACATACCTAACGATGGTACTGCCCACAGTGGGCTGGGTCCTTCTACATCCATTAACAGCCAAGGAAGTGTCCCCACAGACATGTCCGCAGCCAATCTAATGGAGATAACTCTTCCACTGGAGGTTTCTTCTTCCAAGGTGACTCTTTGTGTGAAGCTGGTAAACGCTAACCAGTGCAAACAACTGCGCAATGCCTCTTCTTTGCGTATCCTCAACACTGTCTTTGGCCATCTGGACCCTGAGCTTCCCAGGCTGTGGCACCATATATGTGGTCCTAACAGAATGCCCTGTTTAGTTATTGTGCACACACACAGCTCAGGGAATAGCTGGTCACTTCAGGTCTCATCATATATTCATGTTTTGCTTTTGAAATAGCATGTACTCCAGGCAGGCCTCAAACTCCACATGTGGCTGAAGGTGACCTTGAGCTTTTGACCCTCCTACTTCACCTCTGTGCTCTGCAATTACAGTCATGTAGTGTCACCATGCCTGGCTAAAATGTTTTCTTTTTTCCTTTTTCATTGATTGATTGATTGTTGACATGGTCTTACTGTGTAACCCAAGCTAACCTGGAATCCACCATGTAGACTAGGTTAGACTAGTCTTGAACTCACAGAGATCTACCTACCTCTACCTCCACAGTGCTGAGATCAAAGGTGGGCACCACCACGTTTGGCTAGAGTGGTTGGTTATTTCTTACATAATGATCACAATGGTCATTTTGATTATTTTTTGTCTATTTTTTATAAATGTACTATATTTATTTGCATGTGTATGTGTGTGTGGTGTGTATGTATGTGTATATGTATGTGTGTGTATAGTTGTAACAGTAAATTTTTATTTACCAAACATATTTATTAATACTTAACAATTACCTAACAATTGCCTATACAGTTCCTAAATCCTAAAGCCTGAACCCTAACCCTAAAACCTAATCTATAACACCCTAATACCTATAATACAAACATTTAACATTAACCTAAGGTTTCTCAAAGGATATTTTCCTCTGGGTGTGGATCCTTATGGATGGCTGGTCTTCATAAAATCTTTCAGTCTTAAAGTCTCTGAATTCCATTCATCAGATCTTAAGACAGTTTATAGAGTCCAATTATTTACAAGATGAAAAGTTTCTTGGGCTCACCATTCAGATGCTTTAGGCCTCCAAGCATGTTCTGGCTTGGTGCACTAGACTACAGCAGCTTTCCGTTGACTCGTGTTCTCTGGAACTCTAAAGTCTGTGGCAGCTTTCCGTGGCATGGATGCTTTGGAATTCCAAAGTCTGTGGCAGTTTTCCGAGTTGGACCAAATCCAGCTCTGCCAAAAGGTGTATTTTGTCATGCTCTCTTCCTATGCAGATCACTGCCAGGGAGCACAAAATAAAGTCAAGGTCTCTTGGCGGATAAAGCAGGAGGAGTGGCCACAAAGCCGTGTGGGCTTGTTATTCAAATCCTTTGTGTCGTGGTAATGAGTCTTGGTGTGGATTCCAGCATTTCATTGCCATGGTCCCTGGTGGGCTTTTGCAAGGTATGCCCTCAAACAGTGCATCATCTGGTCTCATGACTGGCTTCCTGGCATGCTTGTTACAAGGTACGCCCTTCAATGTCAATCATATCTGGTTGTAACTGGATCCACTCATATCTTTTTACCTGAGAGGCCTGTGTTTTTGTTCTTACAAAATCCCCTATGCTCAATTTCCCTAATTCTACCACATATAGTTTAGAGGACAACTTACAGGAGTCAGTTTTTTCCTTTTACCACATGGATCCCAGGGACTGAACTCAGGTTGTGAAGCTTGGTGACCAGAGCTTTTACTCACTGAACCATCTTGAAGTCCTTTGGTCTTGAGTATTTCAAGCCTCATTCCAACTCTTCTGTGACCCATATAAGTCTTCTCTTACATATACTGCAAATAAACCATAATAGGAGAGTGTAATTGTATAGAAGCCACATGAATAAAGACTCTGGCTCATTATTTTTAAGTTTTAAGGATATGGAAAGATGTAGAGTGAGCTGATTCTGAAGTATAGAATCTTCCAGCCACTGGAGATAGAAATCATAAGAAATGTTCAGAAAAGGCAAATGTATAGACAGGAAGGAGAGTGGTGTTTGCCTGGAGCTGAAGGTGGATGGACAGTGACTGCAAATAGGCACAAGGTTTCTTTTAGAGGCAATGAAAATATTCTAAAATTAGACTGTGGTAATGGTTGTATAGAATTCTAAATTTACTACAAAATCCCTGAATTGTGCAGTAAGTGGGTGATATTTGTGGTGAGTGTACTTGTTTGCCTCGGCTGATGAAACAGCACACGCTGGGTGGCTTAAACAACAGTGATTTATTCTTATGAAACCCTGGAGGCAGCAAGTCCAAGATCAAAGTACCAGTGAGGCCCAGTCCCTCAGAAGGTTGTGAGGGAAGGGCAGTTCCAGAACTCTTTGGGCGTACACAGCCATCTCCTTCATGTCTGTGAGCCATCTTCCTCTGTATGTGTCTGCTTCCAAATCTTCTTCCTCCTCCCATTTTTCTCTCTCCTCCTTCCTTTTCTTACTGATTTTGCTTTTGGGTTTTTTTTTTTTTTTTGAGATAGGATCTTACTGGGTAGCCCAGGCTGACCTTGAACTTTCCGGAATTCTCCTTCCTCAGCCTTCCAAGTGCTAGAATTACTTGCAGTATACTATAATACCCAGCATTTTAAAGGACACTAGCCAGTCTGTGTGGTGCGGTATGATGTGGTATGTGTGGCACAACTTTAATCCTAGCTCTTGGGAGAAAGAGATAGGCAGGTCTCTGTGAGTTTGAGGCCAATCTGGTTTACATAGCCAGCACCAGGCCAGCCAGGGCTACATAGGGATACCCTGTCTCAAAAGCAAAGAAACTAACTAACTAACTAATGACACCAATTGTATTGAATTAAATCCCACTGTGACAACTTCACTTTACCTTAATTACATACTTAAGGACTTAATCTTCATAATCTTCATATGTAATTACATTCTGAGGTTCTGGGGGCTAGGAATTCAACATACAAATTTTGGAGGGGACACAGTCAGCTCCAAACAATACATAATTTATACTCCAATAAAGCTGTTTGATAAATAACACACTGGTTCTGTTTTGTTGTAGTCTAAGTTCTATGCCCAGTTCTTGACATACATCAGCTCATTTGATTTTTTATGAGGTCATGATAATTGTGCCCACTTTAAGCATGAACAAAGTAAGGCACACAGAGGCTAAATAGCGTGCCTGGGGTCACAAAGCCAGGCACAGAGGCATGGTTCAGACTTTGAAGTCCCATTCCAGAGCCTACACTTTGAATCCCTGCACCAACTCTCTTCTCTATGAACAGCCATACCAACCCTAACATGGGCAATGCTAAGGAATGAAGATAATCCCAAAAGATGGTAATGGCCTTCTAGAGTTACAAGAAACAGGGTGGTGATGGTGCACACCCTTAGTCACATCATTGGGGAAGAATACACCCTTAATCCCAACACACTAGAGACAGAAACAGGCAGATCTCAGAGCTCAAGGCCACCTGATACAAAACAAGCTCTAAACAGAGAAAAACTTTGATCCAGGAGTGGAGGAGCACATCTTTAGTCCCATCAGTTGGAAACCACACGTCTTTGATCCCAAAACTTAGAATGCAGAGACAGGCACATAGGACTTGGAAAGATTTAAGTTTAAAAGCTACTTACAAAAGGCAGGCTGCAATTCAAACAAATTGTCCTTTGAGATCTCAAAATATATACACTAAAGGTTTGTTTAGCTCCAAAATATCAAAATAATTTCTTCTTTAATCTGGATTGAAAGGTAATACTTTATATATTATCAAAAAAACCAAATTTGCTCCAGGAAAAATATTACCTGACCCCCCCCCAAAAAAAGGTAATTGTCCCAGAGTTAGGATTAAGGCAGGGCTCTGTTCTTATCTTTCCAGGAGATTTAAAGCATCCATTCAAGGAATCCAGGGACAACTGGACAACGGAAACCTCAGCAGAAAACAGATCAGACACCAAAGAAGACGAGTGGCCCAGATGATCCAGCCTTGCAGACTTCTTCAATAGCAGTTTCCTCAAAAGTCTATAACCACAACAACTCAAAATCGCTAAGATGGTTCAGCTCCACAGACTACTCCAGCCAGATCTTCAGTAAAGTTCTGAAGATCAGCTTCTGTCTATGAACTTCGTAGGACATCTAAATAGCTGAGCACAAAGGGACTGAACATCAAGTGATTCTATTAACATTTTTAAACATTTTTCCATTCTTATTTGGGCCCCAAACAGGTTTACTATGTCCCAAATCAGCAGTAAGTCATTTTTTAAGAGAACAACGTCCCATCCCCAGAAGGTGGGGAGGGTGTTCTCCCCCTTTGGTTATTTGATAGATAATAGAAAATTTTGTTATTTAGGGGAAAAGACTACAAGCTGTTAAATGGTCTTGTTAAATGGGTTTTGGAGGTTAGACCCAGGGATTTCTCTCTTTTGCTTTTCTGTATCCTCCTTTCTCTCCTATATAGGAGTGAACAGACTTGAGAAAAATGGGACATAGACATAGTATAGGAAAGATCAAGAAAAAAGGACAGATTATTGAATATAGCCTTATACCTTTGTATACTGATACAAAATTAATATTATATTTGGCTAAATTGGTATTGATCATTGTATATTAATACAAAATTAAGATTGTATAGGGCTACATCGGTATTGATCTTTGTATATTGATAAAAAATTGATTATATTTGGCCACAATGGTATTGACCCTTGTATATTAATGTAAAATTAAGATTGTATTGGGCTACATCGGTATTGATCTTTGTATATTGATACAAAATGAAGATTATATTTGGCCACATTGGTATTGATCTTTGTATATTGATACAAAATTAAGGGTAACGCTTCTTAAAGGTATTGTTCGTAGTAATACTTAAAAATGAAATGTCAAGTTTTGACCTCTCGCTACCAACCGACATAAACTGTTTAGGATAATTAAGAAATGGAAACTAATAGTCATGAAAACGTGTCATTTTGTTAGTTACTATGACAGTCTATCACAGTTATTTTCTAAGCTACTCAGAAATCAAGTTGCTAAGAGACAAGCAATATTTGCTTATCTAAATATAAGAGATAGATAGGGCATCTTCAAAAACCTCAAGAGATCTGCAGAATATGGCATTCAAAGATGTTTTCTTTTTTTTTTTTTTGGTTTTTCGAGACAGGGTTTCTCTGTGTAGCCCTGGCTGTCCTGGACTCACTTTGTAGACCAGGCTGGCCTCGAACTCGCAAAGATCCGCCTGCCTCTGCCTCCCAAGTGCTGGGATTAAAGGCGTGCGCCACCACTGCCCGGCCAAAGATGTTTTCTTAAGATTTTTTGATATCGAGACATGTCAGCTCCTAACAGCACCCCCTATTCTACTCCAAGTAGAAGATGAGCATCGAAGAATCTCCAGTGGGAGATGATTGAATTGGTGGTAAGCCATTCTCTTGGCAAGAAAAACCACTTGCTTCAACTGTAGACAGACTTCTGTCCAAAAAGGACAAAACTTGGAAGCAGGTAAGTCGACAGCCTAGCTCTGCCAAGACAGGGTAGGTAAGTCCTTCATAATTCCTGCTCTACAACCAATGTCTGTCAGAGAAATGGGGCCAAATGGCTGAAGATTGATGCTGTAATGTATGGAGAGAAAATGGGAACTGTCCAGGCAGCCACTGGTATGTCATTTTTTAGTTTTGGAAGCTGCAGGCCCTGAACTTCCTATATAATCAGATATATTTATCCCTCTCAGGTCTCTGAGGTGGTTGAAGAATAGATAACTAGAGTCTCATAGTTAAATTTTGAGTTGTTTAGGAATCAAGAGGGTGTTCTGGATCTAAGAAGATATTTTTAAAATTATGAGGCAAGTTAGTATGAAAGCTGAGTTAGATATAGAACTTTAAACTCATGGAGATGGTTAGATAGTAGAATGTTAAAATCAGGGGCCAAATACATATGCACTGGACATTGGGAATGTATGCTAAGCCATATAACTCTTATAATCGTGGCCTATTTATTTCTGTTGTTTTGTATTGTATTTATAGTTATAAGAAAAAGAACCATTTTTTGGACTGAAAGGGAGAGCTGTTGGGGGGAAAAAGAAATACCTTAAACTAAAAAAAAAAAGAAGGGAAGAGGATGGGGGGATTGCGGGGGAGGAGGGTGGAAGGGTGGGACTGGAGGGGGGAGTAGGGAGGGGATTGTGATTGAGATGTAACTTGAAGAAATAAAAAATAAATTATTAGCCGGGCGGTGGTGGCGCACGCCTTTAATCCCAGTACTTGGGAGGCAGAGGCAGGCGGATCTTTGTGAGTTCGAGGCCAGCCTGGTCTACAAAGTGAGTCCAGGACAGCCAAGCATACACAGAGAAACCCTGTCTCGAAAAACCAAAAAAAAAAAAATTATTAAAAAAAAGATGGTAATGACCAGGAGTAGGTTACAAATGCCCCGAATCCAAACTAAAGAGAAGGGTCACATGATGTAGGCGTGGGCACAAGACTCATTCTATGACGGAGGTTTGTAATTCTTACCCAAGACACCCATGCTGGAGAGATACTGTCTATGACAGATAGCAAGACAATTGGTGTTGTATGCCAGGATGGAGCGCTCATGATGGAGAAAGGCTAACGTAGGTGATGACTTATGTTTCAGGAATATTCTAACTGAAACGACTGCAGAATATCCAAATATATTATTTAGAAATAATTTAATATAGTCCAGAGCTTGGCATAGGCATGTAGGCTTTGAATGATTAGCATAGAATATTACTTAAAACCATGGATAAGCAAGACTTCCTCAAAAGCTGGCTCAGGGTAGACACTTGGAGAATTTTTAAAAAGTACTTGTCATATGTGGTAATACAAGCTTGCATTCCCAGCACTTGGGAGGCTGAGGCAAGAGAGTGTTGACAATTCATGTTGACTCAAGCAGCAGAGAAAAGCTTCCCAGCCATGGACTCCCTTTGTAAAGTCTGTAAATCTTCAAGGCAGGAAAGTAGCCAGGCCCCCATCTGAGGAGCTCCAGCAGCTAGACTCTTTCCCTAGATCTCTGTCATAACAGTGTTTCTAACCTCTGTAATTGTCACAAAAGTGACCTCCAGACCCTCAACTGGACTCTTCCCAGATTACACTAATTTTAGGTCAAAAGTCTGAACAATACCCATCAATCTCTGAGCTTCTCACAAAACCCTACCAATCCCTGAGCATGAAATCCCACCAATGCCTGAACAGGAAAACCCCCAATCCCTGTGCTCACCAAACTCAGGATTTGGAGTCCCGTCAATCCTCACTCTGGAACTCTCTGCTCTGAAAAGCTGCCCCCCCCCCACCACCAAAAACCCTATATAAAGCCTGTGTCTGTCCAAATCCCCTGGTGTCCATTCCTGGAAGAAGAGGCGGCTGCCACTGGATTTGTCTTTCCACACCCTGGATTCAACCCAATAAATCTCTTTTATGAGATTTGCTGCCTGGTGTGACTCTTTCACCAGAAGAAGCCAAGAAGCAAAGAAGGGAAGACTCAAAGAAGTTACCCTCCCCTGGGAACTGCAGCATCTCTGCTGAAGAGGCCTCCTCTCAGAGCTGTATGGTCCCCGGGCTCCCATGTCTTAGCATACTCTTCCACCCAAACAGGAAAGCCAGTTGAGGGTAGAGAATTCAAGGCCCATCTCTGCTACACATCAAGTTCTAGGCCAGTCTGGATTACATAAGACTCTATCTCAAACAAAACAAAACCCGAAAGAACTAATAAAATAAATAAATTCGACTCTAGTAGACTAAATAGAGGAAGAAGAAATGCAGAAAGAGATTGGGCCCGTCAGCAGGACTAGAAAATGAGCCTGGTGTGGTAGTGCATGCCTTTAAACCCAGCACTTGGGAGGCAGAGACAAGTGGATCTCTGTGAGTTCAAGGCCAGCCTGGTCTACAGAGTGAGTTCCAGTACAGCCAAGGCTATGTAGAGAAATCCTGTCTCAAAAAAAAGGCTATTGGCTCTCTTGAGTTCAAGGCCAGCCTGAGGTACATACCAAGACCCCATCTCAAAAACAGACAAACCAAACCTCCAAATGATGAAAAAGGGTCAGATAAGCTCTGAACACTCCCACTGATGATGCTGTGGGCACCTGGGTAAAGAAAAAAGCCAATGTCTTAGCAAGTTGGGAAGCAAATTTCTCATGATATAACACTTTCACAGCACTCAGGAACACCAGGAGAGCCTCTGGTAATGTTACACTGGAAAAAGTCGGATTTTCCTTGTGCTTCGTGATTCTTCAAAATTGCATTAAATTTTTTTAACGTGTGTGTGTGTGTGTGTGTGTGTGTGTGTGTGTGTGTGTGTGTGTGACATAGGCCCACACATAGGAGTGGGTTCCCTCCTTCTACAATGTGGCCCCTAGGGATTGAACTCCGCGAGTCAATTTGGCTCACTAAACCAGCTCACATTCTCTTGCAATCTCTTTTATTTGGGTAGCTTGGACTAATCTCATCTGATCAAGGGCTCAGCAACAAACTCGGGATTTCATAGGAAATCATAGATTGCCCTCTTGTGCTCAACACATTTTGGTGCAGTTCTAATCTAGAGAAATGGTAAAAACAAGCCGTTAGGGCTAAACTTGGCTGCCTGCCTAATCTTATGCAGGCTGTGAATGTACATACTAAATATATATTATTTATTAAATATAGAGTTTCATTTATTATATGTAATTCAATTATATGTATGTAATCTTTCGGTGTTTGTAAAAAATGAAGGAAGATATTTTGAAAGGAAAAACCATATGATATTCAAGTTTCGGTGTCAATAAATCCATTTTTATTGGATAGTTGGACTCATTTGCTATGTGGGATTACTTTCACACAACAGATGTCACTAACTGACAAAAACTGAGATATTTACCCTGTGTCTCTTCAGAAAAAGTTCCTGCATCCTCAACTCAAAAGTTGGGGCACAGCAGGCACTCAGGAGGCAGAGGCAGGCGAATCTCTGTGAGTTTGAGCCAGCCTCATCTACAGAGTGAGTTCTAGGACAGCCAAGGCCACACAGAGAAATCCTGTCTTGAAAAACAAACAAAAAAGGGAGGGAGGTGGGGAGGGGCAGGGAAGTCCTGGGATGTTGGGTTGCTTTTTAGGTATAAAAAATTTGGCTTAGCTTTGGGCTGGAGAGACGGGTTAGTGGCTGGGAACTCTGGTTACTCTTCCAGAGGACCCAGTGCTATTTCCAGCACTCACATAGTGGCTCACAACCATCTGTAACTCCAGTTCCAGGGGACCAGACACCTCTTCTGGCCTCTAAAGGCATCTACATGAAAATGGTACACACACAGACAAAATATAGGGACACACACAGACATATAAAAATAATCACTTTTGGCCGGGCGGTGGTGGCGCACGCCTTTAATCCCAGCACTTGGGAGGCAGAGGCAGGCGGATCTTTGTGAGTTCGAGGCCAGCCTGGTCTACAAAGTGAGTCCAGGACAGCGAAGGATACACAGAGAAATCCTGTCTCGAAAAACCAAAAAAAAAAAAATAATCACTTTTTAGGTAGTTTAGCTACACTCACCAAACCTCAACAAAACATAAATTTGTGTCTTATCCTAAAGTCTATCCCAGGATACCACCGACCGTAGAGGAGAAAGCTCTGGATCAGATTAGGGACTAGTTTAGCATAAGCTTCTTCAATAACTTCTGGAAACAGAGTGGTGTGTAAGTGCACGTGTGAAGGTCGGAATTTGGGAAATCATTAGTGCTAATTTCAGGCATGCTGGTCTTAAGGAGGGCAAGCCACAAAGATTCCCTGAGCGTAAGTAGCTTCAGAGGCTTTTGTTTGTTTGTTTAACCTTATTTTTCTTGCAAAAGTTTATAACAGCACAGCTAAACTGAGCTTCCAAGACAATGGGCATCATTAGTTTAGGTGCTATCAGTTCATTGTAAAAGGGAGGCATGGAAATTGTTTACATGATGAGATAGTTTGGAATGTTGGAATGGGCAGCTGCAGGTGACACCATCTCAACAGTGATTTTAGGCATCATACTTTCCAATAATGTCACTGTCTCTAAGTTAAAAATAATTCCGTCCTCTAGAACTACTTTGGTGCCTCCGTGTTCTGGGAGAAGAACGTTGTCTCCAACTTTCTCACTAACTAGTTGACTCTCTGCAGCCTTTCCTTAGGGCCCGATCCCATGGTTACTACTGTTGTTTTGCCTGTCCTGCCACTGCTGTAAGGAGTCTTCTCAGTCTTGAGATTTATGGCCTGGCATGGTGGGGCACACCTTTAATCCCGGCACTCGAGAGGCAGAGGCAGGAGGATCTCTGTGAGTTCGAGGCTACCCTGCTCTACAAAGCAAGTTCCAGGACAGCCAGAAACATATAGGGAAACCTTTTTTTGAAAAACCAAAAAAATAAAAATAAATAAATAAAGTGTATGAGTGTTTCCCATTCACGTATGTATGTGAACTGAGTGCATACCTGGTGCCCGTGGATGTGGAAAGAGGATGCTGGATCTGCTGGAACTGGAGTTAACTGAGCCACCATGTGGGTGCTGGGAACTGAACCCAGGTCCTCTGCAAGAGTAACAAGTGCTCTTGATCACTGAGCTGTCTCTTCAGTCCCTACCAGAGAAATTTTAGAGATATGAGACTCTGGACTAACACTTCTTTCTTGTCCTGCTGGTCTCTCTGAACTATCATGCCTAATTTTCAATTCAGGCATCTATTACTGAGTTGATATTTTTTTTCTAACACAGGGTTTCTCTGTGAGCCCTGGCTGTTCTCAAACTTGCTCTGCAGACAAAGCTGGCCTTGAACTAAGAGATCTACCTGCCTCTGCCTTCTGAGTACTGGTATTAAATGCATGCGACACCACCACCTGGCTCCTTGGGATTTTCTTGGTAGATTATTGTCTTAGTCAGGGTTTCTATTGATGTGACGAAAACACCATGACAAAAAAGAAAGTTGGGAAGGAAAGGGTTTATTTGGCTTAGAATTCCACATCTTAGTCCATCATTTAGAAGAAGTCAGGACAGGAACTCTAACAGGGCAGGAGCCTGGAGGCAGGAGCTGATGCAGAGGCCATGGAGGGGTGCTGCTTACTGGCTTGCTCCCCTTGGCTTGCTCAGCCTGCTTTCTTAGGGAACCCAAGACCACTAGCCCAGGGATGGCACCACCCACCGTGGGCTGGGCTTTCTCCTATGGATCACTGAGAAATGCCTTGCAGATGGATCTCATGGAGGCATTTCCTCAGCTGAGGCTCCTTCCTTCTGATGACTCTAGCTTGTGTTAAGTTGACACACAACCAGCCAGTACAACCATGCCATCTGCACATTGGATCATCTTTCTTCCTCCCTTTATAATCTGGTTGACTTTAATTCACTTTCTTGTCTGAATGTCCTGGCTAGAACCCCCAGCATGAATAGATGTGTCAAGAGCAAACATTCTTACCTCACTCCTGAGTCCTTGTCCTGGCTACTGTAATTAAGGAACACACAAATAGATTTAATGGGTTTAAATAACAGATACTTTTCTTCCAGTTCTGGAGGCTAGACAGAGATCAAGTTGGTGGTTAGTTTCTTCTGAGGTCTGTCTCTGTGACTGATGGATGGCTGCCCTCTCCCTGCCTTTCCATGTCTTCTGTGTCGGAATATCCTTTTTATAAAGTCATGAGCCACACTGGCTTAGGGTCTTACCCTTTCAGCCCTTTTATTAATCAAATTGCCTCTTTTAAATACACTGTCTCAAAGTACAGGCACAATTTGAGTTATTGAGGCTTGGACTTGAATTAGGGGAACACAACTCAGCTCCCGGGAGAGCACCGCAGGTTTTTTATACTTAACCACCTTACGCTTCTTGACAATGGGCTCACTTAATGTTGTTCACGAGTGACTTGGAATTCTGTTGTTTTGTTTTGTTTTTAACAGCATCACTGTGTTCAGTCCTACCAAGCAAAGTAGAAGTACACGTGCTGTTTCATTCACTACAGGGTAGGTGGTGGGTTCAAATTCACTGCGGGAAACTGAAGCTTGAAGTTGATTTGTGGCAGTGCCTAGTATACACTGGAATGTGAATGACATCTGTGGTTTGTTTTTTCAGTGATTCTCACACAACTTAAAAACGAAACAGGTGGCACAATAGATTTGTCTCAGGAGTAAGTTGTAGGTTGCCAACTCCTGCCCTACACTATTGAATCCTCTGGTCGCCACAAAACCAGGGACATATTTAGAAGTGAAAAGTTAATTTGTCTATAGTTTCTCCTATTTGGTTTGACACCAGTAACAATACCTAAATTCTAAATACAAACAGCCTGAAGAAAGAATATCCTCAAGATATTCTTTTTTTTTTTTCTTTTGAGACTCTGTGTGTAGCCTTGGAACCCACTCTGTAGACCAGGCTGGATTCAAACTCACAGAGATCTGACTGCCTCTGCCTCCCAAACGCTGGAATTAAAGGCGTGCACCACCACAGACCAGGCTCTGAAGGTATTCTTGAGGGAAATGACATACCAGTGATGTAAGAGCTGAATATGAATAAATAGACCCAGTCAGGCTTGGTGGTGTATGCCATGAATCCCAGCACGTAGGTGACAGAGGCAGGCAGGAGGATCTGAGTTCAAGGCCAGCCTGGGCTACAGAGTGAGTTCCAGGACAGGCAGAGTTGCATAATGAGACCCTCTCACAAACAAACAAGCAAACAAACAAACAGATAGATGGGTCCAGTTCCCGGGTACTGACAAGCACAATGATCTGATTTCAACCCCCAGGACCCATAGGGAGGAACGAGGCAACCAATTCTTCCAAGTTACCATCTGACACCAAAGCACTCCTCCCCTCACATACATGCACACAAAATAAATAAAAATGTAATATGATGTGTAAAAAAAGAAGAGTTGTGGTTTCAATTTATGCATTCATTTGAACCTAGCAGGGGTAACAATTCTCATTAATTTTGAGGATATTGGGCTGGAGAGATGGCTCAGCGGTTAAGAGCACTGATTAGTGCTCTTCCAAAGGTCCTGAGTTCAGTTCCCAGCAACCACATGGTGACTCACAATCATCTCCAATGTGATCTGATGCCCTCTTCTGGCTGCAGGTGTACATGCAGATAGAGCACTCATACACATTAAATAAATAAATAAATCTTTTAAAAATTTTTTGAGGATGTTATTTGACCAGATGAATGAGAGTAAACAAACATTTTGCTGACAGGAATTTGGTTGAATCAAAGACGGTAAACCCAGCTTACAGAGCCTTTCCTGAAAAGTTGGCTTCTTGGAAAGGAACCCTCTAGGTTGATCTCCAGCTCACGTTTGTCCCTGAGAAGCCATGTATAGCATACTTGAATGTTCACACCTGCTCAGGCAGGGAATGCTAAATTCAAATTCTACCTCTGGCCCTGGCAGATTAATATGACTTTAAGTTTAATTTTTTTCAAGACTTAGTTGCATTATCAGATATGAACCAAATTAAATATTCCCTAAGCTTCCTGTCACAACAGGGCTCGTTTGGTGATCAAAGCCAAGTGTGGATTCAGTTGATTGGAAAATTTCAAACCTTAACAATTCACTAAAGAATTATTAAGGAGCAATAAAACCTTGTTGAAGATAGAGAACAGATAACCCAGCCAGCAAAAAATTCAGTGGATAGGGAAGGCCTTCTCAGAGTTGGGAATTTGCAAGCAGGGTATTATGTAAGGTTACTATCATCTAGGATGCTAATGAACAACTCTTTTTTTTTTTTTTTGTTTGTTTTTTTTTTTCGAGACAGAGTTTCTCTGTGTATCCTTGACTGTCCTGGACTCACTTTGTAGACCAGGCTGGCCTCGAACTCACAAAGATCCGCCTGCCTCTGCCTCCCAAGTGCTGGGATTAAAGGCGTGCGCCACCACCGCCCGGCATGAACAACTCTTTTACTTTTGAAAATTTCAATTAAAAGTAACTAAAGCTGAGCCGGGTGTGGTGGTGTACACCTTTAATCCCAGCACTTGGGAGGCAGAGGCAGGTGGATCTCTTGTGAGTTTGAGGCCAGCCTGATCTACAAAGTGAGTCCAGGACAGCCAGGGATACACAGAGAAACACTGTCTCAAAAAACAAACAAAAAAAGTAACTGAGGCTAACAAAACACCAGACCAGAAAGTCCAGCAAGAGACCTAAACCCAGACTCAGCCAAGGGAGATGGTTCAGTGGGTAGAGCCACTCAGTATATGATCCTGAGGATCTAGGTTGGAACCCAAGTCATACATAAAGCTGGATGTGGAGGTCTCCAACCTCAGCAGTCCAATGGTCGGAGGTCAGGCAGAAAGACACGTGAAGGAAGCTCATAGGTGTACCAACCTTAAGTGTGTAGTGCAGCAGCAGAAATGAGCGCCTGCCTCAACAGGGTGGGAGGCAAGAACTGATTCCAGAAAGTTCTGTGGCCACGAGCTGTGGTACGAATGAGCTATCTCACACACACCCGCCCTCAATATTAAAAAAACCAGACAAGCTGGGTACATTGGTGGCAGCCTGTCATCCTAGGATTTGAGTGACAGAGGGCAGGCACATCTCTGTGAGCTCAAGGCCATCTAGAGCCACACAGTGAGACCCTGTGTCCACACTATGAACCACCCATTTTTTAGGTTAGGAGGGTGGTTGACTGCAGTTCACGACAACACAAAGACTTACCCTTGTGTTCAGGAAAGGCCCGGCTCTTCATCTCTCATACACGTCACTGCCAGGCTATTTCTGTGAACTACTGTACAATGATCCACGTGTTAGGAAGAAGTGTTCCCATGAGCCTCCACCCCTAACGGAGGATCTAAAAACATCTGAGGGTTTCTAGAGGAGGAGGAGTCAATTTCTTTAAGGTTGTGTCAAGAGTCTGCTCCCAGAAATATGCAGAGAGCACAAGCTTGGTTGATGGGTCAAATTAAAAAATGAGTGGGGGCTGGAGAGATGGCTCAGCAGTTAAGAGCACTGGCTGCTTTTCCAGAGGTCCAGAGTTTAATTCTCAGCAACCACAGGGTAGCTTACAACCATCTATACTGGAATCTGATGCCCTCTTCTGGCATGCAGGGGTACATGCAGATAGAGCTCTCATATATGTAAAATAAATAAATAAATCTTTTTTAAAAAATGAAGACATGAAAGTAGGGGGAGAAGGCATGTCAGAGTTGATCTGGGAGGAGGTAGGGGTGAATATGATCAAAATACATGTGTGATATCCTCAAAAAATTACAAATATTTATTTAAAAACACAAGGTGGAAAAGTGATTGGAGAAGTCACAAGAGGCAGACATAGGAGCAGTAAACTACATTTATTGAATGCTTACCAGATACATCATATACAAAAGAGGTAGAATGGGGCAGGTAAGAGCCTGAAGACCTAAACAGATACTAACCACTAATTCTAACAGTAGAGAAGTACAAAATCTGCACAAGTTAGACTTTATAACAGAATTTTGATGTCTGTCTGAAGGAAAATAAATTACACATATAGTTCAATAAAAATAAAAACAAACACTTTAAACATTGTGCTTAACATCATGGAATGCTACACACAGCATCAATTCTTAAGATAGAGATGTACACCCAGGAGAGACTGCTGGAGCAGGGTGAGTGCTGGACTCCGTTGCTGAGAAACCCATGGTGGCAGATGCACGGCAGGTCCCCCAGAAACGTCCCTGATTCCTCCTGCCGAGCCCACCTGCTTCCGGTTAGACCACTGCCACCTGCTCATATGTCTTTTGTCTGATCGTCTTCTTCAAGCTTTCTGATTTCATTTTTTAAACAATTTATAGTTTCACGACTTGCTTTTAATCTCTCCTTAAGCTCTGCAATTTCAAAGTTTGTTTTTGTCTTGGCAGCTTCTAATTTTTCTCTGGTTTTCACTTCAAGTTCTGCAACTGAAGAGGAACACTTGAGCTGAGTAATCCTCTCCTTTTATGCTAAGATGTAGCACAGGGAACAAGCAGCATTTCCTAAGGCCACTGTTTCCAGGATGAATGTGGACAGTTTGAGATACAGAACATTGAACATGGTGGGGGGGATTAGGAAGTCTCAGTTCCCAACAGAGGTGACACGTTGTTTTCTAGAAGAGTGAAACTGCAGCTACTAACTCACAGTTAAGGTTTTGAGACATTATTTCTTTGTTTTCTCTAGGTACAAATTACTTTGGAATAGGGGCGTGGAAACCCAAGAAATTCCAGTCAACCCACTAAAAATATTCTGAACAGATGCACAGGTGCAACTCACAGAACAAAATCAGACCACTGAAATAAGCCTCTGGCTCTACCAGCCATGACATGGGTAGTTCACATTTCTACACCGACTTCCTCATTTATGACATAAATTATAATGGCAAAGACCTCATATTATTTGGTGATAAGACTGTGTGTGTGATGTATGCATATGTATGTGTGCACATATGTGTATCTGCATGTATGCATATGTATGTGTGCACATATGTGCACAGAGATCAACACAGGTGCTATCCTCCACTGCTCTGTTTTGAGACAGGGTCTCTCACATCATCTGGAGCGCACTGATTGGGCGAGAACAGCTGGCCAGCACACCCCAGTGATTGTCACATCTCTGCGTCACCAGCTCTAGGACTTCAGGCACGGGCCATCTTAACCTTTTTACAGAGGTGCTGGCGATCCAAATGCAGGTCTTTGTGCACACATGCACCTCACCAGTCAGGCCAACCCCCCAGCCCCGTTCAGAAGACCTTAAGTGAACCAATGTGTAGAAGGTACCTCGAATACCATGTGCTAGAGAAAACACTTTACTATTATTACCAATTATTTATGTTGACAAAAGAATGTTATTTGACAATGTCTAGAGATTGGTGATGTAGCTTGTGGCAGACCATGCCTAGCTGACGTGCTGGATCCAATCCCCATCAATACAAAAGCAAAAGTAAAAACAAAAACTTTAGCTGGATACATTAGAAATTACCAAATACATGTCTTAACTACAAAATAAGATGTATTTACTTAAATATGCTAGTTGGCTAGCATGGCATTATTGTTTTGGCAAAGAAAAGTTCCTGCTTGCAGCCAACATTGCCATCTTGTGGACGCCTTGGTAAGTGCCGCTCACAAGGTAAAGCTGTTCTCGAAATGGGTCACTCACTGATGGGCAGCGAGGCCCCACAGTCAAAGAACCTAACCTTGAAATCACAGAGACTGGCCTTCAAACACATCCTTGCTCCCTACTGCCTGAACGCGGTTATTTCTAAGTCTTCCATCTCTTCTACCACATGACAGCGAAAGGCAGTCATTTCTTAAGGGTTTGTGAGGATTACGAAGGAGCTGAGGTTAAAGTCACCTAAAAAGGCACAGTAAGTTTTAGTAACGCTTTCTGTACTCAGCCCACTCTTGTCATCTATGGTAATGCATGTTTTGTTTCTTTAACTCCTAAGACGTTTACTTTTAGAAAGGGCACCAATCAAACAATTCTTTCACATAGCAGACTGTCACAGCACTTACATTCAGTTTCGTGCTTATAGGCTCCTAAAGTTAGCTGACGAGATGTTGTCAACAGTTGCTGCATCATTGCTGTTGGGTCTTGAAATATCTTAAGGGGTAAAACGAGAAAGAAAGCCCAGTAATTCCAAGTCTCCAACTTAAACCTTTTCAAACTCAGTGTAAAGAACTGAGACAGAGAGACAGCCCCCCACCTCAATGACTGTTTTTAAAAACCCTCTCATTACAGTCTTACCATTTCATCATAGAACTCTGAAACCACTGTCTTTTTCCCCAACATTGCATTGGTGTCAGACTGGAACAGCTTTAGTAAGTGATACAGAGTTACCTACAAAACAGAGATGGCGGTTACTAGCTCAGGGGTCCTGTCACTCCCACCATCATCCTACAGTCCGTCAGTCCTTCTTCCCTCCCTTCCTTCCTTGACCTTCCAGGCTGGCCTCAAACTCACTATGTAGCAGAAGGCAGGCCTTGAACTCCTCATCTTCCTGCCTCCACTTTTCCAGTGCTAAGATTGCAAGCACGTGCCACCAGGTCTGCCTGACACTGTCATGTCTTTAGCTGAATTAGGAGATGGAGTTTGTAAATACATCAAATTCTAGATCTTGCTTCAATTGCAACTTAGGGACAAACCACCCAAACATCCTCTCTTTTGTTTTCCTACCAGGTACACTGTCTGCCCACATTTCAACAGGGACAATTTAAAGAAGTAGGTGAGGGTCTACCCACACCCCTCTAGAGAGTAACTGTACCCTAAAACAACACAAAGAAAGCTATGGGAATGTTAATAGTTTTCTGTGTAGATTAAAGTTTACAAATTTACTTGGGAAAAAGGATTTGAAGCTGGGTATGGTGGAGCATGCCTGTACTCTGAGCACATGGGACACTGAGGCAGAATTGTTTGAGTTCTATTGTTTTCTAAAAGAATAATCAATACTAAGATCTGTAGTGTGAGCAGGACATGCCCCTGGGGCATAACAAATGGCACAGTGAGCACCTTGTCCTTAAACACAGGTGTACTGAGGCCAGAGGAGGAACTCTGCAGAGCACGTGTCCCACCCCCCCCACCAAACACAAGAGCTGGCAAAGCAGCACAGCTCATGATGAACCGTACAAACCAAGCCAGAGATACAGAATTTCCCAAAAGTTTAGCTAAAATCATTACAAAGAAGCAGGACTCTCCTAAACAATCAGAAAATAGGAAGCAAACTCTGTGGAAGAAAATGAATAATTGCCACCAAATCTAAACAACTTAGAGATGTCTGCTTCTCTGGATAGGACTTAGCCAGTGGAAATATCCTACTTTTAAAGGGCATTTTCCAGATTCAACAGGATGCCCTGAGAGCATGGAAAGAGTTAGATTACAGCTCCGTAGTACAAGGATCTGGGTTTAATCACTAGCGTGGAGTGAGGGTGTAGAAAATGGAGGAGGCAAATCCCCAGAATACCACTAAAACAACAGCGATAGTCTTAAATGAGAGTACAAGTTATATGGGCCATGCTAAAGATCTATTTGATAAGTTTCCGGGACAGACAACAAATGCTGCGGACAATCTACAAGCTGAGCACACAAGGACGGAAACTTCCATGAGAGGTGGGAGTCACGTCTCCTAGCAGCTCCAGATGCTACAGGCTCAGAACTGGCCTCTCACCATCAGCAAGTCAGGCACAGTGGTGCACACCTGCAATCTTGGGGGCTGAGGCAGGAGGACTGTACTGAGTTTAAAGCCAGATTGGGTTTGTGAATAAAGCCAGCAAGCAGGCTGACAGGATGGCTCAGTGGGTAAAGGTCACTGCTGCCAAGCCTAAGGTGTGATCCCTACATGAGAGGAGGTGAGAGCCAGGTGCTGGAGAAACAGCTCCGAGACTAAGAGCACTTGTGCAGGTTCAGCTCCCAGCACATGGTGGTCCACGGCCACTCCTGACCCCAGTTCCAGAGGTTCCAACATCCCTTTCTGACCTCTGCTATCTATGTGGCACACATACACACATGCAGGCAAACATTAATACACACAAAATAAGTAATTTTTCTTTAAAAATGACAGAAACAAGTCCTGAAAGTTATCTTCAAACCTCCATAAGCCTGCCATGACACATGTACTCACCACACACACAAATAAATGTAAAAAAAATTTTTTTTGGAGAAAAAAAAAATAGAGAAGGCCATGGAGTGGCTGGGCCTGCTGACCTTGCTTTTTTCCTGATAACAAGACAGAGATGGCATCAAAGGTGACATCATGGCAGACAATGAACAAGGCCTGATGGGTCTACATCTACAGGGAAGATGCCCTGTACACCCAGAAGGGTCCACATCCCATTGCTTCTGGCAGACTCTGACTGCTCAGTCAACTGTCTGTAGACAGAATTCTCTGGCCTTTTTGTTTGTTTTGTTTCTGTTACAGGGTCTTAACTGTGTGGCCCAGGCTGGCAAGGACTTGAAGGCACTGAGCTTAAACAGCCTGAGTGAGTCACCAGGGCTGTAAGATTTGTTTACACTCAGCTACAACATTAAGCCCCACCCCTTACCCAGTTGACCGCACTTTCAAATTATCTATTAGGGACCTGTCTGTGCGGTGTTTAGATCTATGAATGGTGGACTGATAATATAACTGAAAGCTCCTAAATAACAAAGGAAATCTTAACTTATGGCAAGATCACTAGGACTTAACTGTATATGAAGACCATCTGAACAAACACCGGCTCTTCAGTAACTATTTCATTTGCACATTTAGTAAATGATCTATTTTCTTCTCACAAAGGTTGTTACTCACAGGTCTTTCATTAGGGTCAATGAAAAATATCTTGATGATTATTTCAAATTCACCCCATCCTGTTTCAGTAATTTCATACGGAGGCTTTGTGACGACTAGAGAGAGGGAAGAAAAACAAAACAGTTGCAAATTACTGATTTAGTTCCTGTTTCCTGGTCTTTTTATAATTACGAGATGAATCAACTGTACCATACCTCTTAAAGGATTGCCATAGCTTTCATGTAATTTAAACTGGATTTTCTTTACGTATGCTGACATATCCTAAAATAGAGAGAAATTAGTTCTCCAACGGAAACACATTTAACATATGTACACCATTTTATAAAATATCCTTTCCTTCAAAGTTTATAGAACATAATTAAAACAAAACATGAGTTAGCTGGCCTAGTGAAGCACGCCTGTAAGTCTAGCTGACCAAGAAGCTGAGGAAGAAAAACTAAGTTTAAGGACAGCCTGGGCAACTTAGCTAGACCTAGTTTCAAAATAAAATGTTTAAAAAGGTCAGGGATATGGTTCAGGAGTCATGGTTGGTTTCTTCTCCCAGCAAAGCAAACAAGACAAAACAAGCCAGTGTGGTGACATACACCTCACATCCCAGCGCTTGGGAGGCAGAAGCTACAGGACTTCTGTTTGAGGTCAGCCTGACCTGTGTACCCTGGTCTACACAGTTGAATTCCAGCCTAGACAGGACTACATAGTGAGAACTTGTCACAAACAAAGAAACACCCCCTCAAACCAAACAAACAAAATATCCAACAACAAAAACTCCAAAACAATTTAACACACAGCATAAAACAAAGCCATGAACCGTCTGGTAAGTGGCTAAGGGGGAAAAAAAAAGGATGCAAGCCAGCCAGCCTGTGGAAAATTCTTTCTCATCGCCTGTTTTGCAAATCCTGGGTTTTGAGGGGGCATGGGTGTTGAGACAGGTCTTACTATGCAGCCCAGGCTGGCCTGGGACTTGCCATCTTCTTGCCTCAATGCTGGATATGTGGCATGTGTCTCCACCACCTGGATCAAATTCTGCTTTTATATGCAACGATACATATTTTCAGTTAATTCTGATTTCCATCAGAAACAATAGTGATATTTTGGGTGTTTTTATAGAAATAACTATACAAACAAAAGCATGTCTGCAGTCAGTCTTCAGAAGCAACACAGTTGTGTACGGTGTATGTAAGAGAGGTGGGGCATGCGCACATGGCCCGGGCCTCATGTTAGGTGTCTTCCTGTACTTGTTCTCCACTTATCTTGGGGGGATGGGGTCTCTCACTGAACCTGGAGCTCACCAGCCTCAAGACTAGTTGACCTGGCAGCCCAGGGATCATCACATATCTCCCCCGACCCCAACAAGTGACGGAATTACAGACATTCAGCCCCTCACCCAGCTTTTTCACTTGGGTGCTGGGGACAAAATTCAGGTCCTTTGCAAGAACATTTCTTACTCTTAACTGCTCAGTCATCTCTCCAGTCCCTTATCTTAATTTTAATCAGAAGACATTTTTGAAAAACTGTTTCAATTAATTACATGAAGATGAGGATTTTCATTTTATTGTTTCAGATGGGGGTAGGGGTGGGAATTCTATAATGGGTCCACTTCCTACTTGGAAAGTTACTATGCACAATTTCACATTTTACTGGCAAGTAGACAAACTATATTTCAAAAAATAGTTTCAGGAAAAACAAATGCCTACCTCATTTCTATAAGGCTTTACATACACTGTCCACTGGTGGGTGTGTCCATCTTCTTCTCTTTTCTTCCCAAAATACCGGGCAACATTACCATAAACTATTGGCTTAACAATGGTAACCCCCTAAAAGAAAAGAAAGTTTAAAATCAGTAAATATTTCACCATCACCTGAATAAACAGCATGAGCAATGGCAGCTTATTTTAGGGAACGGCAGTCTAAGTACTTTGGGGTCCAGTTAGAACAGACATCCCCTCAAACCAATCTCACACTCACTTACTATTAGCACAATGCTTCCCATCTGAGGGGCTACAGAAAGAGTTCAGCAGTTGAAGCACTTGCTGCTTTTACAGAGGTCTACAGCTTGGCTGCTCACAATGTCCCCTATTTGAAATGTGTTATTTTGTGCATCTGTGTGCCCACTCTGTGCTGTGCACACTACATGTGAAGGCCAGGGATGATTTGCAGGAGTAGATTCTCTTACTTCCACCACTCAGGTCCTGAGGCCTGAAGTGAGGTCATCAGGCTTGGCGGCAAGTGTCTTTATCTGCTGAGCTGTCCCATGGCTTGAAATTTTCTAATCTAAATCACCACGTAAAAGCCCATAAGTATCTGACTACAGAAAAACAAAATGCCTTTACAAACCTAAAAGCTGGGCTACTGAATAAAACTGCCAATTTAACTGGCATTGCTTATGGGTAAAGGCTTTTAAATTAGCCTATGGCAGTGTTTAGCAAAGCACAGCACAAAAGCCACGGACAGTTCACAAAAGAATTTCGGGGCAAACATTGTCCACTGCCATCTGGGTTATGTACATTACAGTTTGGATATGAAGTACCCCTCCCTCCAAGACTGCTGAAAGTCTGGTCTCCAACTGGTGGCACTGAGAGGTGACAGGATCACGAGGCACTAACCTTGTGAATGAATTAGTACTCTCACAGCTGAATGGCTTGGTAGGAGGTGGGGTCAGTGGGAGCAAGCAGGCCACTTGGGTTGGGTCTCTCAAGGGGCTGCCTTGTTCTTGGCCTCCCCATCCCTTTCCCAGCTACTATGGAGGAAAATCACTTGAGGATCATGGGCCTAACTTTCTCAAGTTATCCTAGACTAAAAATCACAAACTTCTAGAATCTAACATGTGCAAGTACAGCAATGTTTTCACACTAACCCTTTGCTCTGTAATCAATTTCTACCAGCCTGAAACCTTACCTAAGCTTGGACAAACATACAGCTCTATGAAGCCTCTTATATTAACATGACTTTTACCTGGCATTTCTTTCTCCTTATATTTCAGGGGTTTAAGATTTTTGGAGATTTCTCATCTTACATTTAAATGTTAAAACAGCTATGGACATAGAGATACTATGGTTAAGGTACTATAAAAATAATATGACACTGATAAAGATTAAAAAAAAACACGTAGATTGGTATAAAAGTGATTTCTTTTGAGGAAAAAAAATCCTTTCTGTGATAAGATCTATAAGTAGGAGTTAAGAGATGAGGTGGGGAGAGCCAATTTGACCGGCACTGCTTGCTGGTAAAGGCTTTTAAATTAGCCTCTGGCAATCTTTACCAAAGCACAGCACAAAAGGAACCAGTTGATCTTGCTTGAAAAAATTAACCAGTGAGCTGGGCGGTGGTGGTGCACGCCTTTAATGCCAGCTCTCTGGAGGCAGAAGAATGCGCGGACCTCTGAGTTTCTCTGAGTTTGAGGCCAGCCTGGTCTACAGAGTGAGTCCCAGGACGGTCAGAGCTACACAGAGAGAAACCCTGTGTCGAAAAAACAAACAAACAATTAACCAGTGGATGTAGGAAGGTGGGAGAGGTGAGCTGGAGAGATGGTACACGGGGCTAAGATACTTGCTACCGAAATTGGAGAACCAGAGAATCACACTAAGAACCCACCCACACGGTGAACACCAGACAACCGATTCCTGCAAGTAGTCCTCTGATCTCCATCTCCTACTAATAATACATGTAAAATGCTAAAAATAAAGTGAGGGAATTGAGTGTCACAATGTCTAATATTATGCTGAGGCTCTAGGATAACGTTCACTAAACACGAAAGAAGCTAAGTGCTCTTTGATGGCTTTATTAGCACGGGACTTCGGGAATGACAAACCTGGGCGAATCTACTCATGAACCTCAGCAACCATCCCGGAACCTTTGGCTTTGGCGGGACAAGGGGGACACGGGCCCAATGAGCAAGGGGCTTCCGCTCTGCACGCCGCGCCTGCGCACTGACCTTCACTCGCCCGCCGGAGTCAGGCCCAAATTCCGCCATTCTCTTGAACATATTGTCCCAGGGAAGGAGCCGCGGCCTCCAGGGAAAGAGCTCAGGCCGGCGGAGTCGCCGCTCCCCTCACAGCCCCGCTCCTCCCGCGCGAGCCCGGGCCGAGGGGTTCAGGCTGGAGGAGGGCGAGTTACCGGGGCTCGCGGCACCGAGCAGCCACCTCCTCCACACCCGCTGTCGGGGTCAGCCATTCAGCCCCGCGGTGGGTGAGCAGAGCAAACGGCGACTTGTACGCATGCGCAACGGCCTCAGGCGCACACTGCGCACGCGCAGACTGCTGCTAGCTCAAGAGAGAGCCAGGACCCGAAGTTGTAGCGAACCGTCCAAACTAACGCAAACGAAAACGAAAACATGGGCATCATTTTAGGAAGAACTCCATAAGTTAGGGCTAGGGAGTTTACTATTGAACACCCAGCACCAAAATGATAAACGTTTGTAAATTCAGGGTTGAGATAATCCCACACAGTACAAGATTATAGACTCTGGAATCAAAGCTTCAGGTTGGGCAGGCCAGATGACTGGGGGTTTGTGGGGAGGTGTGAAGTTTGCTGCCAAGTCCGGAGACCTGAGTTTGATTCCCAGGACCAATATAGTGGAGCGAGAGAAATGACTGCTCACCCCATGCCCTCCTGAACTCTTCCAGATGCCTCTGGCAGTTCTCTCATATCAAAAAACAAAACAACAAATCCACACCTAAGCCACATCTAAGAGCAGCCATGTTCTCATTTTCATTCTCCATTCTCTTTCATCCCTCTTCCCCAGCTGGAACCCTTCTTCCCAACAAGTACCCCTCCTACTTGTCACGTCCTCTATCAGTTCATGACCTATTGCGTTTAATTGGAGTTTATTGTCCTAGCATGGATGGTGTATTCTTTACTTCAGTGCCTACCTCAGTGGGGAAAAAACAAAACAAAACAAAAAAACGGGACTCATTTCCCAAATAGCCATTAACTGTCAATAGTCCCTCAGGAAAGGGTGAGGCCTACGGACCCCTCCTTCCATCCGTGACATGCTAATCTCAGGTTCTATGCAGATAGCCACAGCTGCAGTACGTGCATGTGCATGAGTGCAATGGCCACGTCGTGGCCAGAAGGTGTCGTTTTGCTGCGTGTCTCCCTGCTCTCTGGCTCTTACTTACATTCTTTATATCCCATCTTCTGCAATAGTCCCCGAACCTTGGAAGAAGTGATACAACTGTCCCATTCAGTCTTTGAGCAGCCTACCATCTCTTATCACTGGGCATTTTGGCTAGTTGTTAACCTCTGCTCATTGCAATAAACTTCTCTGATGAAGGCTGGGAATAGCACCAATCAATGGGAATAAAATTGAGATTGAGAAGGCAATTTGACAGCAGGGTCAGTCAATTTTTACTACTCTTTAATAAAAGTTTATTTCTAAATCTATCACCTATCTATGTATCTATTATCTATTTAGTGACTTCAGAGTACACCCTGTGGCAGTCCTTTCCTACAATGTGGATTCTAGCAATCCAATTCAAGTCATCAGGCTTCATAGCAAGTGCCTTTAATTTTGCTAGCCCCCATTTTTGCTAATCCTGGCTGTTTCTATAATCATCTTGTATTTTGGGGCTCTCCTGTCAGTTCTTGGGTATGTTCTCTCTCTCTCAATCTCTTTCTCTTTTTTTATGTAAGTACTTTATTTTTTTTCTTCAAGTTACATCTCAGTCACAAACCCTTCCCTATTTCCCCTTCCTGTTCCACCCTTCCACCCTCTTCCCCCCCAACAGCTTCCCTTTTCAATCCAACAAATGGTTCTTTCTCTTATAACAGTAAATTCTATACAAAACAGCAGAATTAAATATGCCACATTTATGAGAGTTAAATGGCCTAGTATACCTTCCCAATGTCCAGTTCATACATATTTGGCCTCTGACTTTAACCTTCTACCTTCAAACCATCTCCATGAGTTTAAAGTTCTATAACTGACTTAGCTTTCATACTAACTTGCATCACTATTATAACCATCTTCTTAGATCTAGAACGCCCTCTTGATTCCTAAACAACTCAAAATTTAGCTATGAGACTCAAGCTGTCTATTCTTCAACCACCTCAGAGAGCTGAGAAGGATAAATATATCTGATTATATAGGAAGTGCAGGGTCTGCAGCTTCCAATACTAAGAAATGACAAACCAGTGACTACCTGGACAGTTCCCATTTTCTCTTGATACATTCCAGCATCAGTCTTCAGCCTTTTGGTCCTGTTTCTCTGACAGACATTTATTGTAGAGCAGGGATTGTGAAGGACTAACCTACCCTGTCTTGGCAGAGCTAGGCTGTCGACTTCCCTGCTACCAAGTTTTGTCCTTTTTGGACAGCAGTCTGTCTGCAGTTGAAGCAAGGGGTTTTTTCATGCCAAGAGATAGGCTTGCCACTAATTCAACCATCTCACACTGGAGATTCTTCGATGCTTATCTTCTACTTGGAGTAGAATAGGGGGTGCTGTAAGGAGCAGATATGTCACGATATAAAAAAAAATCTTAATTTAAGACCACATCTTTGAATGCCATATTCTGCAGATCTCTTGGGGTTTTTGAAGATGCCCTATCCATCTCTTGTATTTAGATAAGCAAATGTTGCTTGTCTCTTAACAACTTGATTACTGAGTAGTTTAGAGAATATCTGTGATAGACTGTCATAGTAGCTAACAAGGTGACATGCATGCATGACTAGGAGTTTGTTTTTCTTAACTATCCTAAACAGTTTAAGACGGTTGTTATCAAGAGGCCAGAGCTTCACATTTCATTTTTAAGTATCTCTAGGTACGATACCATTAGGAAGCGTTACCTTTAATTTTGTATCAATATACAAAGATCTATTCAAATGTGGCTAAATATACTCTAAATTTTGTATCAATATACAAAGATCAATGCCTATGTGGCCCAATACAATCTTAATATTGCATCCATATACAAGGGTCAATACCATTGTGGCCAACTATAATCTTAATTTTGTATCAATATACAAATATCAATACCGACGTAGTCTAATACAATCTTATTTTTGCACAATAAACAATGGTCAATACCACTTTAGCCAAATATACTACTAATTTTGTATCAATATACAAAGGTATAAGGGCATATTCAATAATCTGACCCTTCTTCTTGGTCCTTCCTGTGCTATGTCTATGTCTCAATTTTTCTCAAGTCCGTGCATTCCTACATAGGAGATAAAGAAGGATACAGAAAAGGGAAAGAAGGAATACCCTGGGTGTAACCTCCAAAACCCATTAAACAGGACCATTTAACAACTTGTAATCTCTTCCCCTAAATAACAGAGTTTTCAGTTGTCCTTCAAATAACCAAAAAAGGGGGGGCGGAGAAACACCCTCCCCACCCTCTGGGTATGGGACGTCGCTCTCTTAAAATGACTTCCTGCTGATTTGGGTCGTAGTAAACCTGTTTGGGGCCCAAACCAAAATGGAAAAATGGTTAAAAATGTTAGTACAATCCTTTTATGTTCAGTCCTTCTGTTCTCAGCTGTTTAGATGTCCTAAGGAGTTTGTAGGCAGAAGCTGAACTTCCAGGCTTTACTGAGGTTCTGGCTGGGGCATTGTGTAGAGCTGAACGGTCTTAGCGATATTGAGTTGTTGTGGTTGTAGGCTTTTGATGGAGACAGCTATTGAGGGAGTCTGTCAGGCTGAATCATCTGGGTCACTCATCTTCTTTTGGTGTCTGATTCTGTTTTCTGCTGAGGTTTCCGTTGTCCAGTTTTCCCTGGGTTCCTTGAATGGGTGCTTTGATTCTCCTGGAAAGATAAGAACAGAGCCCTGCCCTATTCCTCACTCAGGAACAATCACCCTCTTTTTTTTGGGGGGGGGATAGATAATATTTCTCCTGAAGCAAATTTGGTTTTTTGACAATATATAAAGTGTTATCTTTCAATCTGGTTTAAAGAAGAAATTATTGTGTTATTTTGGAGCTAAACCAGCTTTAGTGTATATATTTTGAGATCTCAAAGGACAATTTGTTTGTATTGAGTGGGCCTTTTGTAAGTAGCTTTTAAACTTAGGTCCTTCCAAATCCTATGTGTGTGTCTCTGCATTTTAATTATTGGGATCAAAGACCTGTGGTTCCCATCTGAAGGGATTAAAGATGTGTTCCACCACTCCTGGATCGAAGTTTTTCTTTATTTAGAGTTTGTTTTGTATCAGGATGACCTTGAGCTCTGAGATCTGCCTGTTTCTGTCTCTAGTGTGTTGGGGTTAAGGGTGTACTCTTCTTGAATGATGGGATTAAGGGTGTGTACCCTCACCACCCTGTTCCGTGTAACTCTAGAATTTATAAGTCCACTAACTCTATGGTGCTCCTCCCATCTCTGCTGAAGTTAAAGGCATGGGTTAACACCACATTTCTCCTGTATTTTACCTTAGCTCTACGTTTTTACGACAGTTGGAGTTTTATAAAACCAGGTTGAACGGCTGTATCCTTTATTTTATTTACAGTGTTTTAACGTTGTTACCTGCTTTTTTTTAATTAATAAATTTATTTGTTTGTTGCTACAGGTTACATCCTTAACATATTGTCCTCTTTTCCCGCTTCCCAGCCCCACCCTCCCATGCTCTACCCCCTGACCATTCCATCTTGATCCTCTGGGGTGGAGTGTCCCTGCATAACAGTCTCTCACCACAGATCAGGAGTCATATGAGGGCTGAGGGCCTCTTCATACACCAGGGGTCTACGAGGCAGTACTGCCAGTGAAATGTGTCTCCTTGCTACGGGGGGAAAACTAAAAAAAGACCCACAGACACACAAACCCACAAAAACAAAGAACAACAACAAAAAAAAAGAGAGGAAAAAGAAAAAGAAAAAAAAGGAAAAGGAAAAAGAAATAGAAATGAAAAAAAAGTTTATGTCCATGTTCCTTTTGGTGTGTTGGTTGTAGTACAGATATCCTGTACGATATAGTTAAAATCCTACTATAAGTGAATACATGCCATGTGCATCCTTCTGAGTCTGGGTTAGCTCACTCAGGATGAGCTTCTCTAGATCCATCCATTTAGTTACAAATTGCATGATTTCATTGTTTCTTATAGCAGAGTAATATTCCATTGTATAGATGTACCACAGTTTTTTAATCCATTCTTCAGTTGAGGGACAGCTGGGTTGTTTCCATTTTCTAGCTATTACAAATAAGGCTGCTATGAACATAGATGAGGAGACTTCCCTATGTCTCCGTGAGGTGTCCTTTGGGTGTATACCCAGAAGTGGTATGGCTGGGTCCTGAGGCAAAGTTATTCCAAGGTTTCTAAGATATCTCCAGACAGACCTCCATAGTGGTTGCACAAGCCTGCACTCCCACCAGCAATGGAGTAGGGTTCCCCTTTCTCCGCACCCTCGCCAGCATGTGCTGTCATTTGAGCTCTTTATCTTAGCCATTCTGACAGGTGTGAGATGGAATCTCAGGGTCGTCTTGAGTTGCATTTCTCTGATGATTAAGGATGTTGAGCATTTCTTCAGGTGACTCCCGGCCATTAGAGATTCCTCCTTTGTGAATTCTCTAGCTCTGTCTCCCATTTCTTGATTGGATTATTTGGTTTCTTGGCATTTAGTTTCTTGAGTTCTTTGTAGATTTTAGATAATAGCCCTCTATCAGATGTGGGGTTGGTGAAGATTTTCTCCCAGCCTGTTGGTTGCCGTTTTGTTCTAATGACTGTGTCTTTTGCCTTACAAAAGCTTTTCAGTTTCATGAGGTCCCATTTATTGATTGTTGATCTCAGGTCCTGAGCTGTTGGTGTTCTGTTCAGGAAGTTGTCACCTGTGTCAATGAGTTCGAGGGTTTCTCCTACTTTTTCTTCTAGTATCTTTAGTGTGGCCGGCCTTATGTTAAGGTCTTTGATCCACTTGGAATTAAGTTTTGTACAAGGTGATAGGTATGGGTCTAATTTCATTCTTTTGCAAGTGGACATCCAGTTGGACCAGCACCATTTGTTGAAGATGCTGTCCTTCTTCCATTGTGCGGTTTTGGCTTCTTTGTCAAAGATTAGTTGGCCATAGGTGTGTGGGTCCATGTTTGGGTCTTCAATTCGATTCCATTGATCCACTGGTCTGTTTCTATACCAGTACCATGCTGTTTTTATTATTATTGCTCTGTAGTACAGCTTGAAATCTGGGATGGTGATACCTCCAGATGCTTTTTTATTGTACAGGATTGATTTAGCTATTCTGGGCTTTTTGTTGCTCCATATGAAGTTGAGTATAGCTTTTTCCAGGTCTATAAAGAATTGCGTTGGTATTTTGATAGGAATTGCATTGAATCTATATATTGCTTTTGGTAGAATAGCCATTTTTATTATGTTGATCCTACCTATCCATGAGCATGGGAGATCTTTTCATCTTCTAAATGCCTCTTCCATTTCTTTCTTCAGGGGCTTGAAGTTCTTGTTGTATAGGTCCTTTACTTGCTTGGTTAGAGTTACCCCCAGGTATTTTATATTGTTTGTGGCTACTGTGAAGGGGGTTGTTTCCTTTATTTCTTTCTCGGTATGCTTGTTTGTTGTATAAAGAGGAGCTTCTGATTTTTTTGAGTTAATTTTGTATCCAACCACCTTGCTGAAGTTGTTTATCAGCTGTAAGAGTTCTTTGGTGGAGTTTTTGGGGTCGCTTATGTATACTAACATATCATCTGCAAATAGGGATAATTTGACTTCTTCATTTCCAATGTTTATCCCTTTGATTTCCTTTAGTTGTCTTATTGCTCTAGCAAGAACTTCAAGTACTATATTGAAGAGATATGGTGAAAGTGGACATCCTTGTCTTGTCCCTGAGTTTAGAGGAAATGCTTCAAGCTTCTCTCCATTTAATTTGATGTTGGCCACTGGCTTGCTGTATATTGCCTTTATTATTTCTAGGTACGGTCCTTGTATGCCCATTCTCTCCAGAACTTTTAGCATGAAGGGGTGTTGGATTTTGTCAAATGCTTTTTCTGCATCTAGCGAGATTATCATGTGGTTTTTTCCTTTCATCTTGTTTATATGGTGAATTACATTGATAGACTTTCGTATATTGAACCATCCCTGCATTCCTGGGATGAAGCCTACTTGATCATGATGTATGATATTTTTGATGTGTTCTTGAATTCGGTTTGCTAGTATTTTATTAAGTATCTTTGCATCTATGTTCATGAGGGAGATTGGTCTGAAGTTCTCTTTCTTTGTTGGGTCTTTGTGTGGTTTAGGAATCAGAATGACAGTGGCCTCATAGAATGAGTTTGGCAGTGATCTTTCTGTTTCTATGTGGTGGAAGAGTTTGAAGAGTAGTGGTGTTAGTTCCTCTTTGAAGGTCCGGTAGAATTCCATGCTAAAGCCATCTGGCCCTGGGCTTTTTTTGGTTGGGAGATTATTAATGACTGTTTCTATTTCCTTAGGGGTTATTGGGCTGTTTAAGCTGTTAATCTGATTTTGATTTAGTAGGTGGAATTTATCGAGGAAATTGTCCATTTCGCTTAGGTTTTCAAATTTGGTGGAGTATAGATTTTTAAAGTAGGACCCGAATATTTTCTGGATCTCCTCAATGTCTGTTGTTATTTCTCCCTTTTCATTTCTGATTTTGTTGATTTGGGTTCTTTCTCTTTGCCTTTTAGTTAATTTGGCTAGGGGTCTGTCTATTTTGTTGATTTTCTCGAAGAACCAACTCTTGGTTTCATTGATTCTTTGTATAGTTCTTTTTGATTCTAAGTTGTTGATTTCAGCCCTGAGTTTGATGATTTCCTGCCTTCTGCTCCTCTTGGGCGTGTTTGCTTCTTTTTTTTCCAATTCACCCAGCTTAGCTGTTAATTTACTAATATGAGCTGTCACAATTTTCTTTTTGAATGCCCTTAGTGCTATGAACTTTCCTCGTAGCACAGCTTTCATTGTATCCCATAGGTTTGGGTATGTTGTGTCTTCATTGTCGTTGGATTTTAAGAAGTCTTTGATTTCCTTCTTTATTTCTTCCCTGACCCAGTGGTCATCCAGTAAGGAGCTGTTCAATTTCCATGTGTGTGTAGGCTTTCTGTTGATTCTTTTGCTGTTGAAGACCAGCTTTATTCCGTGGTGGTCTGATAAGATACAAGGGGTTATTTCAATTTTCTTGTATCTATTGAGACTATCTTTGTGTCCAACTATGTGGTCGATTTTGGAGAAGGCTCCGTGGGGTGCTGAGAAAAAGGTGTATTCCTTTGTGTTTGGGTGAAACGTTCTGTAGATATCTGTTAGGTCCATTTGTTTCATGATCTCTGTTAGACTCAATATTTCTCTGTTTGGCCTCAGTCTTGATGATCTGTCCATTGTTGTGAGTGGGGTGTTGAAGTCTCCCACTACTAATGTGTTGTGATCGACGTGCGATTTAAGATTTAAAAGTGTTTCTTTTACAAAAGTAGGTGCCTTTGTATTTGGGGCATAGATGTTCAGTATTGAGATTTCCTCTTGATGAATATTCCCTTTGATGAGTATATAATGCCCTTCTTTGTCTTTTTTCATTAACTTCAGTTGGAAGTCTGTTTTGTTTGATATTAGGATGGCTACTTCAGCTTGCTTCCTGGGTCCATTTGCTTGGAAAACCTTTTCCCAGCACTTTACTCTGAGGTATTGTCTATTTTTGGTAGTGAGATGTGTTTCTTGTATGCAGCAAATGGACGGGTCTTGCTTGCGGATCCACTCTGTAAACCTGTGTCTTTTTATTGGGGAGTTGAGACCAGTGATGTTGATGGATATTAGTGACCTGGGGTTGTTGTTTCCCATTAGTTTGGTATAGGTGATGGTCCTGTGCCTCTTTTGGTTTAGTTGCTGAGGGGTTTTCTATTCCCTTTGTTTTCTTGGGTGAAGTTTTCTTCTCTGGGATGGAATTTTCCTTCTAGAATTTTCTGTAGGGCTGGGTTTGTGGGGAGATATTGTTTAAATTTGATATTGTCATGGAATATCTTGTTTTCTCCATCTATGTTGATAGAGAGTTTTGCTGGGTATAGTAGTCTGGCTGGGCACCTATGATCTCTCAGGACTTGTAGGATATCTGTCCAGGCCCTTCTAGCTTTTAAAGTTTCTGAGGAAAAGTCAGGTGTAATTCTGATGGGTCTGCCATTGTATGTGACTTGACCTTTTTCTCTTACAGCTTTTAATATTCTTTCTTTGTTCTGCACATTTGGTGTTTCAATTATTATGTGGCGAGAGGAGTTTCTTTTCTGATCTAATCTGTTCGGTGTTCTGTAAGCCTCTAGGATTTTTATTGGCATCTCTTTTTTCAGTTTTGGGAAGTTTTCTTCTATGACTTTGTTGAAGATATTTCCTGGACCTTGGAGTCGGGAGTCTTCTCTTTCCTCTATGCCTATGATTCTTAGGTTCCGTCTTTTCATTGAGTCCTTGATTTCTTGGATGTTGTGGGTGAGAGATTTTTTAGCTTTCTCATTTTCTTTGGATGTTGTACTGATTTCTTCCAATGAATCTTCCATGCCTGAGATCCTGTCTTCCATCTCTTGCATCCTATTGTTGATACTCACATCCGTAGTTCCTGTTCTCTTCCCTTGGTTCTCCACTTCCTCTTTTAACTCTGACTGTGTTTTCTTTATTGTTTCTATTTCTATTTTCATGTCTTGTATGGTGTTGTTCGTTTTGTACATTTCCTTCTCCAGCTTGCTTGTTTTTGTCTGAAAATCTTTCATTGCTTTGTCCTTTTCCTGTTCAAGCTGGTTCACCTTGACTTGGAGCTCTTTAATGGTGTTGTTCATTGTTTTGGCTTGTAAAATTGTGGCTTCTTTGAATTCCTTCATGGATTTAAGTTCTTCTTGAAGGGACACTATCACTTTCCATAATGCAGAATTGTCATTGTTTTCATGTGTTACTGTTGGTGTGAGGTCATCCGAATTGGATGAGCTAGGATAATTCTGCTTTGTTGGAGTCATATTTCCTTGATTTCTATTTTTTCTTGGACCTTTGGCCATGTGGGTGTGTTTAGCTGTCTGTTCTTGTCGTTTTCTGTGTTTGGATCCACAGGGGATGCTTTGGTGAAGGAGTCGAATTGCTTGGCTATCTGTCGTTGCTTATAGGGTGATCTCAGGGTCACTGTGGTTTTAATAGCCTGAATCGCTGTGAGCTGGTGCAGCCTATTCCCAGGTAGTGAGTAATGGTCTGGGATTGTTTCACTGCTCCCAGTTCAGACTTCTCTATGTTGCACACCGAGTGATCAGCCTGTAATGGTTCTGATGGTATGGACCTGTTTGCCCAGGCACAGATTTTGTGGGCTTTGTTTGTCATCACAGAGGCTGACAGGGCCTGGCTCCACACCTAATATGTCTGGGTTTACCAGAATACAGCTATGGACCCCTGGCTTCTGGTTACCCACTAGGCTTCTCCACCACAGGCCTGGCCGCTTCCCTCCCTATCTGCTCCGCCGTGGGTGGGCGGAGCTTCGGCCCCTCCTGCCGCCTGAGCTGGCCTCCGCCCTAGCTGCTTTGCCATGGGTGCGTGGGGCTTCAGCCTGAGCCGGCCTCCCTCCCTAGCTGCTTTGCCGTGGGTGCGTGGGGCTTTGGCCCCTCCTGCTGACTGAGCCGGCCTCCCTCCCTAGCTGCTTTGCCATGGGTGTGTGGGGCTTCCTCCCCTCCTGCCGCCTGAGCCGGCCTCACTTCCTAGCTGCTTTGCCCTGGGTATGCCAGGCTCCAGCCCCGCCCACCTGCGCCCGCTTCCCACCCGCCCACCGGCCTCCCAATCCGGCTCGAGCGGCTGCAGATCACCCGCCGAGTGCCCTGTTTCTTCCTTGTTAAGACTTCAACTATTCTGCAAAGTTTCCTAAGTAATTATAAGGTCCTCCTGAGGTGTGGGAAGCCCAGTAGGCTAGTGGGTGATCGCCATGTGGCCTTTGATTCTGCCTGCTGTGTGTTGGGATCGAACTTACCAGGCGCCTCTCCAAATGGGAGTTCCCGAATCCTGGATTTAGTGGCTTCCGTGTCTGCGAGAGATGGGGGGAGAGCCTTGCCCTGGGACTTTTAACAGTCCCTTGGGAGCTATGAGAGTTCCCGGAGGGGCCAGACCCTCCGGTTTTTGCACAGTGTCCAACAACTCTGTGTTTTCTATGGCTCTTCTCTCCCACATTCAAAATGCGTCCGTGCAGTTTGCCGCCATCTTGGCCCCCCCCAATCTCTTTCTTTATGTCTTTTATTCTTTATATCTTTCTTTCTTTCCTTCTTTCTTTATATCTCTCTTTCTCTCTCTTTCTGTTTCTCTCTCTTTCCCTTCCTTCCTTCCTTCCTTCCTTCTTTCCTTTCTTTCTTTCTAGGGTTTCTCTGTATGGTAGCTCTGGCTGTCCTGGACTCTGCTTTATAGACCAGTCTGACCTGGAACTCATAGAGATCCGCCTGCCTCTGCCTTCTGAGTGCTGGGATTAAAGGCGTGCACCCAGCATCCTCTGTTTCTTAACTGTTATTCAAATATCATTCTCCTCTTTCGGTCACTGTTCATTTTCCTTATACCACAGGATATCCAGATAAACCTTAGAAGCTCTAAGCTGAAACATTTCCTTCAGGAGGAGACAGAAGGCTCCTGAGACTTGGGAAGTAAGCAACTCACAGGTTTAAGTTCTGAAACTAACAAGATCCACAAGGCCCCTCCCCAGAGGTTAAAGATTCAGTAAATGGTGGTTGGGGAAAGCAAGGAAGCAGAAGACTCTGGAGAAAGCCTCCACTTATCCTATGGAATTGCCTGGAAGGGATGCTCTGTTTTACTGATCTTCCTGAGAGTCACAGCAAGCTCAAGGTAGTAGATCTGGTTTTCAGTGATGCAGTTATACTATTGCAATAAGTAAGTGCATAGATCAAGTTTTTGAAGTGTTGGAGAAAGGTCTTGCACATGGTTTTCAGAGGATGATTTCAGTGCTCAGAGATGTGGTTACTGCCCTTTCTTTTTTTTTTTTTTTTTTTGGTTTTTCGAGACAGGGTTTCTCTGTGTATCCTTGGCTGTCCTGGACTCACTTTGTAGACCAGGCTGGCCTCGAACTCACAAAGATCCACCTGCCTCTGCCTCCCAAGCGCTGGGATTAAAGGCGTGCGCCACCACCGCCCGGCTGGTTACTGCCCTTTCTGAGGCACTCTTTGATTGGATAATAAAAGTCGCTGATGGCCATTTAACTGCACAGAGAGAGAATAGGAAGGGGGACTTCCTGGGAGGAAGAAAGGAACTCTGGGAAAATACAGAGGACGCTCTCTTTCCACCAGGGACAAGGATGTGGACAGATGTGTGTCTGAGAGCTCTGAAGGTACAGCAAGCCACATGGCTGGTTGTGATTAGGTGGTCGGGTTAACTCATACAGACTAGTTGAGAGTCTCTCCAACTAAGGCCTAACTGTTGAAATATTAAAAGGTCTTGGGATATTTATTATGTAGCCCATCACCCACCCTGGGTCTCAGACCTCCAGCTACAGCCAGTCAGGCCTGCTAGGCCTCCTGCCAGGCCCTGCCTGTCACTCAGCTGGCCTAATATAACAGTCTATAGTTATTAATAAATATATTTGTTAACAGAGTTTCCATTTCATTGAAGAGCAATAGTAAGTGTCTCCTCCATAAAACACTTTACAGTGGAGATGGTTTGCAGAGACATTGAATTAACCAAAGGTTCCAAGTAAACAACACCACCACCTCCTCCTCCTCCTCCTCCTCCTCCTCCTCCTCCTCCTCCTCTTCTTCTTTTTTGCACTAGTCACAAACTGTTATTTTCAGTTCTTAGAATGACACTTGGGTCTTTGAAAGTCTGCCTATGTAATAGTAATGTAAATAGTTTTCCTCTTGGAAACCTAAAAACATACTATGCTTCCATGTGTCTTTCTGATCAGCGGCGATCCTCTTTGCACAATTTCTGGCCTCAGTGATGCTATCTTGCAGCAAATTGGGAGGGAGGAGGAAGAGGAGAGGAGTGAAAAAGGACGCTTTGGGAATTTCACTTTTCACTTTAGATTTAGTCGGCTTTATTCTGTTCTGCTGAGAAAAGCATATCAAGAAATGATTTTTCCAAGGTTCCATCTGTGATTGGTGGAAGAAGGCTTTTCTTGGTTGTATGCCTTGGTCATATACAGGACACTTGATTTCCCATTCCCTGAAACCACTGGAGGCTCTGGAATTACTAACCAATGTAATGGAAATGCCTCTTTTCACTTGGCTATAAAATAATATTTTATATATATATATATATATATATATATATATATATATGAATCCCTGTCTTGAAAAACCTTATATATAACAGTCTATAGTTATTAATAAATATATTTGATTTATTATATATATAAATCATATATATATATAATAAATATATATATGGGTTTTTCAAGACAGGGTTTCTCTGTGTATCCTTGACTGTCCTGGACTCACTTTGTAGACCAGGCTGGCCTTGAACTCACAGAAATCAGCCTGCTTCTGCCTCCCGAGTGTTGGGATTAAAAGCATGCACCACTACGCCCAGCAGTGTTTATTTTTTACTCAGAATATCTAACACCGAAAACATTTATCTCAACAAACAGCAAGCAATATATTAAAATATTTGTATAAAGTTCTTCACAGCAATTTATGGAAAGGAAAATGCACACAGCCTAAGTGCTTCACCGAGTTTGATCAATAAACTAGAAAATACTCTTTCAGTGGAGGTCAAGTCATTTCTTATTGGTTTGTTTTTCCATAAATTGCTGTGTTAGATATTCTGAGTAAAACAAAAAGAAAAACTCAGCCCCACAATGAACTGTGCTCTGCTAGGAGCAGGGAACTCTAAAAGAGCAGAGTATGCAAGAAAGAGGGAGAAGTGATGAAAGAGAGGCAAGGCCTTTTAAGTTTTTAAAAGAAAACCAGGCAGATGACTGAAGGGGTGAGGGTGGATAGTCAATATTATAGATGGAGGAGACAATACGAGCAGAGGCAGGAAGGAGAGAGAGGGCACATCTGGACAATAATAGTTTCAAAGATAAGAACATCTCTGCATAGGAACACTGAATGATAAGGCATGTCTACAGCCACAGTTAAGTGTAAAATGTTTTAATCTCTTAGCTAGATTTTGTTTTGTTGTTTTTATTTTTGTTTGTTTGTTTGAGACAGAGTTTCTCTGTGTAGCCCTTGTTGTCCTGGACTCACTTTGTAGATCAGTCTGACCTGGAACTCACAGAGATCCACCTGCCTCTGCCTCCCCAGTGCTGGGACTAAGGGCGTGTGCCACCAAGCCCGGCTGTTTTGTTATTTTTCAAGATGGGGTTTCTCTTTGTAGCCTTGGCTATCCTGTAACTTGCTCTGTAGATGAAGTTGGCCTTGAATTTAGAAATCTGCCTGTCTCTGCCTCCTGAGTGCTGGGATTAATGAGGTGTGACACCCCATCTGGTATTCTTAACTGGATTTTTTTGTTAGTTTTTTTTAAAAAATATTTTTTGTTTTTGAGATCATAACATAATTATATCCTTTCCACTTTCCCTTTCCTCCCTCCAAACCTTCTCATATACCCCTCTGTTTTAAAAAAATTCTTGTGTTGTGGGAAATGATCCAATCCATGCCAGATTAAATTATATAAAGGCATGTTTATTGGATATGAGACGGAAAGAGAAACAGCATGAGCATGCAGAGAGAGAGAGAGAGAGAGAGAAAACAAAAGAGAGAGGAAGAGGAAGAGCAAGCCCCCAAGATGTCAGGATTATATAGGTAGAGACTTGTGGGGGCGGGGAACGCCCCTTAACAGGTAGAAGCTGAGGCATGCTGGGAGAACCTGGGACTTAGGCAGACCTAACATGCCAGACTTTTGTTGATAATAAATGAATTGAGGCGAAGCATCATCTGGTTACTTCCTGCTGACATTGTGGGCATCGGAATTGGGGGTGTGAGGGGGCAAAAACTGGAATGTTGGTCAGGTCCAGGAAGAGCAGGCTGTTTTCTTGCTGTCCAGGTTCTGCATGACCATCTAGAGACATGAAGGCTGCAGTTGGAGCAGTGTGCAGTCTTTAATTGATTGGAAATCTGCTGGAACAGATACATATTAGGGGGAGGAGGTAAAATTAAGTACCTAGGTTGAAAATTTTTTAGGCCCATGATCTTGGCAGTTGGGGTGGCCCCCAAACCAGGGATAAAGAGGGGTCCCACCCCCAGCAATAGGCAGAAGGGGAAACAGGCTATATTTATCTGAGTCCATTTGACCTGTGGATTCCAGTGGATTCCCTGAGGCTTACAAGAATTTAGGTTTACAAAGAGATAAATTTTAGGAAGAAATAGCATAAGTAGTTATTATTGAGAACAATCATAAATAAAAGAACACCTGTTTATATTGTAATATAAAGCCCATTAACAAGGAAAAACTGTCTGCCAACTGTCAGTCCTGTCAGAGATCTGAGGAGGATAATTACCACAGTAACTATAATCCAATGGCCTATGTATGGTTTTTTATGACAGAGGCTAACCTGTTACCCAGTCGGACTTCCCATAAGGCTCCTATGGTGTCAATGGCTTTGTTGTGAGACAGGTCCCAGGGCAGCATCAGTCCTTACCTGTCAGTCCTGGCAAATCTGAAGAGGCCTTCCTTTGGAGGAGAAACTTGGAAGGCTAACCCCATTCTGTCTAGGCAAAACGACAATCAACTTCTCCAGGTGTCCTGATTGTCCACAGATCAGGCCTTCGCAGCAGGAAAGCAGTGAAGCAGTTTTATCTTCTTTGCTGTGCCAATATGTTATATTAGGCCTTGGGATCACCACTATAAGTTGGGGTCTCTGCCATAATAAGCTATTTAATTAAACACGTTAATGCCATATCCTACAAATCTCTTGACAAGCTTAAGGGCTAGCTTATCTGGGTTAAATAGCTTTGTCTTTTGTTATCTTCTCTAAATTGTATCTTGAATATTGTGAAGTTGTATTATTAAATTATCCCTAACAGTTTGTATTAAGTAGTAGCTTCAGTAATTATTAAAATAAAGTACCTTTTAAGCAACTTATGAAAGAAATGGCCCCAAACAAACATGGCGGCAAAGGGGAATATTTTTATCACAATAAAGATGGCCTCAGGTCATGTGACTGCCCTTAATAAAAATGGCAGAGAAGGCAGGACTCTGTCCCCTCCATCCCACAGTCAAAATGGCGACTAGTCATGTGTTAGTGGCAGCAGCAGCAGCATGGCAGGGCATTTAATATTAAATGGTTTTGTGTGCATTTACCATTTTGTATTTGTCTTTTTCTCTTAAAATTATCTTATATACACCTTCCCACAAAATGAACCCCTTAGCATTTAACGTGCTATGAGTTTGCTCAGTCAGTTTCCCTTTCTAAACTTTCTTGATAGTATTATAAATTTTAAATTGTTGAAAACCAGTGATTTTTTTTTTTTTTTTTTTTTTTTTTTTTTTTGCCAAGACAAGGCCTCCCAGTGCAACTCTGGCTAGTCTGGAAATTGCTATGCAGACCAGGGTGTCCTTGAACTCTACTGCTTCCTGAGGGCTGGCGTTAAAGACAGATACCACCATGCCCAGCAATCAGTTTCTTTTTTCCTTTTCTTTTTTTTTAAGTTACTTATTTATGTCACCTCCTATTGTAAGCAAAGGAATAGAAGATCAAGTTACTGGTCGTCATTTGATACAAGAAAAGATGGGAGTAAAGCCCTCCCTGCATGCTTTCTGCTTCACACCAAGAGAAATGGTGCAAACCTGCGCTGTGGGAGAAGTTGGAATTTTCTTTATTTATCCTCATAGCTGGGTGAAGTCATAGGAAAGTTATGAGAAAAAGAGATAGTTGTCATCTCCCCAGGGACAGAGCCTGGTTTTGATGTGGAGGTGGAGGTTGTGATAAACTCCCATCCTTTGTGTTCTCAGTGGCGTGGCTTCAGGAAAACCATCAGCATGCTCATTCTTCAGGGCAGTTTGAGGACAAAAGTAAGGGCCTTCCATATCAGAGCTGAGGCCTCCTTGTTGGCAGTAGTGTTCAAGACCACCTAACAGCCAAGAAACCCAGGTACTGTCGTCACCATTTTGGACCTGAACCCATACATCAATATTGTAAAGTATGAATAAAGCTCATGTGAACAACTTTCCTAATATCTCCCACACAGGGTCTTGTCTCCCTCTCCCATGCTCATTTCCATGGGAGAGCATGAAAGGCCACTAGGGAGCAATGGGACTTGTGTGACCCAGCAGTGCCTTCAGAAGCCACCGACTCAGGGAGCTGTGTACAAGCTTTACCACCACCACTAGAGCCCTCAAGGAAGCATGCTGTCCAGGACAGAAGCTCACAAGCCATACAAAAATGCCAGCTTTACAGTAAACGGTATTTCCCAACAATGGGAGTCCCTCTCTGCTTGGCCTTAGAGAGTACCAGTTTTAGCTCCAAGTCTTTGTTTTTGAATCTTATTCAAAATCGAGGCCAATGCCACTTCTTTTCTGGTTAGTTTTGATTCCTTAATAATAAGTACTGAGATGGATTTGGGGGATTCCAAATGACAGAGACCAGGTAAAGGTCACTGCTGGCTAATCTCATTTGTGCCCTTCATAACTCAGTGCTCAATATCAAAGTGATGTTATCTGTGCAGCTTTGTTCATTCTATTGACCAACTAATTTTTATAACAAACATTTGAACAGTTATAAACTTGTGCTTTCTTAGAAGTGGAATAAGCAAATGTTTGCTTAGCATCCAGAACCAAGACGTTATCAACCATTTAATGTGACTACTTCAAAGGCAAGGGGTGGTTCTGATCTCAAAACTTATCTCTAACTCCTGGTTCAGGGGTTAGAGGCAGTGACAGTATTCAGTTATAATTCTTGCTTCATTTGAGATAGTGAGCAAGTGACTTAAAAATAAAACAGCAAGCACACATAACTTTGGGCAGAGTTCAATCTCCTTTTGTAGAATGTATGCATCTTGTCACTTTTAAAGGTTGTTTGTAGATTCCCAGATAATTTTGTTCTATTACAATGAAAAGAGAATGCACAACATGTTCATAATTAATAATTTATCTTGTTTTCAAAGATAAAGGAATTATGATGGACATTATGCGCTTTAGGCCAGGAAGTTAGGAATTGGCTGTGGATCTGTCAGATACATGACTATGCCCCCACTGTGGAAACGAACTTTGAAGGTCAAAGTTCTGCCACAATTTATGATCGTCTGTAGAATGCGTTGGAACCTGTGTTAGAAAAAGTCTGCTGGACACCAAGCTCCAAGTCACCTAAAAATACGTGGGAAAGGCAGTAACAATGAAAAAAAGCACAAGAGAGGTAATCTATAGAGGAACATCAGGAATTTAAGATGCTGGGAAACAAATCCCCAAGTGCCCACAGAAAGAGAAATCAAGGAAGAGCAGTCTGGATTTTACCCTACAACCTGGAAAACACTTAGGAGACTCAGGAGGCGGCAATGTATGTCAGCCCACGGAAACTAGGACAGCTTAGAAGTCTGTTTGTGAAGTCATTTAGATGCAACCACCCTCCTTTTCTGGGAGGTAAAAGGTAAAAGGCTGCCCCTTTGAAGCTCCAGAGGAAGAATGGGACAATCACTCTTTGGAGAGAATGATCTGACACACCGGACACAGCTGAAGGGCTAGGATGTAGCTCAGTTGTAGGGGTGCTTTCTCTCACACGTGAGTCCCAGGCTGTTGTAGTATGGCTTTCTACTCCATGCAGAAAATGATCACCATTTTGGTGTAGAGAGTACACCTGGGGAGATGTGTGTGCTAGATTCAGTTCTCTCCTTCCAGCCAGAGATGAGTCTCAGACTATTAGCCTTTGTGGAATGTGAACTTGCTTTGTTAGGCCCGACTTGATGGACACTTTCTCTGCTTGCTCGCTTATTTGATGTGGTTCCCTTTTCTATCCATACAGGGTTCCCAGATTGCTTGCCCTGCCTGGGGAGTCAGGAGGGAGACCAGAATAAAAGTCAGGGCCAGAAGGATGGTTCTTCTTGATGAAGCCCCAGAACTGATGTCCTCCTTCCCAAGGCAGGAATACAAAAGAAGAAACTTCATCATCCCAGCATAGGAAGATGGCCCTTCTTCTTCACCCACCGGTGGTATGGCCCTATGGGCCATCCCATTTGCCTTCTTCCACTGTACACCCAAGAAAATAAAGTAAATAAGTGAGTGGGGGGAAAAAATAAAAACCACTGGGTGGTGGTGGCACAGGCCTTTAATCCCAGTACTCAGGAGGAGAGGTGGGTGGATCTCTGTGAGATCAAGGCCAGCCTGGTCAACAAAGGGAGAGTGCACCTGGTAGCCTTGACAATGGGAGGACTAGAATAATACAGAATAGCCGGGCAATGATAATAGGATTGTCAGTACTTATTAGTGGGCAGAGGAGAGGAGAGTTCCAGGAGCCTTTTCATGGCTTCCAGCTGTTATTCCCTTTTGCTCTTTCCCAACTGCTAGTGATCTTGGGTGACGCTTGTGTAAAATGTATGCTTGCACGAAAGGGGAAGTTCCATGAGCAGCTTCCATGAAGTGGTCATTCATAATGGGATGGGAATTTGCAGTGATGCCAGGTTACTGTTTTAGGTTACTCGTGCATGATTCTATAAGAATTCTCTTATTACATTCTGTAAGTAAACCCAATACTCTCATTGGTTCACTCCCAGAGCCTGCCAGTCAAAGCAAATGTTTAGAAAGAAGGACTCAGAAAACAAGGGCTCAGGAAACACACACACAAAAAAAGCACAACCCATAATGCATATTTTAGAGATAAAAGAAAATATTCATACTCATGGACAAGCTTGATGCTACAATATAATCATTGAAGGAAAAATATAAATTACATTATAAATCAAAAATGAGATTGCATTAAGAACATATTTACTAGGTGAGCTAAGAGATGTTGTACAACCAACTTCTACCTGAGGCCCAGGGCAATGGCAAGAAGCCTCCTGGAGGGCATACAGCTGCTGGGAAAACTAAGCATGCATTGCTCTATCTTGGGGGCCAGTAATCTCAGGAGAGGGCCTATGGCTTCTGAATTTTGACCTCAGCTTCATCAGTAACCACTGAATGTCCATCTCAGGCAGAGACTGGATCTAGTCTGAAGTCTCCCCCCACTTTTTGTTTTTTCATTTTGGGGGGGTTATTTTGTTTCTGTTTTTGTTTTTTTTTCCCCTGTACTTTCCTGAGAAACTTGGAAATTCCTGCATAAGGAATTTTTTTTTAAACTCAGAAAGACCATTACTGGCTCCCCCACTCAAGGAGAACTGAATCTGAGAGACAAGACTGATGAATTACAACAATAGCATAAAATTTCCACTTAACATGAGCAAGTTTACTTCTACACATAATTGAAGTAGATTTGCTTGTTCTGATTTTTCTGATGTGAATGAGAGTGAAAATGGGGATATGTGATGTTCCCTGTGAGTACCAGGCATTACCCTCCTATTTTCCTTGAAAATATTTTCTGGGTTCCCCAGTTCAGAACCTGACCAATCTGTGAGAGCATCTTAGGTGTTTTTGTTTTCAGCAATCCTCTATAGTCACCATTGTGTTTCACTGTAATTTATATGACCACTTTTCAATTTTTTTCTGCAATCCTGCTTTCTGTTTGTATTGACATTAAAAGAACGTGACATGAGAAATTGCATAAAAATGGCATTACATTTTCCTTCCTTCCTTCCTTCCTTCCTCCCTTTCTTTCTTTCTTTCTTTCTTTCTCTCTCTCTCTCTCTCTTTCTCTCTCTTTCTTTCTTTCTTTCTTTCTTTCTTTCTTTCTTTCTTTCTTTCTGTTTTTTCCATGACAGGGATTCTCCATGTAGCCTTGACTGTCCTGGAACTCACTCTGTAGACCAGACTGGACTTAAACTCTCTGTAGTGCTTGAGTTGGTAGGAAACAGCACAAAATTTGGGTGTGCCAAATCCAAGACCATCGTATTTTCATTTGAAGAGTTTGACCTTCTGGTAACCAATGTCTCTGTAGTTGAAACTCTTGCTCAGTGAAAATTAGGTAAAAGGAGGTAGAGGATTTCCTTCCCAAGTTTTCAGACTATCACTGGATATCACCTACATTTAATCCTGTTGCCCTTGAACTTGATCTGTAAAGCAGGCAGGCCTCGAACTCACAGCAATCTGCCTGTCTCTGCATCCCAAGTGCTGGGATTAAAGGCATTCGCCACCAAGGCTGGCTTGATTCTGATTCTCAAAGCATAGCAATTAGCTTGTTGGCCCCCTTCCCCACTAGATTGGCATCGCTACTCCCACTTCTTTAGTGGGGATACAGGTTCTAAAGTGCTTATCTAGCAGCTACACTAAGCTAGGCATGCGCCATGTTCAGACGCCAGGTTGAATGAGGAACTAGGCACATACCAGCCTTGCTGTATGCAAGGGTTATGTGTAAGTGAGGATGTAGGCAAAGGCTATGTTTAGGGGAGGGTGCATGCAGGCACACGGACCAGCACAGCATCCCACTGGGGGTCATCGCAGGCTTGCTCTGCCCACCCAGACTGCGTGGCTGCATGGTGCCAGGCTGGAGATTGTCTTGGGTGCGGTCTCACCTCATCATTCTTTTCTTATATTATTATTCATTTATTCATTTTACATCCTGACCATATCCCTCTCTCTCCTCTCCACCTGTTCCCATCCTCTCACCCTCTTCCCCTTTTCCCCCTCCCCTTTTCCTCAGAAAAGGAACCCGCCTCCCCCCCCATTAACCCATCCTGGCTCTTCAAGTCTCAACAGAACTAAGAACATCCTCTTCTGCTGACGGGAGACAGGGCAGCTCATCCAGGGTAAGGTGATTCTCAAATAGACAACAGAGTCTATGTCAGGGAGTGTCTCCGCTTCACTTGGTAGGAACTGATATGAAGACTGAACTGCCCATCAATTACATATGTGAACGGGGCCTAGGTTCAGACCATATATGCTCTTTGGCTGGTGTGTTAGTCTCTGTAAACCCCCAAGGCCTAGGCTAGTTGACTCTGTTGGTTTTTCTGTGAAGCTATTGGTCCCCTCTAGGTCCCTCTATTCTTGCTCCCAAACCTTCCACAAAACCACCTGAGCTCCACCTGTTGTTGCTGTGAGTCCCATCATGTGCTTTGATCCGCTTCAGGGTGGGGCCTTTCTGTGTTAGGTTTCTGTTCACAGGCATAGCAGAGACTCATTAATAATGCCAGGAGTTGGCTCTCTCCGGGGGTGGGTCTCCAGTTGTGCCTGTCATTGGTTGGACATTCCCCCAATCTCTGCTCCATCTTTATCCCTGTCTCACCTCTCCCACATTGTTAAGCTTCTTAAAATAATCACTGTACACTTACTCATGTACCATCAGAACATCTGTCATGAAATTCTTGGAAAAAGAAGGTCAACTGCTAAAGTCCATAGAACTGTAGGAACTCCTGCTTTGCACACAGCTCAAAAGTAGGAGGCCACAAACAGTGAAAGCAGTAACTGGGAGGATGCTTAAATAGCAGCCATGCTTCCTCTAGTCAGCCAGCAGCTGGTCAGGTTCCGGGTCAACATGAAGGCTCTCCTAACTCTGGGGCTCCTCCTGCTTTCTGTCACTGTCCAGGCCAAGGTGTATGAACGCTGTGAGCTTGCCAGAATTCTGAAAGAACATGGAATGGATGGCTACTTGGGAATCAGCCTGGCAAGCTGTAAGTCTCTTCTTGGAACCGTCAGATGAGCTTTCAGGACAGGGACAAGGGAGCAGTGAGTGATCAGAGAGGGAGTCAATACACTTTGATGCTTTCTGTGTGTTTGAGTTAATTTGATTAAAAGCATGGATGTTTTTGTCTATTGAATCAGAGATACTGGGTGGGGGTGGGAGGGAAATTCTGTGCCATGCTAAGGCACTGGGGCCTGAGGTGCTATTGGACGGTCCCTAGGCTTTCCAGTTGCTTCAGACTCAATAGCCCATCAGCAAAGGGGCTGAGAAAAGACGGGGGACTCACTCATTCAGGACATGAGATGTGATGTCCTGGACTGACTCAGGATTTGTCTTCAATTCTCTTATCACAGTGTGCAACTTTTGCGATAAAATTGTTCATTTTTTTGTATTTTCTGGACAGGGCAGATGGATCCTGTTTGCCCGTAGTTGTTGCTTAAATGGAGTCTTCTGAAACTGAATATAGAATGATATAGTACTGTTCTTCACTCTGTGATGGCCTTTTGTTTCACTCAGTGGAAGATGTAGATGAGGAAAAGTTCTTCAAGGGTACTGTGTGCACTTAGATGCATTTCCACAGCTACCTCTTAGTAATTAATATTAAGTGACTAAGTGAATAAATGGAAGATGGATGGATGGATGGATGGATGAAATCATGGAATAGCCTTTCTTGGTCTAATACTCTTGTATGAAAAATTGCAAATATCTAGTAGTGATGCATGCATCTCTAGTCTTAACATCTGGATGCTGACGCAGAGGACTGCCAGTTTTATGCCCACATAAGCTCCTTAGAGACATCTTGTCTGAATATTAGACTTGATGTGAAAATTCGCTTTGCTACAAGAACATAACTCTAAGAAAACCCTTATTTTTCTAATTAAATTATTTTCATTCTTCATTTGTATTTCCTATTAACTTATTAAATCTACAAAACAACTTTGTTTTCTACTCTAGACTGAGGTATCTTGAAGAAGGAGAGCAGGAAGAGGTTAAAGCAATGTAAGAAGTAGCATATTATTTTTTAAGACAGGGTTTAACCATATAGCCCCAGTTAGCCTAGAACTTGTTACCTAGAAAGGGCTGGTTTCAAACTCACAGAGATCCACCTACCTGCCTCTGTCTTCCAAGTGCTGGGATTAAAGGTGCATGCCACATGCTGGGCTCATCGATTTTGACTTTTATCTTCTTAATCTTCCACCATGTTTTATCCAAATAGGCTGTCTTTATATGTTCCTTATAGGATGAAGCAGGTTATAATAGTTGTGCAGCAGGCTTCTTTTCTTCTGTGGCAGGTTTCTTCTCTGCTGATTTCTCAGTAGCTACAGCCATTATCTGGGCCACTTCAGCTTGTCATTCCCAGGCCTCTTTCCTTTCTTGCAATGTGCTTGCTGGCTTCTGGCCTGCAGTCCCCTGCTCTGATTTCTCCAGAGCTTTGGATTCCACTTTCTTTCCTGCAGTTCATGATTTCTGGCCTGGCCAAAGACTGGTACTGTGCCAGGCTCTGCTTGGACCTTCTTGCATGGCGCCTGGAGGACTCTTTGGTCTCTTGGCTTTTCAAGATTCTGCTAAGGTTCATCATCTCCTGCATAGAAAGGTGATGGGTACTTTTGAGGGAAGCAGCAGCCTTCCCCCTAAGTGCCAGCTACTCCTTGGAAACAAACATGGAGAACTTCCACATGCCCACCAGGAGTAGCCTTCTAATATCCGGCTTGATCCCATAGGCAGAGTAACACCAGGATGCTTCTGAAGGCCCAGGTGATGCCACTGTCCTCATCTGAGATGATGCAGGGTCCCACCTACATCAGATTCTCCTGTTTCCCCTGAAGCTCTCACTGGCAGACAGACATACACTTTCTGATGTCATCCCAGACCTTACCTTTCTTAAACAGAAGACCAGCTTCCCTGGTCTTCTGGTAACCTTCAGCCTCATCTCCAACCACTGAAGGCAGTTCAGGGACTTCCTCAGTACAATGACCTTTAGACCTCACCCAAGCTGTGGAGACTGAGGCAGCCAGCCAGGGCAGAGCAGAGGGCATATTGCTTTGTGGGTGTGTTCATTCTGTGGTGCCAAAGGCCCAGGTATTAGTTGAGGCGAACATGTGGTCTCCCTGGCACATATTTCCAAAGAAACTCTGGCCAAATGGTGGGTCCCACCCCCTCCAACTCTGAGATTCCATCCACATCTCTGCCAATACCAGACAGGGCACCGATCTGAGGACCTGGTAATTCATGAGAGCATAGGGCTGCCTGCTGTTTTTACACAAGTTGGTGTGAACAGAGTTCACGGTATCTGGTCCAAAACGAGCTGTGAATACATCTGGCAAAGTGACATTTTTGCCAAATGAGTCCCCTTCTCAGAGAGAGGCACAAGCCATTGTGGGAAGAAAAGGTGACCCAAATCTCAACACGAATGCTTCCAAAGGAAATGGAAGTACTTAGTACTTTAACCTTGTGAGTATGGGTTGTAGTTTATTCCAGGCACAAATTGATTTCTGCTGAAAGGGATTGTCTTTGGGGCACTTGAAAATTCCTTGCTGACTGGGTCCAGCAGTTCCACCTGCTTGAAAGGCAGAGGCAGAAGGATCACTTGAGAGACTACCCTGAGCAACCCCGCCAGACCCAGGCTGACTGGGAGTAGCATATTACACAGTTTAACCACATGACTGTACTTATTTATGGACAGCTCAAGGAGCTAATTTTGGTGTCCAACATAAATAGTCTGCTGCTCCTGCTTATTGATAAGTATTCTTTTTCTTCCTAGGGGTGTGTTTGACTCAGCATTATAGTAATTTTAACACTGGAGCTATAACCTACTACAGGAGAAATAGCACGGACTATGGGATCTTTCAGATCAATAACCAATACTGGTGTGATGATGGCAAGATCCCAGGAGCACTGAATGCCTGTGGTATACCCTGCAGAGGTAAGACAATGCAGACTTACAGTGATAGCAAACAATCCGTCTCTCTAATTGCAAGGGCAGAGATCCTGTGCAGGAGACATAACATGGAAGGAAGCATCGGGGACCTGGGGAGACTGTCTTCACTGTTAGAAAGTCATTGGTTTTGTTTGTTTATTTATTTGTTTTGGTTTTTGTTTTTAGAGTTAGAGACAGATCTTTATTTTAAAGTCTGATCTACTCAGGTAGCGTTTTCCACCAACTCGGGGAGCAGACCTTCACAGGCTTCACAATCTTTTCTTTAGGTGCCGCCTTTGTGGGGGGCCTTGGCAGTAGCCATTGCTGTCTTTTTTGGTGCCTGCTTAGCCTTTTTCTTTTCTTTTTTCTTCCTTGGCAGCGCTGATAGCCTGCTCTCACTGAGCTTTCCTAACTTCTGGCTTCTGATTCCTCTTGGCCTTTATATCAGGAAGAGATGCACCAGTGATGGCCCCCTGGAATTTGACTGCATGGCAGGTTCTTTTCTTTTGAATTTCTTCTGACTATCCTCTCTTGTGTTTTCTTCTGTAGAAGACAAGTCCAGTTTGTCTGCCTTGGAAAACCTTCCTGTTGGTCCAGGCATAGCACCACCCATGTCAGGGGTAGATCTTGTACCTGTTGAAACTGCACAGCTCAACCTTCATGGTGATAGCTGTCTGCCTGCCAGAGAAAAGATGAAGGGCAGAAAGTCATTGTTAAGGACACCAAAAGTAGCCAAGTGCGACATTAGGCTTAGGGTGCAGTTTGGTGATAGAACACCCTGCTATAGATCAAAGGACCCTTGGTCCCACCGCCAAAATCAAATGGATAAATAAAATAAAATAAAATAAAATAAAATAAAATAGAGACTCAGACAGAAGAGTCACCTAAGCCAAGGTTTGATCCCCCAGCAGCCACATAGCAGCTGAGTTTGGTGGCATGCATTTGCAACACCAGCCCACCCTGATCTACAAGTCAATTCCCAATGGCAAACCCTGCCTCAAAAACAATGTGGAGTCCTCCTAGGGAACAGCTGGGGGCTGTCCTCTGACTGTGATCTGTATTAGTTCTTACTCTGTTAAAGTTGGTTGTTAAAATTCCAAGAGAGAATGAATTTTAGAACATTCTTTGTAACTCCTTAGTCTGTCTTTGAAAGTGTTTTATACACTCATCAATAGTCATTGAAAAGTATTAGAAAATACACGTAAAAAGCAATATTACTCCAAGTTTGAATACTCAGAGATTTGACTTAACTGGAAACTTTTGGGAAATAGTGTTGTAAGAAAATACTGTAAATCTGTGCTGTAGGTATAACTAAAGTTATATGGTACACATATGTATGCCCATGACAACATGTAAAGATTTTACATTTTTTACACGAATTAAGTGATACCTACATGATATGGCTATCACTCAAAATCACATCCACAGTAACAAATACTGACCTGGATTCTCATTTTATTTTTATTTTTTTAAACATTTATTTTATTTATTATGTATACAGTATCTGCTCTACATATATGCCCGGGCAGCAGATCTCAATGTAGATGGCTGTGAGCCACCATGTGGTTGCTGGGAATTGAACTCAGGACCTTTGGAAGAACAGCCAGTGCTCTTAACCTCTGAGCCACCTCTCCAGCCCGGATTCTCATTTTAAAGAGGAAAAAAATTACTGTAGCAATGTTCTGTACTGGGAAACACCACTCTTAAGTCTATGTCTTAAAGTAGCTAGCTGGCTGCTTCCGTTTTACTGGTTATAAACTCCTAGGAAGAGCTTTATCCACACAAAGTTTATAATTTTCTTTCTTTCTATTTACAAAAGCCTAGGCCATACAACTACTCTCATTCCCTGATTAGCTCATAACTTAATAACCTATTTAATCTAAGCTCTGCCACATGGCTGGTTACCTCTGCTCAGGTACCATGCATCTGTCCTATTTACATCTCCCAAGAGTCTTTTCCTGTGCCTGGCACTCTCCCAGAATCCTCTCTGCTTACCAGATATCTCACCTTTTATTCTACCTTTTCCTATAGGCCATCAGTTTTTTTAATTGACAGGATATGTATCCATACACTACACAAGATATTCTTTCTATATTTCCCCCTTTTAGTCCAATAAAAGACTCTTTTCCTTACAACAATAAACTATACACAACAAAAACAGTTATAAAATGAAACAATTATAAAATCTATCAGGTAAGAATTACATTCATAATGTCTAGTCCAATTGTATTTGGAAACTTTGGAGAAAGTGTTCTATTATTTATTCTATCTTGGTGAGTTTAGAGTTCTGTCCTTACGTCATTTTCTATCCTAACTTGGATTACCAACCTAAAAACATCTTCTAAGACCTAAAAACGTATTCCTAAATCTTAAACAACTTAAGCTCTATAGTAAGACTATAAGTATATAGTCTTCAACCCCATCAGAGACTTGAGAAGGAATAAATATTACCTGAGCATGCAGGAGGTACAAGCAAGCAGCTTCCAAAACTAAAGAACTGAGTGTCAGTTGTCTGCCTGAGCAGTCCCCAAAATTCTCTATATAATCTTCATCATCTTCAGCCTTCTGGCCCAGTATATCTGATAGACTTATTTGTGAAGCAGAACTATGAAGGGCTGCTTACCCTGTCTTGGCAGAACTTAGCAGTCAACTTGCCTACATCCAAATTTGCCCATTTCAGATAGCATTCTGTCTGCAGAGGGACCAAGGACAGTCTTGCCAGTGGCTACCTTGCCACATTTGAAGTCATCTCCTAATGGAGGTTTTTTGAAGCTCATCATCTTCTTTCAAGTCAAATGGGATGTTGCCAGGAGCTGACATGTCTCATTGTCAAAAAGCCTTAAACTAAATAAAACAATCTTTAAATGCCATTTTCTGTATGTCTCTGAGATTATTGAAGACCATCTATCCATCTAGTATATCTGAATAGGCAAACACTGCTTGTTTCTAGCTACTTATTATCTGTTTAACTTAACATGTATATTTTTGTTATAATCTAGACTAGTATCTGACATGACCATGAGTTTGATTGACTATTGACTTGCATTACTTAATTATCCTAAACAGTTTGTAATAGCAGCTTTTAAAAGGACTGGAATTAAACACTGCATTTTTTTTTTTTTGGTTTTTCGAGACAGGGTTTCTCTGTATAACAGCTCTGGCTGTCCTGGACTCACTTTGTAGACCAGGCTGGCCTCGAACTCACAGAAATCCGCCTACCTCTGCCTCCCAAGTGCTGGGATTAAAGGCGTACGCCACCAACGCCTGGCTAAACACTGCATTTTTAAATGAGTTGTAGAGGTCCAATGCCTTATGCAAGAGTTGAAATATATATACATTGTGTGTACCAAAAATAACTTAAAATTTGTATCAATATACAATAATGTATACTAATATAAGCAAAAATAACCTTATTTTTATATCAATAGTCAAAATTCTATATTAATGTAAGATTATTGCCTTATAAAATGATCTTTGGTTTAAGAGTAGATTCAAGCCGGGCGGTGGTGGCGCACGCCTTTAATCCCAGCACTTGGGGGGCAGAGGCAGGTGGATCTTTGTGAGTTCGAGGCCAGCCTGGTCTACAAAGTGAGTCCAGGACAGCCAGGGCTACACAGAGAAACCTTGTCTCGAAAAACCAAAAAAAAAAAAAAAAGAGTAGATTCAATAATCTACCCCTTTTCCCTTTTATTCCTATGTGATAATCCTATATTCCCCCCTTTCTCTTCTCATCCTCTTTCCATTACCTAATAAAGATGTGTAGAGAAAAGAAAAGGAAAGAGCAAAATTCCTGAGTCTAAACTCCTATGTCTTGTTCTGTCCCTGATAAAGACCATGTAATAATTTGTAACTATTAGCCCTCTGTCAGATGTTGGGTTGGTGAAGATCCTTTCCCACTCTGTAGGCTGCTGTAACCAACCCTTTTTAATGACAAGCATTCATCACCCAATAAAACGACCAAAACCTAACAACCCTGCCTTAAGGGAATGGGACACTGGTCTCTTAAAGTTGCTTCCTTATGATTTGGAGCATAGGATTTTTCTTTGGGGGCCCAAGGAAATTGGGGAAATGGTTAAGAAGGCTAGGTATAACATTTGTTATCCAGTCTCTAAATACTGCAAAAATGCATGCTGAAATGAAGTCCTGATTCGAACAGTCTGTGATATTGGATGATTTAAGCTAGTTGTTTTGAACTTGTCCTGGAAGCAAGCCTTGATGAAACAGCAATCGAGGTGGTCTGTGACTGGATCAAGCAGGATGCTGGACAAAAGGGTCATCATCTCAGCATCCACCAGGATGAATCTTGTCAGGTCTGCTCCAACTTCACTGGTGTCTGGTCCTTTTGTTCTGTAACCATATAAACTCTCACAAGTAACACACAGTTCTGCAATAACATATGTATGGAATATGCAATGTGCACAGATCAGTTAAAGATGATTCTTTGTTCTTTGTTTGAGCAGGTGAAAGACATCTGTCTTTATAACTTAGTTTGGATTGTAATCAAACATGATATAAATTTTTATCTATGCTGTTAAAAAGGATTGCATGAAGCCGGGCGGTGGTGGCGCACGCCTTTAATCCCAGCACTTGGGAGGCAGAGGCAGGCGGATCTTTGCGAGTTTGAGGCCAGCCTGGTCTACAAAGTGAGTCCAGGACAGTCAGGGCTACACAGAGAAACCCTGTCTCGAAAAACCAAAAAAAAAAAAGATTGCATGATAAGTCCTGATGATTTTGTAGCCAACAAGATTTATTAGCTATGCATAGACATTCACATCTCAGTCAGTCTCAGAGCTGTTCCCATACAGAGGGATCAGCATATTATTTTACCCGTGTTGGTCTTGATTTGTTTCTTCTTGTCTGTAGCCTAGATCTTCAAGAGGTCTCCCTCTGTCAAATCTGATCCTTATTAATTTGGATGGAAGCCATAGTCTCTCCTATCCTGTTGACATAAACATAAAGCCTCTTTCCCAACACAACATACTTTTTATCCTCCAATTTGAATCAAGACAAGTATAGGCTAATTTAATTCATCAGTCTCTTTTCCATCTAGGTCCACCCCATTCTGTTATCTACCAAAGAGGATGCATCAACACTGAGCATACAACTGTTTTCATGTTGACACTCAAAACAAATCTATGTGGGGTCCAAATGTCCTCCTCTACAGTGTTTTTTTTTTTTTAATCATGGAATATTCTTTTTTCTTTTAAATCTTTTTATTTCTCTCTTTCTTTTGGAGACTTTAATTATTATTTTTAAACTAGTTTTTTCTGATTGTCTAAATCTGGTTTATTTTATTTTCTCAGTGTCTAAGCACATTTTTAAGCATATTGTATCTGCTCAGAGGTTTGGGTCTGGTTTTTGCATCTCTGTACTGTGGCTAGTTTTGTCCCCCTAATCCCCTGTCTTTTTGTTTTGTTTTTTGTTGTTGTTGTTGTTGAACATGGAATGGGCAGCTTCCACCGTTTGATCACAGAAGCTGTAGCTTTTTTGCTTTCGGATCTGTTCCTTGGCGTGCACGTATTTGCCGCCCGTCTTGTTGAATTAAATGCTTTTTCTTTCTTTAGTGTCTATGTACATATATAAAACAATTCCATCCACTTCTCTTCTGCTATTGTCAAATTTTTAATATTTATTTTTGTATCTAAGTTTCTCTAGATTTTGTCACCTGGGAATTGCCAGGTTCAGCAGACGTTACCTGTCTTGGAGTCTTCTCAGTCATTTCAAGGGGGCTGGATCTAGGCAGAAAGTGGTGATGGGAGTGTGCTCCAGGCCACAGAGAGGGTCTTCCCTTGGTCTCCCATCTGCCACGCTGCTTCCTCTGCTTCTTTGCAATCTGGCCTCCGATGAAATTGGTGGTGCCTAATATAAGCTCTTGGTCTGTTTTAGTCACTCCCGGGCCCGGCTCACCCACCCCTGGCTCAGGCCACAGCAGCCTGCATACAGCAGTAGTTTCAGATGCCATGAGCCCGGAGCATTCAGGAAGTTCATGAGCCCCGTAGGACAGGACTGGGCTGACTTGTGCCAAACTTAGGAAAGCCTGTAGCAGCTCTGCCTCAGGTACCATGTGTCTGTCCTCTTCTCATCATCCTGGAGTCTCCTGTTCCTGTTGGTTTTTGTTTTGTTTTATTTTGTTTTTTGGTATCTTGGTATTTTGTTTTTTTTTCGGGACAGGCTTTGTCTGTGTAATAACCCTGGTTGTCCTGGACTCTCTTTGTAGACCAGGCTAGCCTTGAACTCTCAGATATCTGCCTGTGTCTGCATCCTGAGTGCTGGGATTATTTTTTTTAAGTATTAATTTATCTTTATGTGTGTAGGTGTTTTTGCTGCATATAGGTCTGTGAACTGTGTGTACCTTGTACCTGTGGAAGCCAGGAGAGGGCTTTGGATCTCCTGGAACTGGAGTTACAGACAGCTGTGAGCTTCCATTTGGGTGCTGGGAATTGAACCTCTTGAAGAACAGTCAGGGTTCTTACCCCTGATCCATCTCCCCTCACCCTGTTTTTTCATTAGGATAAATTTTCACTGGTAAAATCCCAGGTGACAGTTCTCTGCTTCTTCTGATTTCCAGTGAGAGAACAGAGAGGGGCTTCCTCACCATAGCAGGCAGTCCCACACCCTCCAACTCCTCACTACTTCAATGGGATCCTTCCTTCTCATCAGTGCTGGGATCCTAGGAACCCAAGCACTTGC
>CAJQZJ010033053.1:467646-500510 GCA_907164525.1 Lophiomys imhausi
ACTCACAGCTATCTGTAACTCTGGCTCCAGGGGACACAGCACCCTCTGACCTCTACGGAGGATTGTGCACACACATGTAGGCAAAATACTCATACATAAAATGAAATGAAAAATTAAAAATATATAAATAAAAAATTTAAGTAACATATTAACTTGTTCAGAAGAAATCTCAAGAATTGATAGCACTCAGGATGATTCATGGTCACTGCTTTTATCCAGGTCTACGGTGAGAGACAGTAAAAAACAGAGTAAAAGGATATGAGAAAAATATGTGTTATTTATCAGCGAAAGTAAGAAGTTCAACATTTCACACAAGGCTGGGACTGAGGAAATTGCTACAGTTGCTAAAGAGATTAACATCCTCACAGAGAAACTTTCAATGTTCTCTGGAACAATTGCAAAGCTGCCCAGAGGAAAGGGGGTTACCTCTACTTGGTTAAGATTCCAATTAATTTGAAAGCAGAGAGCTGAGAGTGAAAATGTTGAAGCAGTTTCCTGTTCAAAGACAACTTCCCAGCAAAGTGTTCCCAGGGTGAAAAAAACAAAGTCAATTGTAACCGAACTTTTAATTATTATTATTATTATGTATTTATTAACTAATAGTATTCACTTATAACAAATACCAACAATTTCTTAACTATTAATCCTACAAATTCCTACAATCCTTTTAACCTAACCACTAATCCTATTGATAATTATTTTCCTAATCTTTTAGAAGGATACAGTCTCTGGGGCAGGTCCTCAGTCATCAGGAACATAGTTTCTGTAGTAGACCCGATAAAGCACTTAGTAGACCTTTTTCTGGAATGTCTCAGATGCAGGTTTGTCAGGGTAAGTTGGCTATCACAGTCTTACCTTAAATAAGGCTTAAGGCTTTCTTCTCTCTGGGAGACCCCAGCCCCTTCGCATCAGCAACTCTGCCACTCTACCTCAGAGTCCTTAAAGCCAGCAACAGTTTCTTTAGGACACTGTTTGGATAGCTCAAACCCCTCTAGGCAAAAGCTGAGACCACAGGGTTTAGTCCTTGGCCTTTTGGTGTTTTGCTGAGGCTTTCTTTGCTCACCAGATTCTTTTTGCCTCAGGGAGATCTGGCCATCAACTGATGGCCAGCACTTTTTAAAACAGGACTCTCGGAGCTCTCTAGCATCAGGGGCCTCTTCTCCTTTTGGGCTCCATGCACTGTCCTTAAATAGGAGGAACTTTGTTTCAGCTTAATTTGGGCTCCGCCCACTTAGCAGCTGAAAACAATGCCAGGCCAGATACCTTGTTTCCATTTTTTCTTCCTTTATTTTTTATTTCTTCAAGTTACATCTCAATCGCAGTCCCCTCCCTATTCCCCCTCCAGTCCCACCCTCCCACCCTCAATCCTCCATCCTCTTCCCTTTGTTTCTTTTAAATTTAAGGTATATCTTAGCTCCCCCTACAGTTTCCCCTTTCAGTCCAACAAATGGCTCTTTCTCTTATAATAATAAATACAATACAAAACAACAGAGGTAATTAGGCCACAGTTATGAGGGTTATATGGCTTAGCGTACATTCCCAATGTCCAGTCCATATGTATTTGGTACCTGACTTTAACATTCCACTATCTAAACATCTCCATGAGTTTAAAATTCTATATCTGACTCAACATTCATACTAACTTGCAACACAATTTTAAAAGTATCTTCTTAGATCTATAACACTCTCTTGACTCCTAAACAACTCAAAATTTAATTATGACACTCTAGCTATCTGTTCTTCAACCACCTCAGAGACCTGAGAGGGATAAATATATCTGATTTTATAGGAAGTACAGGGCCTGCAGCTTCCCAAACTAAGAAATGACATACCAGTGGCTGCCTGGACAGTTCCCAATTTCTCTCCATACATTACAGCATCGATCTTCAGTCATTTGGCCCTGTTTCTCTGACAAACATTGATTATAGAGCAGGGGTTATGAAGGACTTACATACCCTGTCTTGGCAGAGCTAGGCTGTCGACTTACCTACTTCCAGGTTTTGTCCTTTTTGGACAGCATTCTGTCTACAGTTGGAGCAAGGGGCTTTTCCTACCAAGAGATAGGCTTGCGACTAATTCAATCATCTCCCACTGGAGATTCTTCGATGCTCATCTTCTACTTGGAGGAGAATAGGGGGTGCTGTCAGGAGTTAATATGTCTTGATATAAAAAAATCTAAAGTTACGAAAACATCTTTGAATGCCATATTCTGCAGATCTCTTGAGGTTTTTGAAGAGGCCCTATCTATCTCTTATATTAGGGTAAGCACTTGTTGCTTGTCTTGTAGCAGGTTTATTTCTGATTAGCTTAGAAAGTAACTATAATAGGCTGTCATAGTACCTAACAGAATGACCGGCTTGCATAAACATTGGTTTGCATTTCTTAATTATCCTAAACAATTTATGACAATTAGTAGTAAAAGGCCAAAATATCCCATTTCATTTTTTTTCTTACCTCCTAACCCTTCCATCTGGGGTGGGGTGTCCTTATATAACAGTCCCTCATCTCAGTTGAGAGGTTGTATGAGGGCCAAGAGCCTCCTCATTCATTGGGGGTCTACGAAGCAGTACCATCAGTGAAAAGTGTCTCCTTGCCCGGGAGAGAGAACTACTAAACAAACAAACCAATAAGCAGACAATAAATAAAAAAGACTAAAAAATAGAAAAAAATATAACTAATATATAAAAAATAAATAAAGAATAAAAATTAAAAATAAGAAGTCTATGTCCAAGTTCCCTTTGGTGTGTTAGTTGTAGTATCGATACCTTCTACTATATAGCTAAAATCCTACTATAAGTGAATAGATGCCATATGCGTCCTTCTGAGTCTGGGTTAGCTCACTCAGGATGAGCTTTTCTAGTTCCATACATTTGGCTGCAAATTGCATAATTTCATTGTTCCTGATAGCTGAATAATATTCCATTGTGTAGATGTACCACAGTTTTTTAACCCATTCTTCGGTTGAAGGACATCTGGGTTGTTTCCAGTTTCTAGCTATTACAAATAAGGCTGCTATAAACATAAATGAGGAAACTTCCTTATGATTCCGTGAAGAGGCATTTGGGTGTATACCCAGAAGTGGTATGGCTGGGTCCTGACGTAGAGCTATTCCAAGTTTTCTAAGATATCGCCAGACTGACCTCCATAGTGGTTGCACAAGCCTGCATTCCTACCAGCAATGGAGTAGGGTACCCCTTTCTCCACACCCTTGCCAGCATGTGCTGTCATTTGAGTTTTTGATCTTAGCCATTCTGACAGGTGTGAGATGGAATCTCAGAGTCGTCTTGAGTTGAATTTCTCTGACGATTAAGGATGTTGAGCATTTCTTCAAGTGTCTCTCAGCCTTTAGGGATTCCTCCTTTGTGAATTCTCTATTTAGCTCTGTCCCCCATTTTTGATTGGATTATTTGGTTTCTTGGCATTTAATTTCTTGAGTTCTTTGTAGATTTTGGATATTAGCCCTCTATCAGATGTGGGGCTGGTGAAGATTTTCTCCCAGTCTGTAGGCTGCTGTTTTGTTCGAATGACAGTGTCTTTTGCCTTACAGAAGCTTTTCAGTTTCATGAGGTCCCATTTAATGATTGTTGATCTCAGGTCCTGAGCTGTTGGTGTTATGTTCATGAAGTTGTCACCTGTGCCAATGAGTTTGAGAGTTTCTCCCACTTTTTCTTCTAGTAGATTTAGTGTGACCGGCCTTATGTTAAGGTTTTTGATCCACTTGGACTTAAGTTTTATACAACGTAATAAGTATGGGTCTAATTTCATTCTTTTGCAAGTGGACATCCAGTTGGACCAGCACCATTTGTTGAAGATGCTTTCCTTCTTCCATTGTGTGCTTTTGGCTTCTTTGTCAAAAATTAGGTGGCCATAAGTGTGTGGGTCTATTTCTGGATCTTCAATTCGATTCCATTGATCTACTGGTCTGTTTCTATACCAATACCATGCTGTTTTTACAACTATTGCTCTGTAGTACAGCTTGAAATCTGGGATGGTGATACCTCCAGATGTTTTTTTATTGTACAGGATTGATTTAGCTATTCTGGGCTTTTTGTTGTTCCATATGAAATCGAGACTAGCTCTTTCCAAGTCTATAAAATTTGTGTTGGTATTTTGATAGGAATTGCATTGAATCTATATATTGCTTTTGGTAGATGGCCATTTTTATTATGTTGATCCTACCTATCCATTAGCATGGGAGATCTTTCCATTTTCTAAAGGCCTCTTCCATTTCTTTCTTCAAGGGCTTGAAGTTCTTGTTGTACAGGTCCTTTTCTTGCTTGTTTAGAGTTACCCCCAGGTATTTTATGTTGTTTGTGGTTATTATGAAGGGGGTTGTTTCCCTTATTTCTTTCTCAGTCCATTTGTTTGTTGTATAAAGAAGGGCTTCTGATTTTTTTGAATTAATTTTGTATCCAGCCACTTTGCTGAAGGTGTTTATCAGCTGTAAGATTTCTCTGGTGGAATTTTTTGGGGTCGCTTATGTATACTATCATATCATCTGCAAATAGGGATAATTTGACTTCTTCGTTTCCGATGTTTATCCCCTTGATGTCCTTTAGTTGTCTTATTGCTCTAGCAAGAACTTCAAGTACTATATTGAAGAGATATGGTGAAAGTGGACATCCTTGTCTTGTCCCCGAGTTTAGAGGAAATGCTTCAAGTTCCTCTCCATTTAATTTGATGTTGGCCACTGGCCTGCTGTATATTGCCTTTATTATTTCTAGGTACGGTCCCTGTATGCCCGTTCTCTCCAGAACTTTTAGCATGAAGGGGTGTTGGATTTTGTCAAATGCTTTTTCTGCATCTAGCGAGATTATCATGTGGTTTTTTTCTTTCATCTTGTTTATATGGTGAATGACGTTGATGGACTTTTGTATGTTGAACCATCCCTGCATTCCTGGGATGAAGCCTACTTGATCATGGTGTATGATACTTTTGATGTGTTCTTGAATTCGGTTTGCTAGTATTTTATTAAGTATTTTTGCATCTATGCTCATGAGGGAGATTGGTCTGAAGTTCTCTTTCTTTGTTGGGTCTTTGTGTGGTTTAGGAATCAGGGTTACTGTGGCCTCATAGAATGAGTTTGGCAATGTTCTTTCAGATTCTAGTTTGTGAAAGAGTTTGAAAAATATTGGTGTTAGCTCCTCTTTGAAGGTCCGGTAGAATTCCGTGCTAAAGCCATCTGGCCCTGGGCTTTTTTTGGTTGGGAGATTTTTAATAACTGTTTCTATTTCCTTAGGGGTTATAGGGCTGTTTAATCTGTTTATCTGATCTTGATTTAGCTTCAGTAGGTGGAATCTATCAAGAAAACTGTCCATTTCAGTTAAGTTTTCAAATTTGGTGGAGCATAAATTTTTAAAATAGGATCCAAATATTCTCTGGATTTCCTCAATGTCTGTTGTTATTTCTCCCTTTTCATTTCTGATTTTGTTGATTTGTGTTTTCTCCCTCTGTCATTTAGTTAATTTGGCTAATGGTCTGTCTATTTTGCTGATTTTCTCAAAGAACCAACTCTTGGTTTCAATGATTCTTTGTATAGTTCTTTTTGTTTTAAGTTGTTGATTTCAGCCCTAAGTTTGATGATCTCCTGCCTTCTGCTCCTCTTGGGAGTGTTTGCTTCTTTTTTTTCCAATTCACCCAGTTTTGCTGTTAATTCGCTAATATGAGCTGTCACAATTTTCTTTTTGAAGGCACTTAGTGCTATGAACTTTCCTCATAGCACAGCTTTCATTGTGTCCCATAGGTTTGGGTATGTTGTGTCTTCATTTTCGTTGGATATTAAGAAGTCTTTGATTTCCTTCTTTATTTCTTCCCTGACCCAGTGGTCCTGTAGTAAAGAGTTGTTCAATTTCCATGTGAGTGTAGACTTTCTGTTGATTCTTTTGCTATTGAAGTCCAGCTTTATTCCATGGTGGTCTGATAAGATACAAGAGGTTATTTCAATTTTCTTGTATCTGTTGAGGCTATCTTTGTGTCCAACTATATGGTCGATTTTGGAGAAGGTTCCGTGAAGTGCTGAGAAGAAGGTGAATTCTTTTGTGTTTGGGTGAAACGTTCTATAGCCATCTGTTAGGTCCATTTGGTTCATGATCTCTGTTAGACTCATTATTTCTCTGTTTGGCTTCTGTCTTGATGATCTGTCCATAGTTGTGAGTGGGGTGTTGAAGTCTCCCACTGTTAAAGTGTTTGGATCGATGTGCGATTTAAGTTTTAGAAGTATTTCTTTTATAAATGTAGGTGCCTTTGTATTTGGGGCATAGATGTTCAATATTGAGATGTTCTCTTTGTGGATATTTCCTTAAACTAGTATGCTCTCTGTCTTTTTTTATTAACTTCAATTGGAAGTCTATTGTTTGATATTAGGGTGGCTACTCCAGCTTGTTTCCTGGGTCCATTTGCTTGGAAAACCTTTTCCCAGCCCTTTACTCTGAGATAGTGTTTATCTTCAATAATGAGATGTGTTTCTTGTATACAGCAAAAAGATGGGTCTTGTTTATGGATCCAGTCTGTAAGTCTGTGTCTTTTTATTGGCGAGTTGAGTCCATTGATGTTGATGGATATTAGTGACCAGGTGTTGTTATTGCCCATTATTTTGGTATAGCTGGTTGTCTTGTGTTTCTTTTTGTTTAGTTGCTGTGGAGGTTTCTATTTCCTCTGTTTTCTTGGGTATAGTTATCTTATCTGGGTTGGAATTTTCCTTCTAGGATCTTCCTAGGGCTTGGTTTGTGGGGAGATATTGTTTGAATTTGATTTTGTCATAGAATATCTTGTTTTCTCCATCTATGTTGATAGAGTTTTGCTGGTTATAGTAGTCTGACTGGGCACCTATGTTCTCTCAGGGCTTGTAGGACATCCGTCCAGGCCCTTCTAGCTTTTAAAATTTCTGAGGAGAAGTCAGGTGTGATTCTGATGGGTCTGCCATTGTATGTGACTTGGCCTTTTTCTCTTACAACTTTTAATATCCTTTCTTTGTTCTCTACATTTGGAGTTTCTATTATTATGTGGCGAGAGGAGTTTCTTTTCTGATCTAATCTGTTTGGTGTTCTGTAAGCTTCTTGGATTTTTACTAGTATCTCTTTCTTTAGGTTTGGGAAGTTTTCTTCTATGATTTTGTTGAAGATATTTCCTTGACCATGGAGTCGGGAGTCTTCTCTTTCCTCTATGCCTATAATTCTTAGGTTCCGTCTTTTCATTGAGTCCTTGATTTCTTGGATGTTGTGGGTGAGAGATTTTTTAGCTTACTCATTTTCTTTGGATGTTGTACTGATTTCTTCCATCGAATCTTCCATGCCTGAGATCCTGTCTTCCATCTCTTGCATACTATTTTTGATACTCACATCTGTAGTTCCTGTTCTCTTCCCTTGATTCTCCATTTCCTCTTTTAACTCTGACTGTGTTTTCTTTATTGTTTCCATTTCTATTTCCATGTCTTGAATGGTATTGTTCGTTTTGTATATTTCCTTCTCCAGTTTGCTTGTTTTTGCCTGGAAATCTTTCATTGTTCTCTTCTTTTCCTGTTCAAGCTGAGTCACCTTGGCTTGGAGCTCTTTAATATTGTTATTCGTTGTTTTGACTTGTAAAAATGTGGCTTCTTTGAATTCCTTCATAGATTTAAGTTCTTCTTGAAGGGACTCTGTCACTTTCCATAATGTAGAATTGTCATCGTTTTCACGTGTTTTAGCTGTGGTGAGGTGGTTCGGGCTGGGTGGAATAGCGTTGCTGTCTTTTATTGGAGTCATTCACTCTGTTTTTTTATTTTGTCTGGGGCCTCTGGACATGTGGAATTTTTTAGCTGTCTTCTGGACTTGGGTCCAAAGTGGGAGCTTTGGTGTAGGATTTGAGTTGCCTTACTCCACCCCTATAAGGTGAGTCATTCAGCCCCACCTCCTAGGTGGAGACCTAACTAATCCAGGTGGTGGAGCTGTGTACAAGTAAGCTCTGGTTCCCCACCAGAAGGGCCAGTACTAGTACAAAAGCCCGATATACGCCAGTTTCAAATATCTAGCAGTTTGCCTGGGGTTGGTTCCTGTGGTGGGTAAATCTGCCCTTCACCTCCAATGGCCTTGCCGCTCCCGCGGCTTGGAAACTTCCCAGTGACGTCACAGCAGTGGGTTGCGATCTGCAGTCTGAAGGCTCTTTGCAGCCAAGCTGTGCTCCCTTCTAAGGGTCGCAACCTTTCGCCAGATAGCTGGATCGTCTGTTCGAGACCTGGGGGTGCACAGCAGGGTGGCGATTATCTCTGCGTGGGATGTGAATCTGCCCGCTGGGTATTAAATTGGAACTTACCCGGAGTCTCTCCTGGTGGGGGATGGGGGGTCCTGATTCCCGGGTCCAGCGGCTTCCTTGCGTGTCTGAGAGTGGGAAGGAGGTCCTGCCCAGGGACCCTGGGTGGTTGGGTGAGATTTAGAAGGGGTCGAGCCATTTGTACAGTGTCCTGCAACACTCGCTGCCCTGTGACTGTTAACCCTGAAATCAAAATACGTCCGCCAGGCCGCTGCCATCTTGGATCTCCCTGCAGTCTCTTTTCTACCAAAGTTAACTCTCTGCTTCCTTTGTTAGCTGTCCTGGACTATCTAAGTCTGAATCACCTTGTAACATTTGAGACAAATTACTTAACTCTTGAGTAGTTAATCCAATGGTGGACCATAGCCAATTAATATCTCCCATTGGGGGGGGGGGTAACTCGAGACCGGGTTTCTCTGTGTATCACTGGGGAATTCACTTTGTAGACCAGGGTGCCCTAGAGCTCACAGAGGTCCACCTGCCTCTGTCTCCCAAGTACTGGGATTAAAGGTGTGCACCACACCAGGCTCTCCCATTGATTTTTGAAAGTCATTAAGATTTCACAGCTGATCTCTTCTGATCTGTATTTTCTGTGGTTGGATTTTTGTTGATTTATTTTATAGCCTAGATAGTGGCTAGATAAAATCTTCTTTCTGTGTGTTTTTTTTTTCTTTCAGAAGCAACCTACAAACCACCACAAAGCAAAATTCTTTTTGTTTCACCAAAAATTTTCCCTAAAGTATCTTCATCAATATTAGGCAAAAAAATATCATCCAAGTAATGGTAAATAATGGATTGAGGAAATTGTCTACAAATTATTTCTAGTGATTGTTGCACAAAATATTGATATAGAGTTGGGGCATTTAACATTCCTTGTGCCATCTTAGTGCCTGTAATATTTCTTTAGTTAAGGTCCATTACTCTACCCATACAAGTTTGCTCGTCAACCATTTTAAGGGTAGGGCCATTGGTATAATTTCAGCAATGGCCTCCCTTATAAATTTGGAAACTCAGTTCCTGTTGTGTTCTGTTTTTGGACAACTTGCACAGTCAGTTCATTCCCCAAAAGAATCTTTCATTTTACACCTTAAGGATTGTTTCTAGTATTGAGGGAATATTAATCTGAGTTCCCCACTGCTGTATTAAATCTTGCCCCCATAAATTTATGGCTATGGCAGTCATATAAAGCCTTAACTTCCCTATTTGACCTTCTGGTCCCACACATTTAACCCATAGCACACTTTGTTTTATCTGAGCTAACTTTGCAATTCCTACAAACTGGTTATAAACCTTTTGAAGTGGCCATTCTGAATTCCAAGATTTTTGTGAAATGATAGTTACATCAGTTCTTATATCTATCTACCAAACCTTCTATTTAAATACCATTTACTTGCAACTTTAATTTTGACCTCTGATCATTAACAACTCTTTGCCAAAATGGTTTCCTTTACTTCCAAACCCTCCTGATCTTTCTACTGGACAGCTTTGCCTTTGATGTAGGGCAACACTAACAGCTGAGCAATCCTATCACCTGTGTTAAATTGCATATTTATTTTTTACATAAGCCATTATTTTAATTTCTCCTTTGAAATCTCCATCTATAATTCCTGGATGCACAATGAATATTTGGGAAGTCAAATTACTCCTTCCCAAGACCATCCCTATTGTCCCTGAGGGCAAAGGACCATGAACTCCAGTAGTTATTTTATACCATTGAATTGTGGAGGATACTGTAAGATAATGGCCAAATCTAGAACAGCACTGCCTGTAGTAGCATGCGTTAGATCTGCAATACTTAGTTGAGGTTTTTCTACCTGCTTGCTATTTCCTGGCTGACAAGAGAAAAATGTCTTATACTTTTTGCTGCAAGGCCTCGAGCTAGGCCCCTCATTTCATTTCCTGATGGCAAGAAATTGCCTTGGATCTCTCTTGGACCTACGCTCATTGGTCCAATTGTAACCCTTGCCACATAGCCTACACACCCCTGGGAGCCTAGACTTTCTTCTGGTTTGTATTTAGAAAAAACATTGCCTTTGGAGATGCCTTGTTCAGAATTTTGTTTCAAATGACCATATTTTCCACAATTAAAGCACCAGGCCTTTTGAGACTAGAGACCTCTAGCTATAGCTTGACCTATTATATATTTATTACTGAGGTCTCTAGGATGAGTGGACTCCAAGACACATCTGTATTTATGCTGTATTGTGAAGCTCTGTTCTGTTTTCTCCCCAGGAGAAGTTTGGTCTTAACCTCTTCTGGCCTTTCATCTGTTTTGCTTAGTTTATTTGACTGTGGGGGCATATGGACTGTGCCTTCCCTGTTTGCCATGTAGCATGGGCTTGTGGATCATGTCTCCATGAGACTGTATCTGTAACTCTCTCCTGAGCTGTAACCTTTAATTGCCTTCCTAAAATTTGGGGAACCTGGAAATTGGGATTTTGCATCCCTGCCAAGTTTCACTACCCCATCCCTGTCAGTCATGGCTGCTGCCATAGAATTGTGACCTGGAGATCCAAAAAAGAAGTGTAATGACATTTGACAATGACTGAAAACTGCAAATTAATTAATTAATGTAGTTATTAGTAAGTATAGACTGTAATATTAGGCCGGCAGAGTGGCCGATGCAGTAGCCGGTGGCTTGGCAGAGGAGCAGGCAGCCTGGCCTGAGTGCGTTCACCGGTTGCCTAACTTATCCTGGAGAAAGAGCCCCAGGACCAAAGGTGGCCTACACCACCTATAACCTAAACTCTGTTAATTAATATAAGTTGTTATATTTGGCTGGTAGAATTCCCGGCGGCTTGGCGGGAGATTCGCCTGGGCTCAAGGGGAGTCTGGGAATCCAACAGCCCAGGACTGCTTGGACTGAGGGCCTATAAGCCGCCACAGTCTTTTCCCCAATAATTAAACACACCAAGACCTTTTAATATTTTAACGCTTAGCCCTTAGCTGGGCAGACTCTCAATTAGCTACTCTAAGTTAACCTCAAACCAACATGTGCCTGTGAGTACCTTCCAGACTTCTCCAGACATCTGTCTCCTTCTGTGTCTCCTGGCGGAAAAGGGAGAGTCTCTGTGTGTGCGGAATTCCTGCTGATCTGAGGAAGTCCCGCCTTCCTATACTCTTTCTGCCCAGCTAATTGGCCATAAGCAACTTTTATTAACCAATCAAAAGAATGCCTCAGAAGGGGCAGTAACCAGATCTCAGCATTGAATTCAATGTATCAGAAACAATATTAGACCTTCTCTCAACAAATGACTTTTTAAAAAAAGATTTATTTTATTTTATTATGTATACAGTATTCAGCCTGCACTCCAGAAGAGGGCACCAGATCTCATCATAGATGGCTATGAGCCACCATGTGGTTGCTGGGAATTGAACTTGGGACCTTTGGAAGAACAGCCAATGCTCTTAACTTCTGAGCTATCTCTCCAGCCCTAGTCTTCCATTTCTATTTGATTACAATCGACCTTTCATGTTAGAGAAGTCAGATTCCAGGTCCCTTATTAGTCCATCTGGGTTCATACTGAAGCATTCTGTTTATGTATTAACTTCTCTAGCTCATCTTCATATGCTGCATCTGTCTGAAAAAATAGGTTGATTGGGGATTGGTGAGATGGCTCAGCAGTTAAGAGCACTTCCAGAGAACTCAGGTTCAATTCCAAGCACCCACATGGGAGCTCACAATTGTCTGTAACTCCTATTCCAGAGGATTCGACAGACATACATGCAGTCAAAACACAAATGTACATAAAAGAAAAATAACTTTAAAAAGTGGGGGCTGGAGAGATGGCTCAGCGGTTAAGAGCACTGGCTGTTCTTCCAAAGGTCCTGAGTTCAATTCCTAGTAATCACATGGTGGCTCAAACTATCTATAAAAAAATAGGTTGATTGTTTAATTTTTCTACTAAGTCCTGCTTATAAAAAAACTCAATAGGATTATATTTCTCTTTTAGATTATCAGTTAGAGTCTAATGTCTGGTTGTGCCCTCAGTGAATGGAATCTGGATTTTACTCAGATTTGGCCCTTCGTGTTCACTCCCACTGGACATTATGTCTGGTATATGGGCAGAGGCACATGTTGGGAGGGTATGACCAACAGGACAATTGTTTTAACTGACTTCATTTGGTCTACATGCGAGAGTCTAATGTAACAAACAGTTATTGTACAGTTTCACTTTGATCAAACAAAACTTATGTCTATCTAGATATAAGGGCCATTTCTCTAACGTCCTTCTTCCACAGAGTTCTGGTACATGGTCCAGCCAGCTATATGATTACACATCACTTTACTAAACAGGGACTTATATTAATCATAAGGTTAAAGAATTGTTCCCATTATCTTTGTCTTTTAATGTCCCTCCTCTGAGGCTGTAATGGATGAGACCCTATGGTCAACTTCTGAACTTACACTGGCCAGTGAAAAGTCTCAAGCTCTTAAGCCAAACCAATGGCCTCCCTCAGGGTATGCATCTTGAAGTGGACAGCAATGGACAATCATCAGGCTTGCTACCCCTGTGACAAAGCCTGCCAAGGGTTCTTTGAATGGTTTTTGTAAAAAAAAAATAAAAAAAAGGCTAAATTATTTTATTTACTAATATTTAGATTATTTTTAATTTGTTTGGCAGCCGTTAAACTTTAAGCAGCCATTATAAATGAGCACACACAGACATCACGTGGATTTTCACAAGCCTTGGCCTGAACTGAGCAATCTTGGCCCACCTGAGCTAGCTTGTAATTCTATTATCCAAATATGACCCCATATATACATAAGTCCCCTTGGACTGCCTTTCTCCACCGTATGCCGATGTTCCTGGCCATGTGGAATGAGGTTCTTTTTTCTAACTCATGGTGTGTGCCTCCTTCTTCCTGTTCCTGGCTGGAATGAATTGATCCTCTGTCTAAAGTGCAGGCTTCCTGTTCTAATCTCAGGAAGTCCCACCTTTCTTTGTCTTTGCCCAGTCTCAGGCCTCAGCATTTATTTAACCAATCAGAGTCAATTAAGTAACAGACAGCAAACAGGACCAATTAACATTTAGAATGCTTAACACTACCCCATCAATTCCCTCCTTTTGTCTAATAAAAAGGCTAAAATTTTTAACTCATATAGTAAAAACAATAGCAAATATAAAACAATCAAGATAACTATATATAAAAGTTATACACATAATGTTTAGCCTATTTGTATCAGGCAATCTTGAAGAAGAAAAAAATCATCTATCTATCTTGGTATGTCTAAAGTTCTGAACTAAGATAATTTATATCATATGCTATATTTATAAACCTAGATTTTATTTAGACTTGAAAATATCCTTTTAAATCCTAAACAACTCAATTCAATTGAATTTTATAACTATTATGCCTTCAACCCCATCAAAGACATAAGAAGGGATAAAGTTGAGTGTGTAGGAAGCATAGGAGAGCAGCTTCCAAAAAGAAATATGAAAGTTTGTTTCCTAGACAGTCCCAAATATCTCTCGATATCGTTGGAGCATCATCTTCAGCCTTCTGGCCAAGAATTTTTCACAGACTAAATTATGCAGTAGGAAATAAGAAGGATTTTCCCATTCTGTCTCTGCAGAATCAGGACGTCGACTTACCTGCATTTAAGCTCTGGTCAATCTTTAGACTGTATATAGTCTGTTGAGAGAGCAGGGGCATTTTTGCCCAATAGGAATTATCTCCTGATGGGAGATTTCTTTTTGATGCTCATTATCTTCTTCCAAGTCAAATGGTAGCTGTCAGGAGCTGACTGTCTTAAGTCAAACAATTCTTAAAATAATAAAAACATCTTTAAATGCCATTTTCTGTATGCCTCTGTGGGTTTTGAAGACATTTATTATTTTATTTATAAATATATCATCTACTATGAACAAACTGTATATTTTTAACTATTTACTATCTGTTTAACCTCATAAGCCTATTTTCTGATAAATTAAGACTAGTATTTGACATGACCAGGAGCTTGACTGGTCAGCAATCAACCTGTATTACCCAGACTCCTAAACGGATTGCAATAGCAACCCATAAAAGGATCGGAAGTAAACCTGTTCTTTTAAATGTGTTGTATAGGCACAATACCTTATATAAGAGTTGAAATATTCATGTTATGTGTCAAAATATAAAATTCTATACCAATGAATCAAAATTTAACCTTATTTTTGTATAAATATACAAAATTCTATACCAATGTATCAAAAGATAACCTTATTTGAGAATAACAAGAGTTCTGCGTTTCAGAGCAGATTCAATAATCTATCCTTATATCTTATCATATATATATATACATACATATAGTTCCCCTCTTTTTCTTTTCAAGTCTTTTCCCCCTATATAAGAGAGAAAGAAGGATAGAGAAAAGAAAAAAGAAATAGAAAAGTCCTTGAATCTTATCTGCTATATCTTGCTTAACAAGACCATATAACAATTTGTAACCATTACCCCTAAGCAACATCTATAACACATCAATGACCAAAAAAATCCTCTACCCCACTTTTTGGGAATGGGACGTCAGTCTCTGAAAACTGCTTCCTGCTGAATTGGGATGCAGAAAACCTGTTTGGGGCCCAATTAAAATGGAAAAAATGGTTAATCAATTTAATAGTAACATTTGTTGTCCAGTCTCTATGTGCTCAACAATTTGAATGTCCTGAGCAGTTTATAATTCGAAGCTAGACTTTGGGTAGGAAAGTTCAGGGCTTTATTGAAGTCCTGAATGGAACAGTCTTTGAGACTGGGCCATCTCAGCAAGCTGTTTGAAGTTGTTCTGGATGCAGATTTTTGAGGAAACAGCTACTGAGTCAGTCTATGAGGTTGAATCATTTGGGTTACTTCATTTGTCTTCTTCGGACACTGATCCTGTTGTTCTGAAAATCTATAATTTCTCACAAGTAACATATAGTTTTGCAATTAGCAAAATGCTTTGGATGTGCAGGATGCACAAATCAATTAAGGAATATTTTTCTGTTCTTTGTTTGCAGAAGAAAGACATTTGTAAGTCTTCATTCATGCCATATGAAAACATGGCATGTAATAGTATTACATATATATGCTATATATAATCTATTTTAAATTGAAAATAAAGCATAAGACTGTATGGAGTTTAAGTATTCTCCTCTACAGTTGACATAAATTTATTAATTGCTTAAAACAGGTTTATTCTGTGTTGTTCTGGATTTTTGTAGATTAGGTTGGCCTTAAACTTAAAAGAAACCAATCTGTCTCTGTCTTTGTCCTCATGTTTTAGGATCAAAGTTTTGCATTTATATATTTCTTCTTCCTTTTCTCCTTTCTTTGGAGATTTAATTTCTATGTGGATATATCCATCCTTATTGAGAAAGGGTTTCTCTTTGTAGCTTGGGCTGTCTTGATTTGCTCTGTAGAGCTCTGTAGATTAGATTGTCCTAGAACACACAAGGAACCTGTTTTTTCCTTGTCTCCCAAGATTTGAGATCATGATATGAATTTAAATAATTGAATTACCCTTATTAAACAATAACATTAATTAAACCATTTTGTATTAATTTGAGTTCCAGTTCTACCATGTTAGCTCCATTCTTAAGGAGATTGGTGTGGTATAGCATGATATGCTAACTTATGTTAGCTTTTCTTAACTGTTGGCTGTGGGAGGCATGCGGTTTGCATATTCTACCCCAGCCTAACTCTGGGTCCTTACATTGGTTAACAGAATCTCTCTCTCTCTCTCTCTCTCTCTCTCTCTCTCTGGAGACATGATTTCTCTATGTATCCTTGTCCTGGACTCACTTTATAGACCAGGCTGACCTTGGTGAAGATCAGGGATCCACCTGTCTTTGTTTCCCAAGTGTTGGGATTAAAGGTGTGCACTGTCACACTCAGAGAATAACATATATTTTTTAGGGGAAAAATGCCTCCCTTAGTGGGAGCCCCACACCTAAGGAGACTGGCTTGTGACCCCTTTCTCTTTATGTAAATTTAAGATTATGTGTATTTATCTATTAGATGAGTAAGGACATTACTAAACTTAACATCAAGGAAAAAATGTGCATTTTTGAGTTCTAGACTGTCTTTAGTAAGCAGCCTTATCTTCTCTGCAGGGTTCCCACCCTGCCTTCATTGTTTAAACCAGGCTGGTCTAGAATTCAGAGACCTGCCTGTTTCTTCCTCTAGTCTGATGGGATTAAGGGCGTGTGCCAGTAACACCCTGTTCAAATATTTCACTTAAATCCCAGATTTTAGTAACTCTGTAACCCAGAGAGCAACTTTGAACTGTAGTGACAATTCAAAATCTGCCCAAAATCTTCAAAAATATCTTATGTTTTAGCAATGCCAAACCAGAAAAATATCCTTTCTACCTCCCGACATAGGAAAATCAAAGCCATCTAAACAAAAATCAAGCAAAGAAACAACATTCCAAAAGCCTTGGCATTTCTAACCATGCCATCCCATGATGCAATTAAAGCTTTGTTCATTATTCCTTAGAATCTAGTTTTGGCTGCATTTCACTGGTGAGCCGATACCAGAAACTCCTGACAAGCACCTGGTACCCAGGGAGCTCTTAGCTACAGCTGCCATCAATTTTGTATTATCTATCGGGAAGGGCCTTCTTCCTTCCCCCATTATCAATGTTGGCAATTTAGCATTCCATCTGTAAATTCTTTCCTTTAAGACATTCTAGTCTGAACTTTGTCAAAAAAGATACACAGAACCACAATTGTCAGGGTAAAAATCATTTGCATGATAAGAGGAACAAACTCAATTGGAATCCAAAAATATTGAGGCATTATGAATTCCTCCATTTTTAATCTAGGCGATTAATTTCGCTCCCAAATTCTGTTTAGAAGGCTTCTAGTCTTTTAGTATGTAAGAAGAGCTAAGCCTTAGCTCTCTGCCTTTGCTGCAAGGCAATAGCTTTTGTTTTTTTTTTGTTTTTTTTTTTTTAAAACATTTTTTATTTATTATGTATACAGTATTTGCTCTACGTATATGCCCGGGCAGATCTCAATGTAGATAGCTGTTAGCCACCATGTGGTTGCTGGGAATTGAACTCAGGACCTTGGGAAGAACAGCCAGTGCTCTTAACCTCTGAGCCACCTCTCCAGCCCGGCAATAGCTTTTGTTAAGGTAGCCGCACCTTTGAAATGCATTTGGGTTTGGCTCCCCCTCTTTGGCTAGGAAATTACTTTTCATCCAGGCCTTCTTAGGCTGTAAGCATGGATTCTAATTGCCATAGTTGGATGCCATATGTAGAAAAAAATGGCTAGTTAAACTATTTATTAGTATTTATCTTATTGTTTTATTAGTATTTATATGATATTTAATTGGTTCAGCAGCCATTAAGCCTTATTCCGCCATTATAAATGAGCACACAGAGACCACATGGATTTTAACAAGCCTAGGCCTGGAATGAGCAATCTCGGCCCACCTAAGCTAGCTCTTTATTCTATTACCCAAATATGACCCCATATATATATACGTCCCCTTGGACTGCCATTCTCCACCATATGCCGATGTTCCTGGCCATGTGGAATGAGGTTCTTTTTTCCAACCCATGGTGTGTGCCTCCTTCTTCTTGTTCCTGGCTGGAATGAATTGATCCTCTGTCTAAAGTGCAGCCTTCCTGTTCTAATCTCAGGAAGTCCCACCTTTCTTTGTCTTTGCCCAGTCTCAGGCCTCAGCATTTATTTAACCAGAGTCAATTAAGTAACAGACAGCAAGCAGGACCAATTAACATTTAGAATGCTTAACACTACCCTATCAGGTTTTCTTTCCTGTTCGTTTCCTCTAATAAGGGCAAAACTGCCATGACTACTTTCTGAACTACATACTCTCAGTAGAAATTACAGGAGTAAAAAGAGTCTCACTTTTTGTATGGTACACATGCTATCTCTCTCACATACCATACTTCAAGGATCAATGCTGCTCTTACAGGACTGTCTTACATTCTGGGTCTTTGCCATCTGTTAAGCTTTATTGAGTATCCTTCAGCCCTCCTCTGAGGCTCTGACTGCTGTTCCATCTATACCACCCTCTTTGCTATCTTGGAAGCTGTTAGAACTGCCTCCAAACTGTTAATAGTTAGGACGACCTCTGAGAAGGGAAAATGAGGGACTAGGAATTAGACAGACTCCCTGATAGGCAGATAGATAGACAGAAGGGCCGTGACTAAGTAATAAAGGTGGTGAACTCCCAAGATGGCCAACTTCTTCCTCACCCTGCTGACCTGAGACAAAAGCCAGAAGCTTAAAACAAAGACCTTATGGACTTTTCTCCTGCCAGTAGAGCCCCTGCTGATGGACTGGCTTGTAGCAAAGTTTTTTAATTATCCACTATATATCCATTCTGCTTTATTTTTCTGTACTTAATTTATTGAACTTAATACCTCTACCTCCCTTCCGCCCCTTGTCCCTTTAACCCCTTAACCCTAGGTGGGAGAGAAAGGTTAGAGGGAGAAGGGACGCAGGTCTCTTTGCACTACTTCCTGCTGACTAGGGTCGTTGGATTCTTTGGGGTAATACCAATATCACTAGAAGTCCAGCAAACCAGGAGACCAGCAAACCAGGAGTCAGCAGGAAGAACAAGCAGCAGTTTGGGGGAGCACCAGCAACTGGGAGAGCAGCAACCGCTTTCTACCTTGTAGCCTTTTCTCTTCTTTGTAGAGCTTTCTCCTACTTCTTTGTAGAGTCTTTTCTCTTACTTTTTTTTTTTTTTTTTGAGACAGGGTTTCTCTGTGTAGCTCTGGCTGTCCTGGACTCATTTTGTAGACCAAGATGGCCTTGAACTTGCAAAGATCCACCTGCCTCTGCCTCCAGAGTGCTGGGATTAAAGGCGTGCGCCACCACACCTGACAATTACAGACAGCTGTGAATTGCCATGTGGGTGCTGGGATTTGAATCCAGGTCCTTTGGAAGAATAGCCAGTGCTCTTAACCGTTGAACCATCTCTCCAGCCCTTCTCTTCTTTGTAGAGCCTCTTTACCCTTATTTCTTTGTAAAGCCCATTCTCTTTGACTTCTTTGTGGAACTTATTTCTTTGTGGAGGTCCTTCTCTCTTTTCTCTTTGTAGCCTTCTTCTCCTTAGGGCTCTGGTTCCCCCTCCCCCTTTGTAGATCCCCTTTCTCCTAGGGGCTCTGGCTTTTTATTCCTCTCTCTCCAAGTCTTCAGCGTTAAACTTGCTCAGCTGGTTAAACCACACCCCTGCTAGCTCACAAGAGACCGTTAATACTTTATACCTGTGTCTTAAGCAGCCCACCTGGGATTAAACAAAAACATTCTCACAATTGGTTTTAATAAACTCCTCCCACACTGGCTCAACAAGTTCAAGACCATATTAGGACAATTACACAACCATTTTGAGAGAATCCTTCTTCAAACTGACTAACCTTAAATTAGAGGGGACGACTCTTCAAAGACTTAAAACAGAATAATTCAAAAACAAAACAAAAAGCCTTTAAAGAGAAGCTGGGTTTCAGCTTCCCAAATCCCTACTCTGTTTTGTAAAGGGTCTTTTCTCTCTGTGTGCCTGCTGTATGTCTGTGTTTCCTTGCCTGTAATAAAAGCCTTTGACCTCCAAAAAAGGTTTTTTTTTTTTTTTTTTTTGAGACAGGGTTTCTCTGTGTATCCTTGGCTGTCCTGGACTCACTTTGTAGACCAGGCTGGGTGCTGGGATTAAAGGCATGAACCACCAGGCCCAGGAAAAGTTTTTTTTTAAATGTATGATTGGTGCTGTGTTTGTGAGTTCAGTTTCCACCTGACTAAGAAGAAAACTGTCCCATGCAAGCAACTAGACAACTCCGAGAGCTGTAGGAGAGAGGAAGAGAGGAGTAAGATAGTCTACAGTAAGCACCTGAATAGCTTAGGAGCTGTGGTTAGCACAGAGGTGGTTGCTTGCCAAGTGTATGGGGGGGGGGGTCTGTGCTTTCTTTATCCTAAGGATCTGAAAGCAAAAGAACCTTAAATTACCATGAGTATCTTTGTTCAGTTAACTTAAAAGTGATGTCAAAAGGGAGGAGGGGACCATCTTCTGTTGTGTGAATACATACAGATTACTGTTGCTAAGAAGTTGGGCTGAGGGTGTGGCTCTGTGGTAGAACGGGTGTCCAGAATGAACAAAACTATCCCCAGGATCAAGCAAAAGAGGAAAGAAAAGACATTAAAGCATTTTATGGTGTGTGTTAAGTTTGTGAGTTTTCTCAATCTTCCCCACAGTTTGTACTGTTATTACAACTCATTTAGAAGTTGAAATAAACACTTTCCAGTTCAATGAAAGTGAATTTAATGAGTGTACTGTTGCATACACACAAATGAAAGATTATATGGAACCTCAGATGCAAAGACCACATTTAATACAGAAATGAAATCTGGAAAACAGGAAACAAAAATGGGAACACTTCAGATCTTTGCAAACAAAACTGGATTTCATAACATGTTTGAAAATCTGCTTAGAGATTGCATTGTAATTTCTCAATTATATTTCTTAATGTGGAATATCCAGTTATTGTGTAAATCTAAAAGCGGATTTTATAACATGAGTAAAGTAGGAAGGAAGCATCTGTTGATAATGTAAAAGAGGAAGATTTTAAGTCAAAGTTCTGTTTGCTTTGGTCCTGAAAGCTTACGATAACAGAAACAATGGAGAATTGAGAAAGTGTTCATTAAGAAAGGCCTACAGAGCTAATCATTTTATCTCCAGATCCTTAGTGGTATTCCCTGGCATTAGACAAACATCTTAAAAGAAAAACTCACATTTTAGATTTAAAAAATTAGATTTAGTTTTTGTTATTTTATGTGTGGGAATGCTCTGCCTTCACATATGTCTGTGACCATGTGCATGCCTGCTGCTAGAGGTCAGAACAGTGTGGCAGATTCCCTGGGACTGGAGTTACAGACAGCTGTGAGCCACCATGTGGGTGCTGAGAATTGAAGCCTGGTTCTCTGCAAGAGAAGCAAGTGTTCTTAAGCACAGAGGCAACTCTTCAGTTTGAAAACTCATGTCTTTAAATCTATGTCTAGATCTAGGTAGATAGGTAGATAGTTATAGTATGCAAAAGGGTGTGTCAGGAACAGGAATCAGAAAAGGGATAGATAGATAGATAGAAGCCTTACAGTGTGTAGGGTAAGAATTGGGATGAACAGATACTCACCTTACAGTGTGTCGAGGGTTAGAATCGAGTGTCAGAAGAATTTATTCCCCTTTCAGTGCTGTTTTAAAAGGTTGTATGGTGGATATAAAAGAGGAATGAAATGACCTGAATCCAAAACCAAGCCACTCACTGCATTTCTTTGAACAAGACCGTTTATTATTCATCTGTAAAATGTGTATTTATGCATATGACTTTTGTGAGAATTTCAAAGTTTAAGTGATTGCCCCTTTGAACATTTGATGAGTAAGAGTATTCTTTTTCGTTTATAATCATATAGTCTGGATAGTGACCCACTCTTGACTATATACTCCCAAGAGACACCTCCTGAGGCCTATTACTCCTTCCCATAACCAATGTCCTCTAGCACCCAGATATGTCAGATGTCCAGCAGCTCTCTCAGAGTTCAGTCTAACATGATTTTTAGGAAAGATTTTGAGCCTGTTACTCTCCAGTTTAATATTAATAAGTAGTTTCTGCTTGCATTTGGGGTTAACTTGTGGATGCCATTGCTCTGGGGATTAGCAGTTAGGCCTGGCCCTGTTTCCCCCAGTCTCAGCTTCCTTGCTGTTCAGTAGCTACCCTGGACTGCTTTCAATGTCTTTCTCAGCTTTTTCTTGCCATGGTCTTCTTCTTCTTTTTTTTTTCCTCCAAGATTTTATTTTATGTGTTTGAATGTTTTGCCTGGATATCTGTACATCCAGCATGTGTGTGCCTGGTGCACACCAACCAGAATAGCGTACTGAATCCCTTGGAACAGAAGTTACAGATGGTTGTAAGCAACCATGTGTATGGTGGGGATCAAACCCTGGTCTTCTGCAAGAGCAACCATGTTCTTAACCTCTGAACCATCTCTTCAGTTCTTACTCTGGTCTTTTTAACATGCTCCGTCAGTCCCCCACTACCTAAATTTCCACACCTCTCTCATTGGGATGCCTGTCATGATGGTCTCAGGTGGAACCTCCCCTGTGGATTATTGCTTCCATCTATTCCCACACAGACACTGTGCCTACTTGTACAATTCACACACGAAAGCTGATTTCAGTCACTATGACTTCTTCTATAAACTCTATGAAGGCAAGAACTTTCTGGTTCCCGAGGAACAAGTAAATGGATGGTGTAGGCAATTGGGGTTGCTAGTGAAACACCTTGGAACCAACACTGTCCACCGAGGATGTTAGATTACAAAAATGCACAGACACACAATATAGAAAACTGTTAGAAGCTAGTTAAGAGCTTGAAACCAAGGATGTTTTTCACAAAACTGGTTTCACATTTCAAACTCATCTGCAGAAGTGTCTTAATATTCAGTATCTTAATATCAAGGTCAGCCGGGTCTACAAATCAAGTCCAGGACAGCCAGACCTGTTACATAGAGAAACCCTGTCTCGAAAAAAAAAATTTAGTATCTTTTGTACCAAAATGTTTTTACTTTTAAAACTGTTTTTGGTGATTCCCCCAGGCCATCTCTTCCTTACCTTTTCCACACTGACTCCTTTCACAATACTGACCACCTTCCCTTAGCTCCTTCAGTAACCTTCGTGACTTGTACTTTCTTAAGACTAGTAAGAAAGAAAAGGTGCAAGCAGGAAAATGCAATAGAAACACTCTCAGAATACTTCTGGAGAGAATAGGAAAGAATATTGCCTTCTGATGGCATGTAGGTGAGTTTCAGAGCACTGGTTGATTTCCACAGGCAGGGTAGAAGAGGAAGAGCTTAGGAAATGAGAAAATAGGCAGAGTTATTGTGTAGCAGCAGCGGCAAATTCTAAGGGTTTTGGGGGGGGGGGTGTCAATGCACAGCAGGATCTTATTAGGCTTATGGCTGTTTTTCAGGATAATTGCCTATAGAATATGTTGAAAAATGTAATTTCTTCTCACAACAAACCTGATCCAAAAGGCAGTATCATGCAGACGATAGCCAGCATTAAATATCAGTGATGCCCAGAGTTTACCTGGTGACAGAAGACCTGGGTCTCCAGCATCTTCATCTAACTTTCAGGGAGAGCAGTTTCAGCTGCAATTATTGATCACTATAAAGCCAGAAAGTGATTGCTAATCTCTTAATAAAAATACACCAGTCTGGATTCAGTGCGCCCAACTCATGTGCCATTTCTTATCAACCCAGTGCAGTTCATTTGAATGCTGTGTGTAGGCTGGGGTCAAGTCTTGCTGAGACGGGAAGCAAATCTGACCCAGATTGTTGGTCCTGTGTCCTGTGTCACAAAGCCAGATGAAGGTCCAGCTAGACATAGGATAGCTCCACAGTGGAGAAAGGTGGAGCTATCTTTTAGCATCTTGTTTTCTCTTAGATGAGCAGAAGGGGCTGTCCCACCTCCTGCCACAACACAGGTGAAGATTGGTCCTCTGTATTCCTGGGCCAAAACTCTGTGGGGTAGCACCTCTGAGTAACAAATGGAGTGCAGCTGTCCACCTGTGGTCCCTTGAGGTCCTCAGCAGCTGCAACACATGGCGCTTTCACTCTTTGACAAAATGCATACCAAAGACCCCGTTCAGCACAGGTAGTCTTGATTTACCACATCAAGGATTTTTAAAAGGCTGTTTGCTTTCGTGTAGTCTTTCTTCACATCCTTATATAGTGACCCAGATAGATTTTGATTATTTATTACTACTAGAAAATAGGATTGAGAGAATAGAATCACAAGAAACTCAAACACCTAGGATTGTCTGTAGGGTATTGGGAACCTTAGTCAAAGAACCAAAAAGCCATTTGCAGAAAAATAATTGATTCATAGGATTCCCAGGCACTATCTCCCTTCCAGTTTCCAATCTCATTCTAAGTAGGATCTGATTTGTAATTTATATTTTTGTTTTCTGATTATTTCTCTATTCCAGAGTCTTTGCTTGTTCTATAAATGTAATATTTTCTCTGATTGCCAAAGCATTCATTGTAATTCCTATTTTATTTAGTGTTGCTCCATTTCCTTCTCTGGTGGCTCTCAACCTTTCTAATGCTGCAACCCTTTAATACAGTCCCTCATGTTGTGATGACCTCCACAATAAAAATATTTTATTGCTACTTTATAACTGTAATTTTGCTACCACTATGAATTGTAATATAAACATCTGATAGGCAGGATGTCTGATGTGTGAAAGGGGTTGCAACCCATAGATTGAGAACTGATGTTTAGTCCTTCTCTCTTTTCTGTTTTGTTCTTTCAGGGAATTGGCTTCCATCCAGTGTCTGGTGAGCTTTGATCGACTGTAAACAGTCTTAAGCTCCAAGGAACCAAATGGAAACTCTGTGATCAGGGTGGGGCCCACCAGAGGGAATTGAACAGAACTTTCTGTTCTGGGCCTGAATGTTAGCAAGTTGGTCTTCTTTCCTGTTTCAGAGAGGGACAAAAGTTATTCCAGAGAGGGATACTACCAGCTCCTGCCTGGGAGATAATTGTGACAGACAGAAATCAAGGTGCCCAGGACTCAGCAAGGACTGATTCAAAGTGAGGGCTTTGTGGTTCACATGTAATCCCGGTGCATGTGAGGCTGGGGCCAGATGCATATGGACTGGACATTGGGAATGTATGCTAAGCCATATAACCCTCATAATTGTGGCCTATTTGTTTCTATTGTTTTGTTTTGTATTGTATTTATTGTTATAGGAGAGAGAACCATTTGTTGGACTGAAGGGGGGAGCTGTTGGGGGGAAAAAGATCTACCTTAGACTAAATAAAAAAAAAAGGATAGAGGATGGGGGGGTTGAGGGGGAAGAGGGTGGAAAAGTGGGACGGGGGGAGTAGGGAAGGGATTCTGATTGAGATGTAACTTGAAGAAATAAAAAGTAAATTATGAAAAAAAAAGAATCTTTAGTTAGAATTTTAATGGCATTTGTAAGGGAGCAGAGTCAGAACTGAGTCCCTAGCCCTCTACCCACAGGGCACTCTTTAGGAACATAAATCGTGACAAAATCTTTGTCTTTTACAGTTGATTTGCATTTTAGACAGTCAAAATTCAAAGAGAACCTTCGTGGGTTCCCTCTCCTAGGCTTGAAGCCCCACTACTCAGCATAAGGAATTATTTTCTTCTACTTTGGCCACAAGGAAGCCGAATAGATTGTGACTCAAGAATAAACAAAAGGCATCTGTGCTGTGTGCTGTGGAAATGTTCATAACCCCAGCACATAGAAACAGAGGCAGGAGGATCCCACAAACTCTCAGCCAATGAAGACTCCATAACTAGGGCACTGTGACAAAAAAAATCTGGGAAATATCACTACGTTTCTTAAGATAGCAAAACTCATATAATTTACCAAATTAAACATGTCATATATAGCAAATTTCTCTGGGAACAAATCTCTACCCAGAAATTATGCCAATTTGTTATTTTATTATTAAATTTCCTGTTCAGCCTATTATCTCAGGGGAATAATAAAATAAGATTATATCTTACCCTGCCCCTGGAGGCATTGCAGATGTGACTGCTATGTCATATGTCCATCAGTAGGTGGCAGAGAGGAGAGAGGCTATATCTACATTCAGTGTTCTGACCTATGAACATCTCAATGAATACTAGCCTAACATTCCTGGAGGAAAAAAAAAAAAGCAAGATGGATACCAACACCACTTTGGCGCCATGGGGTAGCCTGAGATGACTACCAGACCAGTACCAGGTAAGCACCAAATGGGATCCCAGGTCAGGAAACAAGCCAGAAACTAGAAGAACTCTGCCTGGCTCTGGATGTGGGGGTTGTGGAAACCCAGTCCTGGGGTGAGATCTGACCTAGATGAGGTTACAAGAACAGGAGAACTGTCCCTGCCTCTCACATGCTACAGCACTAGGGAGAGCAAGCCCTGCACCTTACCTGGGTAGCACACTACAACTGGTCCTGGATATGGGGTTGTGGGTGAGCCAGCCCTGAGAGAGTGAGTTTGGGAGAGTCAGCCCCGTCTTTTGTCTGCTATGTGGTGGTGTAGGCTAGGGAGAGATGCCCTCCCCTCCCTTTTGCCCTCACCACCATTGGCCAACAGCAGATTTGGGCCAGAAGGGGTCACATGAGCAGGAGAGCTGTCCCTGCCCCTCACATGCTGCAGCACTTGGGAGAGCAGGCCCTGCACCTTTCCATAGTAGAACTGGCCCTGCAAGTGGGGGCTGCAGGTCCAGAACCAAGGCTTTGAGTTGGCCCACCCCAACATCTACCCCATGGATGAACTGCTGGAGTGCAAGAAGAGGTCAGTTCCACAACCCAGGACTGCAGGATCTCCATGACACAGGACAGTTACAGTATATCTGAGAAGAATTCCAGTGAGGTTCCAGTACTGACAAAGTAGCAGGAACCAGTGGCCTCATACCAGACAAAGGAGTCATTTTAATGAAAATTTGCAAGCAAAATGAGTGGACAAAAAGGAATACTGTGGGCCACACTGAGACACACTGCAGTTTCCACAATGAGATTTTATTTTTTATGCTGGGACAGATTGCAAGGGTGGAGGGTGGGTCTGAGGGGAGGTGGGAGATGAGAGGGAACAGGGTGTATGATGTGAAATTCACATTAAAAAAATTAAATCTTGTCACTGTCCACATCACCTGCCCCAGGACAAATAATTTAGGACATCAAAACCACCTCTTTCCTTTGTAATAGACTCACTAGATCAGTGCATCAGGTCTGTCTCCAGTGACAAACAAGTATTGATGGACTGCATGTCCAGCACAGCAACTGCCACTAATGAGAATTCGAGTGACTACAAAAGGATGGCTTTGTGTATGACAGAATCTGCCCTCCAGTGCAGATCCAGGCCCTTCTGCTTTTGCTTTCTGATAGTGTCATCTTTGAAGATGCCTACAGGGGATGGAGAGATGGCTTAGTAGTTGAGAGCACCCACTCTTCCGGGAAACCCAGGCACACATTGGGTACACAGACATACATGCAGGGAAAATGCCTACACACATAAAATACAAGTAATAACTGAAAACTTAAAGGTTGCACATAACTAGATGTATGTGTTTGGTTCAATTTGGCCCTCTATATTTTAACATGGAGAGGAGAGGGAAAGCACGGTGTAAAAGGAGCTAAGAATGGTAGCCACAGGAACCTCACCTACACTAATAATACAAAATGAACAATAGCTATGAAAACATTCTACCGTAGAAACTGGCTAAGCAATGTGATATCATGCATCAAACACACCCTATCGTGAACAGATACACATGGCAGGTTCATCTTCAGGACACATACACATAAAATGATTCGAGTAAAGAATCAATGCAAAATGGTGGATGCACATAAAATAATTTAATATCAAGGAATGTTGATGAAAAGTAGTTGCTGGTTTTAACTGTAAATATTAGTTGTAGTTTTTCTTTTAGTTGCTTCACTTAATAATAATGTGGAAGAAAAAATCCTCCTTCAGAAACAGAACTACCTCTCCATTCTTCGTGAACCACATCTTTAAACAATTTAAAACAGGTACTGTGCACTTATTCCTGGACCGCCAGAACATCTCTCACCAAACTCATGGAAAAAGAAAGTCAAACACTGAAGTCCGTAGAACTGTAGCAAGTTCCTGTTTTGCACACGGCTCAAAAGTAGGAGGCCACAAACTGAGAGAGAAACGAGGAACTTGGAGGATATTTAAATAGCAGCCATGCTTCCTCTAGTCAGCCAGCAGCTGGTCAGGTTCCAGGTCAACATGAAGGCTCTCCTAACTCTGGGGCTCCTCCTGCTTTCTGTCACTGTCCAGGCCAAGGTGTATGAACGCTGTGAGCTTGCCAGAATTCTGAAAGAACATGGAATGGGTGGCTACAGAGGAGTCAGCCTGGCAGACTGTAAGTCTCTTCTTGGAACCTTCAGATGAGCTTTCAGGACAGGGTCAAGGGAGCAGTGAGTGATCAGAGAGGGAGTCAATACGCTTTGATGCTTCCTGTGTGTTTGAGTTAATTTGATTAAAAGCATGAATATTTTTGTCTGTTGAATCAGAGACACTGGGTGGGGGTGGAGGGGAAATTCTGTGCCATGCTAAGGCACTGGGGCCTGAGGTGCTATTGGATGGTCCCTAGGCTTTCCAGTTGCTTCAGACTCAATAGCCCATCAGCAAAGGGGCTGAGAAAAGCTGGGGGACTCACTCACTCCTGGACTGACTTGGGATTTGTCTTCACTTCTCTGGCCACAGTGTGCAACTTTTGAGATAAAATTGTTCAAAAAAATTTTTAACTTTATGCACAGGGCAGAGGGAACATGTTTGCCCCTAGTTGTTGCTTAAATGGAGTCTTCTGAAACTGAGTTTAGAGCAATTAGTACTGCTCTTCACCCTGGCCTTTTGTTTCACTCAATGGCAGTTGTGGATGAGGCTTTCCTTCATGTTCTTCATGGGCGACTTCATCTATGTTGTTGTAACCAGTGTGCTTTTCAGTTTCAGCTCAAGTGGTTGCTACTCAATAAGTAATTTTTCTTGAATGAGTAACAAAGAGATGTGTGGGCGGGTGGGTGGACAGATGGATGGAATTGCAGAGTAGCCTTTCCTGTTCTAATGTTCCTGCTTTCAGTATTCCCATTAGCCATTTGTGATGGTGCACACTCCTGGGATCTAAGCAATGGGATGCTGAGGCAGGAGATTGCAAGCTCAGTGCCAAAGTAGGGTACCTAGTGACACAGAGAAGGAAAAAGAATTTAATGACATAACATGTAAATTCCCCTTGGTTATAAGAACGTCTCTCTGAGAAAATCCTTATTTTTCTAATAGTAACATCTTCTATCAATATACGTATTTTATATTAATTTATAAAATCTACCTATATACTATTTGTGTTTCTGTTTTAGATAGGATGAGACAAGGAACAGTAAAAGCAGTTGAAGAAATAGCTATTTTATTTGCGGGGAGCATGGCTTCACTATATAGCACTGGCTGGCCTAGAACTTGCTATGTAGACCAGGCTGGTCTCCAACTCACACAGATTCACCAGCCTTTGCCTCCCCATGGCCTGGAATAACAGTGAGCACGGCTGTGACAGTGTCAACAGTTGAAATATTTTAAAATGCATTATCCTGTTTATTCTTGGTGCAAATTGATTTGTCCTTGAAGGATTCTCTTTGGGGCACTTAAAAATTACATGCTGACTGGGTACAGCAGTTCCACCTGCTTGAAAGGCAGAGGCAGGAGGATCACTTGAGACCAGAGACTACCCTGAGCAACCCTGCCAGACCCAGGCAGAACGAGTGGTAGTATATTACACAATTAAGGACATGGTTGCACTTGTAAAGTATATCACTTCTAAGATACAGCCAGTTAAAAGAGCTTTTGGTATCAAATATAGATCATTTGCTGTTGCTGCTTCTTGATAAATTTTCTTTTTCTTTTTAGGGGTGTGTTTGGCTCAGCATGAGAGCAGATATAACACACGAGCTACAAACTACAACCCTGGAGACAGAAGCACCGACTATGGGATCTTTCAGATCAATAGCCGATACTGGTGTAATGATGGCAAGACCCCAAGAGCAGTGAATGCCTGTGGTATACCCTGCAGTGGTAAGACAATGCAGGTTTACAGTGATAGCAAACAACTGTCTTTCTTATTGCAAGAGCAGAGATCCTGTGCAGGAGACATAACACAGAAGGAAGCATCGGGAACCTGGGGAGACTGTCTTCACTGTTAGAAAGCCATTGTTGGGCTGGGGAGATGGCTCAGAGGTTAAGAGCACTGGCTGCTCTTCCAGAGGTCCTGAGTTCAATTCCCAGCAACTACATGGTGGCTCGTAACCATCTACAATGAGATTTGGTGCCCTCTTCTGGCCTGCAGGCATGCATGCAGACAGAATACTGAATATTTAATAAATAAATCTTTAAAAAAAAAAAAAAAAGAAAGCCATTGTTAAGGACACCAAAAGTAGCTAAGTGAGACTTTAGGTGCCCTGCCTACAGATCAGAGGGCCCTTGGTCCCCGTGCCAAAATCTCAATGGGTAAATAAAATAAAATAAACAGAGGCTGGGAAGATAGCTCGCTCATACAGAAGAGTCACCTAAGCCAAGGTTTGATCCCCCAGCAGCCACGTAGCAGCTGGTATGCATTTGTAACGCCAGCACTGGGGAGTCTGAGACAGGTAGACCCATGGGGCTCACTGGCTAACCAGCACAGCCTGATCTGCAAGCCAGTTCCCAAGGGCAGACCCTGCCTCAAAAACAATGTGGAGTCTTCCTAGGGAACAGCTGGGGACTGTCCTCTGACTTTTACAAACATATATGTACATGAGCAGGCTCACTGGTGCAAATACCACCATACACATAGACACACATGTTAAAATAATAGAAAATTAAAAAGTAAAGAGCTAGTATCATTAAAAGTTAGTGGACTTTTTCCTTTAAACTATACGCACATGCACATATACATACATAGACACATAGTTAAAATTAATACAAATAAATAGTTGTAAGAAGTTGTCATTTTAAACATGAAAGTTTCTGGAATGTGTACTAATTAATTGTAAGGGGCCTTATTAATAGTTTGTTCTGAGGATTTCCATGCTAGATATTTACATAGGGATAGATAGGGATTGTTGTAGTGTCATTATTGACTGAAAGAATGTTATTATAAAGATTTCTAACATATTCAAATGAAGATACTACTATTATAAAGGTCATAAGAGGGGCTGGAGAGATGGCTCAGTGGTTAAGAGTGATGGCTACTCTTCCAGAGGACCCGAGTTCAATTCCCAGCACCCACATGGCATGTCTATAACTCCTGTCCCATGAGATCCAACACCCTCATACAGATATAGGTGCAGGCAAAACACCGATGTACATGAAATACAAATAAATAATTTAAAAAAAATAAAGGTCATAAGAAAGTATACCACTAAGTCACTGGTATTTTGTCCAGCTTGCTTTTATGTGTATATACTGTTGTACTCTTTTTGTTGACAGATTTTAGAATGAATTAGTAATATCAAATTTTATTTTTAAAAATTTTGATTTGCATCTCCAAACAATCTAATTCTTACATGGACATTATCTCATCTAACAAAAAACATAGATTTATTTATTTAAGGTGAAACTTATTTTAACAAGAAAAAGAACAGACAGGATGCATATCAGGATTGAATGGTCTGGGATGTTAGAACTTGAATTCATGCTACGATAAAAGTCATATGTAATTTTTAGTGCATGAATTAAATTGGTAGATATTGTTCTGTTTTTCCAGTGTGGCCATTGAGACCAAGGCTTGCTAAACTTAGTTGCTAAAATTTCCTAGAAGATAATGGATTTTAGAACATTCTTTTTTTTTTTAAAGTTTTTTTTTTAACATTTTTTATTTATTTATTATGTATACAGTATTTGCTCTACATATATGCCCGGGCAGATCTCATTGTAGATGGCTGTGAGCCACCATGTGGTTGCTGGGAATTGAACTCAGGACCTTGGGAAGAACAGCCAGTGCTCTTAACCTCTGAGCCACCTCTCCAGCCCTAGAACATTCTTTATAACCTATATAGTCTGTCTTTAAAAGCATTTTGAACACTCATCAATAGTCATTGAAAAGTATTAGAAAATACAAACAAAAAGGAACATCATCCCTAGTTTGAGTATTCAAAGATTTCACTTAACTGGAAACCTTTGGAAAATACTGTTGTAGAACGCATATCTATGCTGTATATATGTCTAAACTTACATGATGCACGTATCACACATAAAAACAAGGAACAATTTAAAAATTTTACACAAATTAAATGATACTTGCAGCTTCATGATATGGCTATCACTCAAAATCACATCCGCAGAAACAAACACTGAACTGTGGGTGGCACACGCCTTTGATTCCAGCACTCTGAAGACTCGGGAGACAGGGGCAGGTGGATTGCTGTAAGTTTAAGGCTAACCTGGTCTACAAAGTGAGTCCAGGACAGCCAAGTATACACAGAGAAACCCTGTCTCAAAAAACAAACAAACAAACAAAAAAGAGGGAATAAAATTACGGTAGCAATATTTTGTAATGAAAAACAACACTCTTAAGTCTTACATTTTAAAGAAGCTGGCTGCTTCCATTTTACTGGTTAAAAACCACTAGGAAGAACTTTATCCACACAAGGCTTATATGTTGTTTTCTTTCTTAAAGTATTAATTTATCTTTACATGTATGGGTGCTTTTCCTGCATACAAGTCTGTGCACTATGTGTCCCTTCTCTCTGTGGAAGCCAGAAGAGACCTTTAGATCTCCTGAAACTGGACTTATACTGAGTTGTGAGCTGTCGTGTGGGTGCTGGGAATCAATCTTCTTGAAGATCAGCCAGTGCTCTTAGTCACTGAGCCTCTCTCCAGACCCTGTTTTTTTTTTTTTTTTTTAGGATAAATTTTCACTGGTAAAATCCCAGGTGACAGTTCTCTGTTCTGATTTCCAGTGAGAGAACAGAGACGGGCTTCCTCACCATAGCAGGCAGTCCCACACCCTCCCGACTCCTCAGTACTTCAATGGGCTCCTTCCTTCTCATCAGTGCTGGGATCCTAGGAACCCAAGCACTTGC
>CAJQZJ010033053.1:542085-555362 GCA_907164525.1 Lophiomys imhausi
GCAAGTGCTTGGGTTCCTAGGATCCCAGCACTGATGAGAAGGAAGGAACCCATTGAAGTAGTGAGGAGTCGGGAGGGTGTGGGACTGTCAGCTTTGGTGAGGAAGCCCCTCTTCATTCTCTCACTGGAAATCAGAACAAGCAGAGAACAGTCACCTGGGATTTTACCAGTGAAACTTTTTTTTTTAAAGATTTATTTATTATGTATACAGTGTTTTGTCTGCATATATGACTGCAGGCCAGAAGAGGGCACCAGATCTCATTGTAGATGGTTATGAGCCACCATGTGGTTGCTGGGAATTGAACTCAGGACCTCTGGAAGAGCAGACAGTGCTCTTAACCACTGAGCTATCTCTCCAGCCCCGTGAAACTTTATTCTAAAGAAAAAAATAAGCCGGGCGGTGGTGGCGCACGCCTTTAATCCCAGCACTTGGGAGGCAGAGGCAGGCGGATCTTTGTGAGTTCGAGGCCAGCCTGGTCTACAAAGTGAGTCCAGGACAACCAGGGCTACACAGAGAAACCCTGTCTCGAAAAACCAAAAAAAAAAAAAGAAAAAAATAGGGTCCGGAGTGATGGCTCAGGGGCTGAGAACACTGAGGTTTGATTCCCAGCACCCACACGGCAGCTCACAATTGTGTATAACTCCAGTTTCAGGAGATCTGAAGGTATCTTCTGGCTTCCACAGGGAGAAGAGACACACAGCGCACAGACTTGTATTCAGGAAAAACACCCATATGCATAAAGATAAACTAATACTTTTATACCGAAAACAGTGTATAAGCCTTGTGTGGATAAAGTTCTTCCTAGAGGTTTATAACCAGTAAAATGGAAGCAGCCAGCTTCTTTAAGATGTAAGACTTAAGAGTGGTGTTTCCCAGTACAGAATATTGTTTCTGTAATTTTTTTGCCTCTTTAAGTTGAGAATCCAGGTCAGTATTTGTTACTGTGGATGTGATTTTGAGTGATAGTTATATCAAGAACCTATCTGAGTATAATTTGAATTGTGTAAAAAAAATTCAAAATCATTATATGTTTTCCTGTGTGTACATATGTGTACTATATTACTTTGGATTTACCAGCAGCATAGATTTAGAGTATTTTCCTACAATAATATTTTCCAAAGATTTCCAGTTAAATCAAATCTCTGAATACTCAAACTGGGAATGATATTCCTTTTTACTTGTATTTTCTAATACTTTTCAATGAGCACAGATGAGAACATGTACAAAATGCTCTCAAAGACAGGCTAAGCAGTTACAAAGAATGTTCTAAAATCCATTCTCTCTTGGAATTCTAACAACCAACTTTAACAGAGTAAGAACAAATACAGATCATGGTCAGAGGACAGCCCCCAGCTGTTCCCTAGGAGGACTCCACATTGTTTTTGAGGCAGGGACTGCCATTGGGAACTGGCTTGTAGCTCAGGGTGTGCTGGTGTTACAAATGCATGCCACCAAACTCAGCTGCTATGTGGCTGCTGGGGGGTCACACCTTGGCTTAGATGACCCTTCTGTCTGAGCAAGCTATCTTCCCAGCCTCTGTTTATTTTATTTGATTTACCCATTGATATTTTGGTAGGGGGACCAAAGGCCCTCTGATCTGTAGGCAGGGCATTCTATCACCAAACTGCACCCTAAGCCTAATGTCTCACTTAGCTACTTTTGGTGTCCTTCCTTAACAATGACTTTCTAACAGTGAAGACAGTCCCCCCAGATTCCCGATGCTTCCTTCCATGTTATGTCTCCTGCACAGGATCTCTGCCCTTGCAATTAGAGAGACGGGTTGTTTGCTATCAGTGTAAACATGCATTGTCTTACCACTGCAGGGTATACCACAGGCATTCACTGCTCCTGGGGTCTTGCCATCATCACACCAGTATCGGCTATTGATCTGAAAGATCCCATAGTCCGTGCTTTTGTCTTTAGGGTTGTAGTTTGTAGCTCCAGTGTTAAAATTACTCTCATGCTGAGCCAAACACACCCCTAGGAAGAAAAAGAATACTTATCAATAAGCAGGAGCAGCAGACTATTTATGTTGGACACCAAAATTAGCTCCTTGAGCTGTCCATAAATAAGTACAGTCATGTCGTTAAACTGTGTAATATGCTACTCCCAGTCAGCCTGGGTCTGGCGGGGTTGCTCAGGGTAGTCTCTCAAGTGATCCTTCTGCCTCTGCCTTTCAAGCAGGTGGAACTGCTGGACCCAGTCAGCAAGGAATTTTCAAGTGCCCCAAAGACAATCCCTTTCAGCAGAAATCAATTTGTGCCTGGAATAAACTACAACCCATACTCACAAGGTTAAAGTACTAAGTACTTCCATTTCCTTTGGAAGCATTCGTGTTGAGATTTGGGTCACCTTTTCTTCCCACAATGGCTTGTGCCTCTCTCTGAGAAGGGGACTCATTTGGCAAAAATGTCACTTTGCCAGATGTATTCACAGCTCGTTTTGGACCAGATACCATGAACTCTGTTCACACCAACTTGTGTAAAAACAGCAGGCAGCCCTATGCTCTCATGAATTACCAGGTCCTCAGATCGGTGCCCTGTCTGGTATTGGCAGAGATGTGGATGGAATCTCAGAGTTGGAGGGGGTGGGACCCACCGTTTGGCCAGAGTTTCTTTGGAAATATGTGCCAGGGAGACCACATGTTCGCCTCAACTAATACCTGGGCCTTTGGCACCACAGAATGAACACACCCACAAAGCAATATGCCCTCTGCTCTGCCCTGGCTGGCTGCCTCAGTCTCCACAGCTTGGGTGAGGTCTAAAGGTCATTGTACTGAGGAAGTCCCTGAACTGCCTTCAGTGGTTGGAGAAGAGGCTGAAGGTTACCAGAAGACCAGGGAAGCTGGTCTTCTGTTTAAGAAAGGTAAGGTCTGGGATGACATCAGAAAGTGTATGTCTGTCTGCCAGTGAGAGCTTCAGGGGAAACAGGAGAATCTGATGTAGGTGGGACCCTGCATCATCTCAGATGAGGACAGTGGCATCACCTGGGCCTTCAGAAGCATCCTGGTGTTACTCTGCCTATGGGATCAAGCCAGATATTAGAAGGCTGCTCCTGGTGGGCATGTGGAAGTTCTCCATGTTTGTTTCCAAGGAGTAGCTGGCACTTAGGGGGAAGGCTGCTGCTTCCCTCAAAAGTACCCATCACCTTTCTATGCAGGAGATGATGAACCTTAGCAGAATCTTGAAAAGCCAAGAGACCAAAGAGTCCTCCAGGCGCCATGCAAGAAGGTCCAAGCAGAGCCTGGCACAGTACCAGTCTTTGGCCAGGCCAGAAATCATGAACTGCAGGAAAGAAAGTGGAATCCAAAGCTCTGGAGAAATCAGAGCAGGGGACTGCAGGCCAGAAGCCAGCAAGCACATTGCAAGAAAGGAAAGAGGCCTGGGAATGACAAGCTGAAGTGGCCCAGATAATGGCTGTAGCTACTGAGAAATCAGCAGAGAAGAAACCTGCCACAGAAGAAAAGAAGCCTGCTGCACAACTATTATAACCTGCCTCATCCTATAAGGAACATATGAAGACAGCCTATTTGGATAAAACATGGTGGAAGATTAAGAAGATAAAAGTCAAAATCGATGAGCCCAGCATGTGGCATGCACCTTTAATCCCAGCACTTGGAAGACAGAGGCAGGTAGGTGGATCTCTGTGAGTTTGAAACCAGCCCTTTCTAGGTAACAAGTTCTAGGCTAATCATGGCCATACAGAGAAACACTCTCTAAAAAAATTAATATAAGCCTGGCATGATGGCGCACGCCTTTGCTTTAATCCCAGCACTTGGGAGGCAGAGGCAGGTGGATCTCTGTGAGTTCAAGGCCAACCGGGTCTACAAAGTGAGTCCAGGACAGCTAAGGCTACACAGAGGAACCCTGTCTCAAAAAAAAATTAATATAGCTATTTCTTCCATTGCTTTAACTTTTCCCTGCTCTCATCTTTCAAGATACCTCGGCCTAGAATACAAAAAAAATTTTTTTTTGTTTAGTAGATTTAGTAAGTTAATAAGAAATACCTATGAAGATAAAAATAATTTAATTAGAAAAATAAGGATTTTCTCAGAGTGATGTTCTTATAGAAAAGCAAATTTTCACATCAAGTTAATATTCTTTTTTCTTTTCAAACAAGATGTCACTAAGGAGCTTATGTGGGCCTATAACTGGCAGTCGTCTGCCTCAGCATCTGGTTGTTAAGACTAGAGATGCATGCATCAAAACTGCTACTTAGAATCTTCCATAAAAGAGTGCTAGACCAAGAAAGGCTATTCCATGATTTCAACCATCCATCCATCCATCCATCCATCCATCCATCCATCCTGCATACATTCACTTAGTCACTTAACATTAATTATTAAGAGGTAGCTGTGGAAATTATTTAAAAGCACACAGTAACCCTTGAAGAACTTTTCCTCATCCACATGATGGGGTGATGCTATGCATTTTAAATGTTAATTAATTGGTCTCAGAGGCCTGAGATTGGGCAAAGACAGAGGTAGGCAGGACTAAAGTTAGGGCTTCTGAAGAAGAGAAGGAGCCTCCAGAAGAAGAGTAGAAGAAGCCAGAGGAGAAGGAAGGAGGGCACACGCCATGGGTTAGAGAAAAGAACCTCATTCCAAGTGGCCTGGAACATCAGCAGAGCATAGAGAATAACAGCCCAGGGGATGTATGTATATATTGGAGTTTCATATTTGGGGAATGGAATTATGAGCTAGCTTAGTGGGCTAAGATTGCATGATCCAGGCTAAGGTTTGTTAAAATCCGTCAGGTGTCTGTGTGTGCTCATTTATAATGGTGGGCTAAGGATCAACACCACTGACCAATTAAATATAATCTAAATACTGGTAAGTAATTTAAATATTTATTTCTACATTCACATCTTCCATTGTGTAAAACAAAAGGGCATCTCAGAGTGAAGAACAGCGCTAATTCACTCTATACTCAGTTTCAGAGGACCTCATTTATGTAGCAACTTGTGGCAAACGGGATCCCTCTGCCCTGTGTAGAAAGTTCTAAATATTTGAACAATTTTTTTAGAAGATTTTTTAAAAGACTTATTTATTTATTTTTATGTATATGAGTACTCTATCTACATGTACAACTGCATTCCAGAAGAAGGCATCATATCATATTATGGAGGTTATGAGCCACCATGTGGTTGCTGGGAATTGCACTCAGGACCTCTGCAAGAGCAACCCGTGCTCTTAACCACTGAGCCATCTCTCCAGCTCCCATATTTGAACAATTTTGACAGTCCAATAGTACCTCAGGTCCCACTGCCTTAGTATGGCACAGAATTTCCCCTCCCATCCCCACCCAGTATCTCTGATTCAATAGACAAAAAAATCATTCTTTTAATCAAATTAACTCAAACACACAGGAAGCATCAAAGCCTATTAACTCCCTCTCTGATCACTCACTGCTCCCTTGTCCCTGTCCTGAAAGCTCATCTGAAGGTACCAAGAAGAGACTTACAGTCTGCCGCGCTGACTCCCATGTAGCCATCCATTCCTTGTTTTTTCAGAATATTGAGAAACTCACAGCGTCCATAGATCTTGGCCTGGGCAGGATCTTTAGCAGAAAGACCAGCCTGCTGGGAAGTAGGGCTTTTGCTCATGTTGTCTGAGAAGTTTGATGCACATCTGACTGGAGAAAGCAGGCCCAGTGTTTAAATGTCCTTGCCTCACTCCTCCCGCAGGAAAGGGTGGGGTCTCCACATCTGAACTATATGCCAAACACAAGTACTTGTTGTTCCCTTATCTCAGTGGTTTTACTTTCCTTCCTCTTGTTTTGTTTTGTTTTGAGAAGAATTACTCTGAAATTCCAGGAATAAGTGTTAAAAGATTTGTGTGTTGCTGTTTAAAGATTTGGCTCCCGAAGAAGTGGGAGTTAGTTTGAAAGAAGAAGTTTCTTATGAGTTATTAATTTGAGCAACTGTAAAGGAAGCAGTGACTACTTTATGGTACTTAAATGAACTGGTACTTTTGTCAGTATTCCTTTGCTTAAATTATTTTGTGTGCTTATACCATGTGATGCTGATATTTGTATTTAAATCATATCCCCTGCATGTTCCCTAAAATTGACCCTGTTCCCTGGAAGTATGTAACATTGCATCATATTGCTCAGTTAGTTTCTAGTCTAGAATGGTTTTTGTTATGATACATCTATATCATTATAAATAAATGTATTACTATGATAGGCAAGGCTCATGTGAACATCATTCCTAGCTCCTTTCCACAATGCCTTGCCTCTCATCTCCATGTTAAAACACACAAAATGTCTCTATAAAGCAACAGGACTACAAAATCAAACTGGATCAAACACATACATTAACTGTGTAACCTTTAAAAGCAGTCATCTCAGAAGGCTCTGGGTACACTGTTAAATTATGCTCTCAGCCCTCAAATGCACCATGCCTAGGACTTGCCTGGGGACAGAGATCCTGGGTCACTTTGAGAGTAGTCCCTATTCAGTCGCTCTGAATTTTCATTGGAGATATATTCTCTTATTGGCCTGTATAGATGACCAACTGTGCTGGGCAGTTTTATGGCAACCTGTCACAAGCTTGACTTATCTGAAAGGAGGGAACCTTAACTGAGGAACTCCCTCTGTAAGATCCAGCTGTAGGGCATTTTCTTAATTAGTGACTGACTGGGGGGCGCCTAGCCCACTGTGGGTGGTGCCATCCCTAGGCTGATGGTCCTGGGCTCTATAGAAAGCAGGCTGAGCAAAGCCATGATGAGCAAGCCCGTAAGCAGCACCCCTCCATGGCTTCAGCATCAGCTCCTGCCCCACTTGAGTTCCTGCCTGGACTGCTACTGATGATGAACTGTTATACGGGACTGTGAGTGAAATAAACCCTAGCCTCCCCGTGTTGCTTTTGGTCATGGTGTTTCATCACAGCAATAGTGATCCTAAGTAAGATACCAGGTTTTTCTCTAACTTACTGTTTGCGAACACTGTTTGGAAATTAAGAATCCTATTGTAGGCCAGGCCTAAATATTTATTGCCCTCCTGAGACAAACTGAAAGTCCTGGTCCAATGTGTCTATTTTAATGGAGGAGATGTTATTAATGCCCCAAATTACTTTCTCTGCAGTAGCAGGAGATGTGGAAACTACAACCTCAAACTTTCATTTTATTGTTTCATTTGAAATAATAGAGTAAGACGATTAAGTATTTTTTTAAAGGTTTTTCAAGACAAGAGTTTCTCTGTGTAGCCTTGACTGTCCTGGAATCACTTTGTAGACCAGGCTGGCTTTGAACTCATAGAGATCTGCCTGCCTCTGCCTCCCGAGTGCTGGAATTAAAGGTGTGCGCCACCACGTCCGGTGACAATTAAGTATTTTAAAACTAAACTAACAATGACACTTGATCTGGTGGTAAAGGTTTCTTCCCACAATCATTTCCTATAGACTCATATTTTATTTACTATGATATGTGCATTTTTGTCTTCTTAGGAGGAGCGGTAATAATCCCAAATTTGTTCCATTGTGTTGCAAGGGTAGCACTTATAATATGTATTTTTAAAGGTTTAATTCTGTTCTTTTCAATTATGCTCATGTGTGTATGTATGGGAGTATGAATGCAGGTTCCTGAAGAAGGATGAGGGTCCCTGTGGAGCCCGAGTGAGGTGAGGTTACAAGCGGCCTTGTGTGGCGCTGGAAATCAAACCAGGGTCCTCTGGAAGAACAGTACATGTTCTTAACCCTCAAGGTTCTCTCCAGCCCAGTGTGGCTCTATTGTTGTTCTTGTTTTGTTTTTGAGACACAGTCTGTTATGTAGTACTGGATGGCTGGAACATGAAACAATCCTCCAACCTCAGCTTCTCTAGTACTAAGACTGTAGACATGTGCCATGATGCCCAGTATAGTAACTTGTTGATTATTCATAACTCAAAATATATTCAGTTTTCTTATTTCCCAAGATAAAGAAAAACAATTCCTTATGCTTCGTGTTGGGGACTTGAGGAATAACAAAGGAGAAAGAATTCATCAAGAGTCTCTCTGACTTTTATCTAATGCCTCCCAGAGCCTGCTGGAAAAACTGGGGGTCACTGACCAAGGGGGTGAGGGTTGAGAAATTAAAGCTGAGATAAGAATTAAGATATTAATAAAAGAAGACAAAGCGCAGGATCGGGAACACTCCCAGTTAGTACTGGGGAGCCCTGTCTTTATTTCACAGCCCCTTTTTATAGGTCCAGCAAGCAGGTTATGTTTAACACAAAGAAGTTTGATACAGTATCCATGTAACCCAGTCACACAGGCAGAGCAGTCTGATCTGTGTACAGGTGGTAACAGGTAGCAACAAGTAGTTACATATCAACATTATGAAGTTATAATATCCTTCCCTCTGTTACTAGAAAACTCTGTAGCCTTGGATACAATAGAAACAAGGAACCTGGCAAGTAAAATGCACTAACAGCAGGGGTCTCAAGGATACATGCTGGCAAAGCATACTATAATTGTTAAGAGAATGTGAAGCCAGTCAAGTAAGTCAACTGTCACCAAGCTGGGGAAAAGTTCTGTCCCAGGCAGAACTTTTTCTTCTAATATGCACTCAGCTCTCCACAAATACCTGAACTTAAACAAACCTAAAAGACAAAGATTTGTCACAATTTCTAAAGAATGTACTGTGAGTTGGTTGTGGTGCCACATGCCTATAATCTCAGCAGGAGGCAGAGGCAGGCAGATCTCTGTGAGTTTGAGCCTAAGCTGCTGTATGTAGAAAGTTCCAGGCCATCTAAGGAAGCATAGTGAGACCTTGTCTATAATAATAATAATAATAATAATAATAATAATAATAATAAACAAATGAACAAACAAAAAACTCAACCAAAGGAAAAAAATAATAATGCGCTTATTGAAAATCTATTAAATGTAATTGGCACACAGGTGTGAATAAAAAATGTCCCCCAAAGGCTTGGGTATTTGGACTCTTGCTTCCCAGTAGGTGGCACTGTTTGGGGGGGTTTTGCAGGGAATATGTCAGTGAGGGTGCACTTTGAGATTAAAAGCTTCCTGCCACTTCCAGTTCTGTCTCTGCTTCTTGCTTACATTTAAAGATGTGAATTTCCAGCTTCCCGCTCCTGCTGCCATGGACTTTCTGCTTGGTGCTGTGACTCCTTGCCATGACTGACTCTGTGCTGAGAGGTGGAAATCTGGGGGAGGTCTGAAAGTTGTGGGAGTGCTTCTGAAAAGCAGTCTCATAAAAGGGGCATAGGAAGTCAGCCTAAAAACTTGCACCTGTGGGGAAGCTGGCAGAGCTTATGATCCTGGTCAACAGGTATACCTCTGGAGGAGGGCATAAGGTTGACCAATGAGAAAACATCCTGGTGCATAATTAGAGAGAATGCATAAAAAGGAAGGCCCAGGAAATCCAAGATGGCTTTTTTTGCTTGGCATTGCTTCACGTGGGTGCTCATCACTGTCTCACTTTGAAAGGCACTAGGAAGATTGCCACTGAGGTTGGGTGGAACTGAGGTTGGGCATAGCCCAGGAAAAAAGTCACTGGCACCAAAGTCACTGATGAGACCTGCCCAGAGACGGTGGTGCCAAGTGAGGGGTGGCAACTGGCAGCGCCAAGGCCAAGGCCAAGAAAGGCTGCAGAAAACTGCACCTGTCCTGAGCAAGTCCAGGCAGGCAGAAGAGACCACGATGCAATGTCTGCCCCGTGGAGATTCAGAGAGGCCAAATGGGAAGAAGCCTGGATATCAAGGCCAAGACTTCATGCAGCATAGGACCTGCCGAGAGGAGGTTCCTAAGAACCAGACAGGCTGAAGAGACTGAGAAAACAAACTGGGGTGTGACAGAGGAGTGCAGCACCTGCCCCAGATAGTTTTGACAGTCTCTAACACACAGAGGAGGCCTGGGCCCCAAGTGGAGGTGAGGCAGCAGCAATCACAATACCAGAGCAGGATGATCCTTCTAATATGCCTCCTCTTGGTGGGTTGGTAGGTGTTAGAGATATTAATGAATAGTTTGAAAGTTATGCCTACAAGGGAACCTCAATTGAGAAACTGCCTGTGTTAGACCAGGTTACAGACAAGCTTGTGGGTGCAGTTTCTTTTCTTTTTTTTTTTTAACTATGTTTTTAATGATTATTTGGAAATTTCACATAATGTTGTTGGGCAACTTATGAGGACACAGGCAACAGTCAAAACAGGAGCGGTTTGCTCAGCTTGGGTTCTCAAAACTAGCTAGAGAGGGATGCAGCCAGACTCAGCTGAAATTAATCTGCAACCCCCAGTGAGGGGCACACAGGCCTTTCCAAGCGGAAAAAAAAAAAAAACCCCACAAACATCCGGGTGTGTAGAACCCGGATGAGGGAGGGGTACAGGTGACCTTTATTGGGATGATATTTATCGGGCCAGTTCGTGAGGCTGAGTTCCTGTGGGCTGGGAAGGCCCGATGTTCCGGATGTGTTTTGGGAGGGTTATCAGGATGTTGACTCAGGTCTAGGGTTGTTTTGACAAGTGGAGCAGGGCAAAGCAGAAGCTGATTGGCTGGTGTTTAAAACTGTGGTTTCTCCAGGAACTTCAGGGCCAGGGGCTAATAACATGGAGAACTGGAGCAAGACCAAGTTCCTCTGGTCCCCTCAATCTCAATGTGTCTCAGTCACATTCACTTCCCACTAATCCCATGTCCACACCCACCCTTGTGACTTCCCTCAAAACAAAAGAACTAAAAAACACAAAAAAAACCACAAGTCCAATTTGTGTTACTCATATACTCTGTGAAGCATGTCCAAGCTATCAGTGGCCAGGCCCTTAAAGAAAATTGAGTCCTTTCTCCTCCCCACCCCTGCCCGAAGTCATCAACTGTGACGAGCTACACTTCAGCATGTTTGCCACAATTTTAAAGAGTTCTCTTCAATGGCTTTCTGTCCAGACTGTTTCTTTTTGGAGGGAGTGGGGTTGGTGTGGGTGGGAGAGAGGGGTTGTCACGGAAGCCTTCTGTGTCTCACATTCTCAGCTGTGAGTCTACAGTCCCCTAAACCACTGCAAAAGAAGCTTCCCTGCCTATAGTCAGAGACAGCACGGATCATGGACTTCCACAAAGTTTCTGGCTACAGCAACGGACCACAGACGTCAGCGCAGGCTCAGGTGGTAGCACAAGCCACGCACACCAAATGGTCTTTGGTGGTAACAAAGACCATGGACATCAACATGGCCCCTGAATGCAGCAGGGTCACGGACAATAACATGGCTGTCAGCAGCAGCAGTGATCACAGGCATTCACGCAGCCTCTAACACAGGGCTCAGTCATCAACATGGGCTTTGGTGGCAGCACAGGCCCTGGATGTCAGCATGCTCCAGCAGCAGCACACTGCCCACATCAGTACTGTGCATGGCGGCATTTGCGCTTTCTCCATGTGCCCTGGGCACACAACTGTGTTCTAACGTATTTCCTAAGTCACTTTTTAAAAGCATCTTCCTGTACAGGGCTATCCCTTCCGCAGCTTTGTCTTTTAACTTTATTATGTTGAGTCTTTGTGGATTTCACATCATGCATCCCAATCCCACTCAGTTCCCTGTCCCTCTGTATCTGCCGTCTGCCCCTGTATCCTCCCTCCAAAAGAAAAACCAAAACAAAACAAAAAATGCCATCTTGCCATGGAAACTGCCGTGTGTCATGGTGTGTCACAGTGTACACTTTTGCCCAAACAACTTTGTTTGCAAATGTTCATTGCAATGAGTCATTGGTCTAGTTCGAGGCCTCTGTTGCATTATCAATACTGGATCCTCAACAGGACTCCTCTTGAATATCCTGTTATTGCCCTGTGTCATAGAGGTCCTGTATGTACAGGACCGGCCCCTTCACACACTTCAGAATTTTATTGATGGGGTAGATGTTGGGGTGGGCCAACTAAAAGCCCTGGATCTGGGCTCGAATGGTACCTGAGTTGGTCAGCCCGCCAGCTATCCAGAACCTGCATAAGCAGGGCAAGCTCTCTTGCACCGGCCCGGCTAGCTCACCCAATACCACAGCCTACAAGAGGCAGGCTGGCTCAACACTGCCCTTGCCACCAGCTCTACTGTGCTGCCCAGGAAAGGTTCAGACCCCAATCTCATGAATGTTGTGTGTGGTAAGGGGTGAGGATGTGGGGAGGGCATTTCTCTCTTGCAGATATCACTTGACTGCTGAGGAGAGGCAGGTCATTAACTTCTTTAGAGTAGTTTCATGCATATAAATTAACTCAGAGGCAGGTGAGCATGTATCAGCAAAAAACAAACAAAAACAATACCAAAAAAACCCAAACAAACAAACAAAAAACAGAAGCAAAAATAAGCACATTGTGTAAATGATTTTCAATGCACACCTTGTCATTGTTTAGTATGTTATCTCTGGAGGATTTTTTATATATTGGGAAAAATCAACTTGGCAGTCTTAATAGGGCCTACATTCATACCTACAAATACCTGGTGCCTACATCCTCACCTACATATAACCATTGTCTACACCCTTGCCTACACATAACCAGCTGGATATTTGTGGGTAGAATTTAAAGGCAATCCGACTAATCTCCCTCCATCCCTAAAAAAGCCTATGACAAGGGCTGGAGAGATAGCTCAGCACTTAAGAGCGCTGCTGTTCTTCCAAAAGACCCAGGTTCAAATCCAAGCACCCACATGGCAGTTCACAGCTGTCTGTAATTGCCAGGCGTGGTGATCCCAGTACTTGGAGGCTGAGGCAGGCAGATCCCTGTGAGTTCAAGGCTAGCCTGGTTTACAAAGTGAATCCAGGACAGTCAGGGATACACAGAGAAACCCTGTTTTGAAATACCAAAACCCAAAACAAAACAAAAAAATCAATGACAAAATGAACTACTTCTTTCAGAGTCTCCTTCAGCCCAGCCTCAAAACCCTACACACTGCTTCTTGTCAAGCCTTTGCTGGCTCTTAGATTGTGCTTCCGTTTCTCAGTGTGGGAATTCTCTCAGCCTTATCCTTTACCTATTTTACATTTATTTATGATGTATTTACTCACTTGCTATTCTCTCTCCTGTTACAATTAGAAACCATGATCTGAAGATATGGAATGAAAAATGCCAGAAGCAAACAATCGGTGCTGTGAGAATTTCCTGTCCTGTCCCACATGTGTGGAAACCCCCATTGCTCTGCTCTGTTCTGGCCAGAACATGAGTCATATCGTTCTCCAGGGTGTCCACAGAGTTCCTGGTCAGTTAGGACCAAGTCGGGCGTCAGATTAGCATTGTCAGTATCCGAGTGCTTATGTGAAAGCGTTTGTTTTTAGTTATTTTAGTTTACTAAATTTAATAATAATAACAT
>CAJQZJ010033053.1:595362-611390 GCA_907164525.1 Lophiomys imhausi
ATGGTGCTGGTCCAACTGGATGTCCACTTGCAAAAGAATGAAATTAGACCCATACTTATTACGTTGTATAAAACTTAAGTCCAAGTGGATCAAAAACCTTAACATAAGGCCGGTCACACTAAATCTACTAGAAGAAAAAGTGGGAGAAACTCTCAAACTCCTTGGCACAGGTGACAACTTCATGAACAGAACACCAACAGCTCAGGACCTGAGATCAACAATCATTAAATGGGACCTCATGAAACTGAAAAGCTTCTGTAAGGCAAAAGACACTGTCATTCGAACAAAACAGCAGCCTACAGACTGGGAGAAAATCTTCACCAACCCCACATCTGACAGAGGGCTAATATCCAAAATCTACAAAGAACTCAAGAAATTAAATGCCAAGAAACCAAATAATCCAATCAAAAAATGGGGAACAGAGCTAAACAGAGAATTCACAAAGCAGGAATCCCTAATGGCTGAGTGACACTTGAAGAAATGCTCAACATCCTTAATCATCAGAGAAATGCATCTCAAGACGACTCTGAGATTCCATCTCACACCTGTCAGAATGGCTAAGATCAAAAGCTCAAATGACAGCACATGCTGGCGAGGGTGTGGAGAAAGGTTTATCCTACTCCATTGCTGGTGGAAGTGCAGGCTTGAGCAACCACTATGGAGGTCAGTCTGGCAATATCTTAGAAAACTTGGAATAGCTCTACATCAGGACCCAGCCATACCACTTCTGGGTATACACCCAAATGCCTCTTCACGGAATCATAAGGAAGTTTCCTCATCTATGTTTATAGCAGCCTTATTTGTAATAGCTAGAAGCTGGAAACAACCCAGATGTCCCTCAACCAAAGAATGGGTTAAAAAACTGTGGTACATCTACACAATGGAATATTATTCAGCTATCAGGAACAATGAAATTATGCAATTTGCAGCCAAATGGATGGAACTAGAAAAGCTCATCCTGAGTGAGCTAACCCAGACTCAGAAGGATGCATATGGCATCTATTCACTTATAGTAGGATTTTAGCTATATAATAGAAGGTATTGATACTACAACTAACACACCAAAGGGAACTTGGACATAGACTTTTTATTTTTATTTTTTTATTTTTTATATTTTTTAATATTTTTTTCTATTTTTTAGTCTTTTTTATGTATTTGTCTGCTTATTTGTTTGTTTGTTTTTTAGTTCTCTCTCCCGGGCAATAAGACTTTTCACTGATGGTACTGCCTCGTAGACCCCCAATGAATGAGAAGGCTCTTGGCCCTCATACAACCTCTCAACTGAGATGAGGGACTGTTATATAAGGACACCCCAGCCCAGAGAAATGGGATGGAAGGGATAGGAGGTAAAGAAAAAAAATGAAATGTGATGTTTCGGCCTCTTACTACTAATTGTCATAAACTGTTTAGGATAATTAAGAAATGCAAACTAATAGTTATGCAAGCCGGTCATTTTGTTAAGTACTATGACAGCCTATTATAGTTATTTTCTAAGCAAATCAGAAATAAAGCTGCTAAGAGACAAGCAACATCTGCTTACCCTAATATAAGAGATAGATAGGGCCTCTTCAAAAACCTGAAGAGATCTGCAAAATATGGCATTCAAAGATGTTTTCGTATGAGTGCGTGTGCATTTCTTTTTTTTTTTTTTTTTTTGGTTTTTCGAGACAGGGTTTCTCAGTATAACAGCTCTGGCTGTCCTGGACTCACTTTGTAGACCAGGCTGGCCTCGAACTCACAGAGATCCGCCTGCCTCTGCCTCCCAAGTGCTGGGATTAAAGGCGTGCGCCACCACTGCCCGGCCCAAAGATGTTTTCGTAACTTTAGATTTTTTTATATCAAGACATATCAACTCCTGACAGCACCCCCTATTCTACACCAAGTAGAAGATGAGCATCGAAGAGTCTCCAGTGGGAGATGATTGAATTAGTCGCAAGCCTATCTCTTGGTAGGAAAAGCCCCTTGCTCCAACTGTAGACAGAATGCTGTCCAAAAAGGACAAAACCTGGAAGCAGGTAAGTCGACAGCCTAGCTCTGCCAAGACAGGGTAGGCAAGTCCTTCATAACACCTGCTCTAAAATCAAAGTCTATCAGAGAAACAGGGCCAAATGACTGAAGATCGATGCTGTAATGTATGGAGAGAAAATGGGAACTGTCCAGGCAGTCACTGGTATGTCATTTCTTAGTTTTGGAAGCTGCAGGTCCTGTACTTCCTATAAAATCAGATATATTTATCCCTCTCAGGTCTCTAAGGTGGTTGAAGAACAGATAGCTAGAGCCTCATAATTAAATTTTGAGTGGTTTAGGAGTCAAGAGAGTGTTATAAATCTAAGAAGATGCTTTTAAAATTGTGTTGCAAGTTAGTATGAATGTTGAGTCAGATATAGAACTTTAAACTCATGGAGATGGTTAGATTGTGGAATGTTAAAGTCAGGTGCCAAATACATATGGACAGGACATTGGGAATGTATGCTAAGCCATATAACCCTCATAACTGTGGCCTAATTACCTCTGTTGTTTTGTATTGTATTTATTATTATAAGAGAAAGAGCCATTTGTTGGACTGAAAGGGGAAAATGTAGGGGGAAATAAGATATACCTTAAACTTAAAAAAAAAAAAAAGAGGGGGAGCCGGGCGGTGGTGGCTCACGCCTTTAATCCCAGCACTTGGGAGGCAGAGGCAGGCGGATCTCTGTGAGTTCGAGGCCAGCCTGGTCTACAAAGCGAGTCCAGAACAGCCAAACAGCCAGAGATACACAGAGAAACCCTGCCTCGAAAAAACAAAAAAAAAAAAAAGAGGGGGAAGAGGATGGGGGGTTGAGGGTGGGAGGGTGGGACTGGGGGGGAATAGGGAGGGAACTGCGATTGAGATGTAACTTGAAGAAATAAAAAATAAAGGAAAAAAAAAGAAAAGAGACTGCAAGGTGAATATGTGGATCACTAGATCCCAAACTGGACTGTACTTTGGTTATTTTGCCTTCAACTCATTCTCCTACTGGACTCATTATGCAAAGGGAAGATAGTATCTTAGAATGGATCTTTTTAGCACATCAACCAAGTAAAAAAATTAAAGATTTTTATATAGAATTTATTTGCTTATTATAAAATCTATTGTAGAATTTTTATATAGAAAAGTTTTCTTAATTAATTATAAAAGGAAGAACTATGTCAATTATCCAGAACAACAGACCCAAGAGAAATCGTATTGCCTTATTCTAATTCTAAGATTACTTAAGTATAGGGAATCAATGCAGATTGGCAAAGAGCTTGTAGCAATAATTTGAGAGAAATTAGCAGCAAATATCCTAAAGGCAAGTAACTTCAGTTTATAAAAATGACTAATTGGATTCTCCCCCATATAGTAAAAGTAACACCAATTTCTAAAGCACTTACATTTCTATACTGATGCAAATAAGTTGGGAATGGCTGGTTATGAGTCAGAAAAATTAAGCAAAGTAATTTAAAGCTCATATACTTCAGTTCAAAAATCAGAGTTGTATGCAGTTCTTATTGTATTATTAGATTTTCCTGATCATCTTAATATAATTACTGACTCTCAATATGCCAAAAGAGTTGTTTTGCATATAGAAATTGCTGAATTTATTCCTGATAATTCAGAATTAACCTTATTATTTATGCAACTCCAATAGGCAATCAGGAAAAGAAACTATGCATTATATATGACCCATATTCCATCTCATACAGGCTTGGCAGGTCCATTATCACAAAGAAGTGAAGAAATTGGGCAATTATTAATAGGAAATGTGTTAAAAGCTTCAAACTTTCATGAAAAACACCATGTTAACAGTAAAGGTTTAAAGAAATTTTTTCTATCACCTGGCAACAAGCCAAGGAAATTATAAGAAAATGTCCTACTTGTTCTCTGTATAACCAGACTCCATTACCCACTGGAAGTAACCCTGAGGGTACCAAAAGAAATGAAATATGGTGGACGGATGTGTTTCATTTTACAGAATTTGGAAAATTAAAGTTTGTACATCATACCATCAGTACAAATTCAGAGTTTCACCGGGCAACTGGTTTGAGCTCTGATTCTGTAATTCTGTACATTCTAATTCTGTACAAATTAACACTGACAATGCCCCCACATATGTCTCCAATAAGATGAAGTAATTCTTTGCATATTACAATATAAAACACATTACAAGTATACCACACAATCCTACAGGACAAGCAATTGTAGAAAGATCTAATCACAACTTAAAGGAAATGCTTATAGAACAAAAAGGATGAAAAAAGACTCCCAGGGAAAGACTAAATAGTACTCTGTTAACTTTAAATTTTCTGAACATTAACAAGAAAGGAACAATAGCAGTTGGGAGACACTGAGTTATAGAAAAAAAACTGTGGGATTACATCAAATAACTTACAATATACTATAATGTGTTAATATCATAATGGAAGTCAGCAAATGTTTTGCATTGGGGATATGGATTTGTTTTTATTTCTACAGGAAATAAAAAAAGCTGTAGATACCATCAAAACTAATAAAGTTCAGAGTTGAACAGGGAAGGTCTTCTGAAGACCTTGGCCACTGACCCAAAAAGAGCAAAACAGACCAGCTAAAACTAGTACCCAATGTGCAACAGACTGTTTGGAGGAAAAAGTAACATTTAAAAAAAGGGAAAAAAACCCACACATTTTACAAGTGGCCACCAATGTGGCTAGGTAGAATGGGAAGCTTGACTTCAAGTAACATAGAGCAAATGGTAGAAAAAGGAGAAATGGACACTTTGTTTCAAAAGGCCAACAGGGTGTTTGCTGAAGCGGTTGTTGGGACATGCCTCATGATTTTCAGCAGCAGTTTTTTTTTTCTCCATTTCCTCATTTTGAGCCATTTTGTCTATAAAAAGGTTGAAAGACTGACTGAGCAACTGTAAAAAAATATGGGTGGAAATAGAGAAACTTGGGAATCAAAAAACAGAAGAAAAAATATCAAGAAAGAGGAAAACAAATAGGTTTATTCCCAGTGACTGAACCAGAGAGAGGGAGTGTCCCTCCAGAAAGAGGCAGAAAGAGGTGAAGAAACTGTTAAAGGGGAGTCAGGTCAAATAAATGAAAAAGCAGGAGGAGGATGGTCAGATGAGACAGTTCTTTTCAAGAGATAAGGTTAAACCCACATCACCTTTTGAGGAAAGGCCATCCTGGGTCACAAAATCACAAACAGCATTCCCAGTAGTTATACAGCATATGTCTGCTAATGGGGATAATCCACAAGGTTATGGATGATCCTGTAGAAATGATGGGCCTAAGGTGTTTTAAGGAGGCAATGATGTCTTGTAGGATGAACTCACCCTATGTGAAACAAACTCTAAATAGTTGGGCTACTCAAAATGGAATTATTCCCCAAAACTGGAAGGGACTGGTAACAGCTGTACTAGAGACTGGTCCTCAATTGCGAAAGTTATCATGATGGAGAGAAGATACTGTTAAGAGACAGGAGAAGAACCCACAAAGAATCCACAAAATAGAAAAAAAAAAAAAGACAAAGAGCTACATAGAATTGTCCAGCAGTTTCCCAGAAATACCACTCAGGTACTGCTGAATAAGTTTCCCAAGCTTGTGAGTTTGACAACAGGGCAGTCACCTTTAATCATGGAATGAACATGGGCAGTTGGGGTTCAGAATGACACATTATACATTACTCTTCTAGAAAAGAGTGCTTAATAATTGATAAAAACATTTTTTAATCAAGGGATTCATCAGAGAGAAATAATTGTTCAAACAACATCTTACATGGTTAAATATAATGCCTGAGTGCTCCAGTCCCTTAGTGTTGGGGTAGTGTTAAGCATTCTAAATGTTAATTAATTGGTCCTGCTTGCTGTCTGTTACTTACATTGAATCTGATTGGTTAAATAAAATGCCGAGGCCTGAGATTGGGCAAAGACAGAGAAAGGTGGGACTTCCTGGGATTAGAGCAGAAAGCCTGTGCTTTAGACAGAGGATTAAGATTCCAGTCAGCAGCAGGAGGAAGAAGAAGGGATTCATTCCAGCCAGGAGCAGCAGGAAGAAGGAGACACACGCCATGGGTTAGAAAAAGAACCTTATTCCACATGGCCAGGAACATAGGCATATCGTGGAGAATGGCAGTCCAAGGGGACATATTTGGGTAATAGACTTAAGAGCTAGCTTAGATGGGCCACGATTGCACAACTGAGGCCAAGGCTTGTTAAAATCCATGTGGTCTCTGTGTGCTCATTTTTAATGTCTGCTTAAAGATTAACAGCTGCCAAACCAATTAACAATAAAACAAATACTGGTTAAACAGTTTAATTAATTATTTGTACAAATGGTGCCCAGCATAATTTAATTAATTTTTTTTACACCTTAGACTGATAAAGAAATATACTGATCATTTTGACCCTGGTTATACCCTACTGCTGTTTAAGATCATGTAGGTGACCAAAATTAATTACTTTCTTTTCAATGTCAGACCAGTTGAAGATCTGGTCTTCAGAAGTCATGGGCTTGGGAGGAACCTCTGAATCCTCTAGTCTCTTCTAAGTGAAAATATCTAGTAAGTTTTATTTGTCAGATGTAATTGTTGTCTCTGCTAGCCTAGGCCTAGTCCTAGAAGCTTCTAACCTCTGTACAATCTAATCTAGGCCTAGAATGTTTTCAGCCTCTGAGAATTACTGCTGAATAAGTTCGCCCTTTCTAGTTTTCTGAATTCTGGCTGGCTGGTTCAAGTCAGCTGCTCTGGCTCAAACTCCTCTCTAAGCTGACTGATCCAAATTGGCTTCTTTCAGTTTCTGACTGAATTGCTCTGCTTGGCCTCAAACTAATTCTAGCAATCTGCTCTAACCTTCTGGCTCCTTATCATTCTCTGGCACATTCTGTCTTTATTGTGTCTAGCTTGCTCTCTCTTCAACCTTCTCTGTAAAACTCTTCCGGTAAAATTGCCTCTGAATTCCACGAATTGAACTGCCATGAACTCAACTCCACTGCACTGTCTCTCCACTCACTGGCTCAACAGAACTGACTAGAACACAGAGATCTGCAAGCCTCTGTCTCCTGAGTGCCAGAATTAAAGGCATATACCACCATGCCTGGACCTAAGCTTTTCTCTACCTGAAACTTGCTCTAGACCAGTCTACAGAAAAGTCTATGAACTTGCTCTATACTCTATCCTTAAACTCAGAGATCTGTATGCTTCTGTCTCCTGGGATTAAAGGCATGTCTGCATTCCAGCTAGATTGCACAGACCCAGAAGGTAAGCCACCGCAGTCATGTTCTGAATTAAAATTCCTCTACACCTTCCTTAATCATTGTTTGACTTGGGAATGTGGAGGAAATGTTTCCTCTGTGTTGACCCTCTTCTTTATAAACTGGGCACTGGTTAGAGTGCACCCAATGGCATCTCCATGAACTTACTGATCAAGAGAACAGATGACTTCCCACAGTTACAGGACATTTTGAGAAATGACCAGAGACAATTCTCTGGGACTTAGTTGACTTTAAAAACCTAAAATATCCCAGTCATTTTACTTTACCAGTGAAGACTCAGGAGCCAGATGCTGGGGTGAAAACCTGCTAGCTCAGAGAGGCAGAGAAAGGACCCAGCTGACCTTCCTATTCAGATGAAAACTCAAGAGGAAAAAGCCCAGAGATGAAAAGCTTTCCTGCTCAGCTCACATCCCAGAAGGAAAAAGTTTGGTAGCTCACCCAGCTGACTTTCTTTTTCAGCTGATATCTCAGAATGAAAAACCCCTTTTTTCCTCCATGCTGTCTTAAATACCCTTCATCTCAATGTCCCTCCTTTCTGTTAATCCTTGTCAGCTGGTTTCTTGTTCTACCTCTTGACCTAGAGTTAACTTTATTTAACACACACCTCTTGGATTAAAGGTGTGTGTTAGGGCAGATCCACATCACAAGTACTTGTTTACAGTAAACAGAAAACTCTAGGATTAAAGGTGGAGCCATCCCACAATTAGAAACAGGTTTTTCAATCACAGTCTTGGTGTTCACAATGTGATCACATATTCTCCAACATTTCCCCCTTTTTGTCTAAATAAAAGACTCTATCTCTAACATCAATAAATTATATACTATCTGGTAAGAGTTACACTCACAATGTCCAGTCCATTTGTATTTAGCAACCTTGAAGAAAGTGCTCTACTATCTATCCCATCTTTGTGTGCTCAAAGTTCTGTACCTGCCGGGCAGTGGTGGCGCACGCCTTTAATCCCAGCACTTGGGAGGCAGAGGCAGGTGGATCTTTGCGAGTTCAAGGCCAGCCTGGTCTACAAAGTGAGTCCAGGACAGCCATGGCTACACAGAGAAACCCTGTCTCGAAAAACCAAAAAAAAAAAAAAAAAAAGTTCTGTACCTAACTCCATTTCATGACTTGCAACATCTTTTTAGACCTTAAAACAATTTACTTATATCCTAAACAACTTAAGCTAAACTGTGAGACTATAACTATCTATTCTTCAACCCCACCAGAGACCTGAGAAGGATAAATATATCTGAATAAACAGAAAGTAGCTTTCAAAAGGACTAGAACTTCACAATGCGTTTTTAAGAATTACATAGGTACAATACCTTAAAAAGTTAATACATAGTATGTTGTAACCAAAATACAACCTTAATTTTGTGTCAGTATACAAAGATCTAAAACAGTAGATTCAATAATCTACCCATTTTTTCTTATTATTATTCCTATATTATTTTCATATCTCCCTTTTTTCTTTTCAATCCTTCTTACCCTACATATGAAAGGATAGAGAAAAGAAAAAGAGAAATCTCTGAGTCTAACCTCCTAAACCTTCTTTCTTCCCTGGCTGAAAAAAAAAAAAAACAAGACCTTCTAACAACTTGCAACAAATCTCCCTAAATGACAACAAACATCTATAACCCACTGAATGATCAAAAATCATTCATCTCGCCTTTTGGGAATTTTGTGTCACTCTCTTAAAATTGCTTCCTGCTGATTTGGGGCATAGTTTCCTTTTGGGGGTCAAAGAAATTGGGAAAATAGTCAAGTCTTAAGAAATCTAACTGTAACATTTGCTGTCCAGTCTCTGTGTGCTCAGAAATTTGAATATCTGGGCAGTTTGTAGTATGAAGCTGATCTGTGGGTGGGAAAGTGCAGGACTTTATTGAAGTGCTGGCTGGAACAGTCTATGAGGTTGGACCATCTTAGGTAGCTGTTTTGAAGTTGTTCTGGATGCAGATTTTTGAGGAAACAGCTATTGAGGCAGGCTGTGAAGCTGGATCATCTGGGTTACTTGTCTTATCTCCTTTGGTGTCTGATCCTTTTTCTTCAGACTTTTCAGTTGTCCAGTGGTCTCCAGATTCCTAGTTGAATGCTTTTATTTTCCTGAAAAGATAAAACCCTGCCTTAACCCTAACTATGGTGGGGGGGAGTTTCCTTTTTTGGTAAGTTATATCTTTCCTAGGGAAGACTAGTTTTTGGCAAAAGAGAAAGTATTATCATTGAGTTGAGATTAAAAAAAAAAACAACTCTCTTGAAAAATTGAAACTAAATATACATTTAAGGGCATTTATTATTAGATCACAAAGGGCATTCTCTTTGAATCTCAGTCTGCCTTTTGCAAGTGGGTTTTAAATATAAATCATTGTAAATCCTATGTGCCCGCCTCAGCCTGCCAAGTGCTGGGATCAAAGGCATGTGCCTCCCAATTGCTCCAATTAAAGGTGTGAACCACCACACCTGGACCTAAGTTTTTCTCTACTTGGAATTTGTTCTGTATCAGCCTGGCCTTGAACTCAGAGATCTGTATGCTTCTGTCTCCTGAGTGTTGGGATTAAAGATGTATGCCTCCCAAGTGCTGGGATTAAAGGTGTGAATCATCACCATCCTGTTCATTATAACTCTAGAATTTAGAAAGCAACTAACTTTACAGAGATTCACCTGTCTCTACTGGGATTAAAGGCAAAGGCTACCACTGCCCTTCTCAAATATTTTATTTTAGCTCCAAATTATTCCAACTATTAGAGATTTAGAAAATAAGTTTGAACTATAGTAACCCTTAATTTACTTAAAACACTTAGGATCTCTTAACTGTGTTTTTAATACCAAAAAACAAAAAAAATATCCTTTTTATTTAAGAAGAAAACTCAAAAGCTGATGTCCAAGATGGTGCAGGCCATGTAGCAATCTATAGTCTAACATTCTAACATGGAATTAAGACATGTGGCTTAAGAAACCCCATTTTATTTCATCCCAGTAAGATAAGTATGCCTTTGGCAAATTATTATTCAAGAATATTATTTTTATGCCTAGTTAACTGTTTTTTCTTATAACAATAAATATAATATAATACAATAAGACCAATTAGGCAACAATTATGAAATTATAAGGTATAACATACATTCCCAATGTCCAGTCCATACATAGTTGGCAACTGATAATAATATTCTATTATTTAATCTATCTTGATGAGTTTAAAGTTCTATACCTAACTCAGTTTCCAAACTAACTTGCATTACCAACTTAAAGATGTCTTCTTAGACCTAGAACATCCTTTTAATTCCTAAACTTAAAACTTAACTGTGAGACTATAACTATCTAGTCATCAACCACATCAGAGACCTGTGAAGGATAAATATATCTGGTTTTTGTTTTTTTTGTTTTTGAAACTAGTTTTAACACTCTTTTTTTTTTTAATTTATTTATTTATTATGTATACAGTGTTCTGTCCGCAGGTATATCTGCAGGCCAGAAGAGGGCACCAGATTTCATTGTGGATGGTTGTGAGCCACCATGTGGTTGCTGGGAATTGAACTCATGACCTCTGGAAGAGCAGCCAGTGCTCTTAACCGCTGAGCCATCTCTCCAGCCCTGGATAAATATATCTGAATAAATAGGAACTGCAGAGCAAGCAGCTTCCAAAACAAAGAAATGACAGACAAACGGGCTGCCTGGACAGTCCCCAAATTTCTCTAGTTAACTGTTTTAAAGGTAGGACAGTTGGTACCTTTGAAAGACCAACAGCTGTTGTGTCCTTATAGACAACCTGGACAGTGTGTGACTGTTCTCAATAATACCTTTTAATATTTTTCTCAGAAGCATTCTTTATTTTATGGTTGTATGGAGGTTGGAGGAATGTTAATCTGTGTTTTACAATGCTGCAACAAAGCTCGTTCCCATAAATTCATGGCTATATTAGCCACATATGGCTTTTGTTTACCTATTTGTCCTTTCTGGTCCTATACACTCAACCTGTCTTGCACTTTGTTTTACCTGAGATAAAGTTCCAATCCCTAGAAGCTGGATAATTACTTCCTGAAGAGCCAATCTGGATGCCAAGATTTTGGAAATTATTGCTACATCTGCTCCTGTGTCTATAAACCTCCAATTTCAATGCCATGTATTTGCATTTTCACCTTTGGTATCTGATCATTCATAGCAGTTTGTCAAAATATTTGTTTTGTGGTATGTCTTGAATTTTTTGTACTATTTATTGTAGCTGTTCTGTCCTTGATTACATCCAGAGCAATATTGTTTTTAACAGGCATTAAATCTTCCAATTGCTCTGTGGATGATTGTCTCCTATGCTGACAGGAAATGATTGAGTTGAATTTAATATGGGGGCCTGACAGAGGTACCCTCGGCGTTTCCCAACAACAAAGTTTCCCTTGCCTATCGAGTGTTGATTTTTATTCACTAGACCAATGCCACCCTTTGCCACAATTATGCATACTCCAGAAGGCTGAGGCTTTCTTTTTGAATTATTTCTAGAAAAAAAACATTGTTTCTAGGAACATCTTGCCTTTTTGGATTAACCCTAGAAAAAACATTGTTTCTAGGAACACCTTGCCTACAATCCCTTTTCAAATGACCTTGCTTACCACAATTAAAACATCTGACATATTGATTTTTCTTAAGATTCTTATAAATTATTTCTCCTATCAAAATAACATCATAAATGTGAGATCCAATATCATCTGTATCTCTAATTCATTCCCCTATTGGTGCTGATCTTGCCTTTAACATCCCTTTGCATTCTGAATTAGCATTTTCAAAAGCCAAAGATTCAATTGTATTTTTATGACTTCTGAATCTGATATTCTATTTATAGCTGAAGTCAATCTTTGCAAAAAAAAATCTGTCAAGGCTTCTTTTGGGTCTTGTATAATTTTAGTAAATGACTCAGACCTCTTCCCTGATTCTTCAACCTTATCCCAAACATTTAAAGCTGCTAAACAAGAGCAACAAGGTGTGATCATCAAATTCAAGCTGCTTTTGTGAATCAGCATATTGGCCTTTACTAGCAACTGATCCTGGGAAATAGCAATACCTCTGGCCTGATTTCATTTTTCTATGGGCTTAGCTTCCTCTTTCCACCATCCTTGCCATTGTAACTGAGTGCCAGGTTCCAATATTGCTGTTGCCAAATATTTCCAGTCTTGGGAGATAATCCTGTTCTGAGTTGCCCATGAATTTAGAATTTGCTTCACATAGGATGACTGCATATCATAGGAGATGACAGCTTCCTTAAATCTCAAATCTAATATGTCTGTAGGATTCCAGGTAACTTCATTATAGCCTAGGGGTGCCTATTGTCTCCTGGTAGGTCTTTTATAGTAACTGGATAAACTAAGGTTGTTTTCTAACAACCTTGGGCTGCCCCCCTTTTACTTTCATCATGCCATGATGTGGTAGGCTCTTGTCTAAATTCCTCTGTCTGTGTCTGAGTATATTTCTTATTCTCATTTATAAATCTCTCTAATTTTCCTTCTAAGGCTTGTAGCTTATCAATCCACTTTTTTCTTTGAGTGAGAACAGAAAGCCATTATGGCCATTAAGAATGAAGTATAAGCCGGGCGGTGGTGGAGCACGCCTTTAATCCCAGCACTTGGGAGGCAGAGGCAGGCGGATCTTTGTGAGTTCGAGGCAAGCCTGGTCTACAAAGTGAGTCCAGGACAGCCAGGGCTACACAGAGAAACCCTGTCTCGAAAAACCAAAAAAAAAAAAAAAAAAGAAGGAAGTATAAAATACCAAAATGATAATGATCATAATTGGTATTGGGACAATTTCATGTAAGCCATTTAGCTTTTCATTTTCTGTTTTTTTTTTTTAAGCTATCTAGAGTAGCACTATACAGGGTCCTAAAGCCTTCTAATATGCTTTTCATCTTTAACTTTCTCCTTGAGGACTTCCCAGATGACTTACCAAATCTGATGGCTTCTCAGTTTGTCTGAAGCTGGGGTGATCTCTGTCTGTGGGGTCATGCCAAAAGTTGGAGCACCAAAATGTTGTTTTAAAAAAATGAAAATAACCCAGTCATTTGATTTTACCAATGAAGACTCAGGAGCCAGATGCTAGCTCAGAGAGGCAGAGAATGCAGTCAGCTGATCTTCCTAGTCAGCTGAAAACCTAGAGGAAAAAACCCAGAGCTAAAAGCTCCTCTTTCTCCACACTGTCTTAAATACCCTTCAGCTAGCTGGGCAATGGTAGCGCATGCCTTTAATCCCAGCACTTGGGAGGCAGAGGCAGGTGGATCTCTGTGAGTTCCAGACCAGCCTGGTCTACAAAGTGAGTCCAGGACAGCCAGAGCTGTTTATACAGAGAAACCCTGTCTCGAAAAACCAAAAAAATATATATATATGTATATACCCTTCAGCAAAATGTCCCTTCTTTCTGTTTAATCCCTGTCAGCTATTTTCTTGCTCTAGGTTTCTTGACCTAGGTTTAACTTTATGTAATCCTGTGTACAGAAAGCTCTTGGAGTAAAGGTGTGTGCTAGGCCAGATCCACACCACAAGTACTTGTTTACAGCAAACAGAAAGCTCTAGCTCTAGGATTCAAGGCTGAGCCATGCCATAATAGAAACAGATTTTTCAATTCATAGTCTTGGTGCTCACAATGTGATCAAATACTCTGCAACATTAGAGGGCAAGGATGAAAATACTCTCCCTTTTAATCCCTCTGACCACATCAGGCTAGGTCTCCAAGTATGTTTATTGAACACCCAGAGTGTCAGTTGAATGTTGATATTTTTAACTAATGTGTAATGTTTAGGTAAAGCATGAGCTGAAATTAAACACTTTAAAGTTAACCTTGATTAGACACACATTTTTAAATCCAGTACCTATCTAAGTCTCATGTTTTATACACCGTAAGTATCTTATTCAGATCCTCCTAACTTGCATAAGTTTTTTATCTTTTTTGTTTTCCATATTGGGAAAAAACACATCTAGTCATTTTAATCTTTATACACAAGACTTTTTTTTCCACTAAAAATATTTTTATTTTTACATACTAACATCTGTTTGTTTTTTAATACCATGAGACCTAGTAACACCAAAAAATAAACTACCACCTGTTGTGAGAACTGGGAGTAGGGTCAATTAAGTCCCAATGACAAACCAAAGTTCTGGTTTTACCAAAGCTCGCCCTGGGAGACAAATAAGTTTGTAAGACTTCCTTACAGAGAGAGCATAGGTGAAGATACTGACAGGAGTATCCTGAAAGCAGCCACACTGGAAAATGTTTTCCCTGGACTGATGATGGCTTTCCCATAACCAACCAGGTGGAACCCCTTCTTATTAGACTTTTCAGCCTATAAATCTTTGGTGGTGGGGGGGAACTGAGTCAGGGTTTCTCTGTGTAACCTTGGCTGTCCTGGAACTTGCTCTGTACACCAGGCTGGCCTCAAACTCGAAGATCTGCATGTCCCTGCCTCCCCAGTGCTGGGATTAAAGGCATGCACCATCACTGCCTGGCCTAGTCTATATATTTTAATTGTTTCCCCAAACTTTGAGGCCATGTGCAACTATAGTAGAACTACATGCTAGCTGGGAGGAGTGGCTAGATACTCTAGCAAGGATCCAATGACCCTATCCATCCACCTTCTATGAGAAAACACAGTCAGAAAGCTCAGCTGAGCTGATGTTTTTGTAAGTAGGCACAGCTGAGCTCATGAGGATGGCAGTTGCTCAGCCTGGGAGATGGTACTGTGCAAAACTTCCTTAATAAAGTAGAGTTGAATCCAAACCACATATATAGCATAAAAAATTAAGACACATATTGTTGAAGGACAGCTTCGACAGGTCATGGTAGACTGAGAAGGTGTGCATAGAGTTGGTGATTAATCACTCAGCATAATTTTCTCTGGGGATACAAAATGTAATTATCTGGGGCCAGTGTTGTTTGTGACATGCAAGAGACTCTGACCTCTTTGAACTCTTTTAATTCTTTGGGGGCCAGTTGGAAAGAAAAATGAAAAGGGAAAAGAATCACACTCTCACACACACTCAGTAGATGAAACAAAGCAGGCTCTAAAACTTTTTACTTTTGTCCTTAGGCTTTTATACCCCCTAAGACAAAGTTCTCTATGTAAGAAAAAAAAATTACCTCATTCAAAAATAAATAAAATCGGGGGCTGGAGAGATGGCTCAGTGGTTAAGAACACTGGCTGCTCTTCCAAAGGACCCAAGTTCAAATCCCAACACCCACATGGCAGCTCACAGCTGTCTAATTGCTGGGCATGGTGGCGCATGTCTTTAATCCCAGCACTCAGGAGGCAGAGGGAGGTGGATCTCTGAGTTCAAGGCCAGCCTGGTCTACAAAGGGAGTCCAGAACAGCCAGGGACACACAGAGAAACCCTGTCTCGAAAAACCTACATAAATAAATAAAATCGTTAGACAAGAGGGAGGGATAGAAGGATTATTGATTACATGTTTTCTATTAAGATTCATACCTAACTAGAAATTTTTATCTATTTTTTATTCCATAAGCCATTGTAAGTTCAAAGCAGGGGGGGCTGGAGAGATGGCTCAGAGGTTAAGAGCACTGGCTGCTCTTCCAGAGGACCCGGATTCAAATCCCAGCACCCACATGGCAGTTCACAGCTGTCTGTAACTTCAAGATCTGACACCCTCACATAGATTTACAGGCAGGCAATACACCAATGCACAATGTAAAATGTAAAAAAAAAAAAACTGTTTTTAAAAAATAAGTTCAAAGCAGTAGTTGTACCTGTTACTCCATAACCTCATTGTAAGTTCAAAGCAACAGTTTTATCTATCTCTA
>CAJQZJ010033053.1:620979-682017 GCA_907164525.1 Lophiomys imhausi
TGTGTGTGTGTGTGTGTGTGTGTGTGTGTGTGTGTGTGTGTGTGTGTAGACCAGCCTGTCCTCTAACTCATAAATTTGCCTGTCTCTGCCTCCCCTAGTGCAGGGATTAAAGGGATTAAAGAACTTTCTCCATCAGATTGGCCTATAGGAGTTTCTCTGGGACAGTTTCTTGACTGCTAATGATATACAGCTCACTGTGACAGAAGCATGCCTAGGCAAGTAGGTCTGGGCTATATAAGAAAGGTAGCTGAGGGCCAGGTGGTGGTGGCGCATGCCTTTAATCCCAGCACTTGGGAGGCAGAGACAGACGGGATCTTTGTGAGTTCAAGGCCAGCCTGGTCTACAAAGTGAGTCCAGGACAGCCAGGGTTACACAAAGAAACTCTGTCTCGAAAAAACAAAAAACAAAAAAAAAAAAAACAAAAAAAAAGGTAACTGAGCCAGGAGTTTTAAAATTTAAAAGCAAGATTGGTTATACAACTCTTCAGTGGTGTTTGGGGATGATACCCATATGGATGCCAACATTCATGAATATTTAAGTCCCCTAAAGAACTTCCTTTAGTATTTTATATCTGATGATATAGCACTAAGAATTCTGTTTCTGTTTATATACATCTACATAAGTAGCTTTAGTTTCTCAATAATTTTTCCAGGTAAGGTATTCTTGGTTGGCAGTATTTTAATATTCCACATCTTTTCTTTTCTTTTTTTTTTTTTTGGTTTTTCGAGACAGGGTTTCTCTGAATATCTCTGGCTGTCCTGGACTCGCTTTGTAGACCAGGCTGGCCTCGAACTCACAAAGATCCGCCTGCCTCTGCCTCCCAAGTGCTGGGATTAAAGGCGTGCGCCACCACCGCCCGGCTATCCACATCTTTTCTTGTATTTACAGTTTCTGCTGAGAAATTTCATAATCTAATAGGGCCTCTCTTGTGCATGTTTTCTCTTATACTTTGAAGATCCTCTCTGGTTTCTGGCAGTCTGATTATGATTTATCTTTGTAAAGTTACTTGACCTTTCGTGTGTATGTTCATTTTCAGGTAGGTTCTCTGCCTCTTTCTTCTCATTCTCCACTTCTAGTATGTGCTTGGTGTTCAACTCCTTAGGGTTACAAGACTCTTAGGCTCTGTTCATTTTTTTTCTCCTGCCTTGGTAATTTTCTTTCTTTCTTTTCAAGACAGGGTTTCTCTGTGTATCCTTGACTGTCCTGGACTCTCTTTGTAGACCAGGCTGGCCTTGAACTCACAGAGATCTGCCTGCCTCTGCCTCCCAAGTGCTGGGACTAAAGATGTGCGCCACCATGCCTGGCAACTGCCTTGGTAATTTCAAAAATTGTTGCCTGTTAGGTTTCCTGATTCTTTTTTGTTTTTTGGAGGCAGGTCTCTCTGTGTATCCCTGGCTAACCTGGAACTCAATATGTAGTCCATTCTGGCCTCAACCTCACAGATATACAACTGCTCCTGCCTCCTGAGTGTTGGGATTAAAGGTGTGGCCCACCATACCTGGCAGGTTCACTGATTTCTTTATTCTACCTTGCTATGGTTTGGATGAGTGTCCACCAAAAGTGCATATATTAAAGATGAGGTTCCCAGGTGTGGTGCTATTGAGAAGTGGGAGAAATTGAGAAGAGATGCCTTGTGGGAAGCTCTTAAATTCTGCTTAGCCAGACTGGGCATAGTGGTGCACTCCTTTAGTCCCAGTACTCAGGAGGCAGAGGCAGGCAGATCTCTGTGAGTTCAAGGCTAGCCTGGTCTATAGAGTGAGTTCCAGGACAGCCAGGGCTGTTACACAGAGAAACCCTGTCTCGAAAAACCTATATAAAATAAAATTAAAATTGAAAACTAAAAAAAAATTTTGCTTAGCCTTAAAAAGGGAATGTGGGATCCCAGCTGGTTTTCTCTCTGCTGCCTGGCTTGTGGTGTAAATGGTTGGCTCCAACATGTGCACCCCACCATGGCTGTTCAGTATCAATGCCAGAGATGCATAACAACAGGACTAACCTTTAGTTGGAACCTCAAAAACTGTTAAGCTAATTTTTTTAAAAAGCTGTATCTTGTTATAGTTATGCAAAACTAATGCATACCTGTTCAAATTTACCACTCAATCCCTATGGTAAGATTTTCAATATAGGTATATGTTGTTTAGTTCTATAACTGCTTTTCTGTTAGTTTTATCTTTGTTGACATTTTCAGTTTCTTCATACATGGATTTCCTGATTTTGCTTAGCTGTCTGTGCTTTTAAATTTGTAAAGCATGCTTCTTGTGATAATTTTGAATTCTTTGGCAATTTGTATATTTTATCAAGCTGCCTTCTGGAAACTGGTGTGTGCACATGTCTGCACTCCACTCAACTCAGTACTCAGTGATTCCCTAGAGGCTGGCCAGGAAATCTGCCTGTCTCTGCCTTTCCTCTCCACCCTGTGCTGGAGTTACTAACATGAGCAAGCACCTCACCTGCCCACTGACATTTTTTCTTAAGGCTCATGCTAGGGATTTGAACTAAGGTCTTTAAGCTCTTAAGGCAGGCACTTTATCAACTGAGGCATCTTCCAAGCCCATATTTTAGATTTTTTTTTTTTTTGGTTTTTTGAGACAGGGTTTCTCTGTGTATCCTTGGCTGTCCTGGACTCACTTTGTAGACCAGGCTGGCCTTGAACTCACAAAGATCCGCCTGCCTCTGCCTCCCAAGTGCTGGGATTAAAAGCGTGCGCCACCACCGCCCGGCCTCCAAGCCCATATTTTAAATGAGCGTCTTACTTTTCTATTGTAATACAATACCAGGACAAAAATAACGAGAAAATGGGTTTATTTTGGCTCACAGTTCATAATGGAAGAGAAAATGTAGGAGTCTAAAGCGGATCACATTGCATCCAATCAGAAAGCAGAAAGATGAATGTCTGAGCTCAGCTACTTTCCTTTTCTGTGCAATATGGGACCACAACCCATGGAACGGTGCTACCTTAACTAATGAAGACAATCCAATGAACAGTCTTATCTGCCAGGACTGCATCAAATTGAAAACTGAGACTAACCATCACAAGCCATGCTTCCACTTTCATCTTCATAATATTTGCTGAGATTTCAGTATTGAAGAAATCAACCATCTTTCCAGACTTCAGGTCTACTTTTATATAGGAAACTTCCCATAGCCTGGCTAGAGAATCTGGATGTTCCTCAAACCTTTTCTGGGAATGTGTCCTCTCTGGGCTTGTATGTGTGTGGGGTTTTTTGGGGGGGTGGGGTGGGGTGGTTTGTTGGTTTTTTTGTTTTTTTCGAGACAGGGTTTCTCTGTGTATCCTTGGCTGTCCTGGACTCACTTTGTAGACCAGAGTGGCCTTGAACTCACACAGATCCGCCTGCCTCTGCCTCCCTAAAAGTGTGTGCCACCATACCCGGCTTGTATGTGTATTTTAACTGAAGAAATGTGTTCAGATTTCAATTTAAGAGCTCTGATGGTCTGTGCCCATGTGGTCGATTTATGCTATGGTATTCACAGCCCTGGAGCTCTACCTAGTGTCTGCATGGGGTACTACTGATTTGGGTGTATTTTCCTTTCATAACTAGGTTAGTGCTTGGATTCAAAGGTAGGGAGTGAGGAGGAAAGGGAGAAAACTCTCATGAGAAAGACAGAAACAGTCCAACACAACAAAGGCATGTTGGCACACACCTTCAATCCCAGCACTTGGGAAGCATAGGCAGGTGGATCTCTGAGTTCAAGATGTGAATCCAGGTACAAAAGAGTAAGACTGACCACTGTTAGCTCAAGGAAAACATTCACAGCAGTATGCTTTAGGAGAGGCTGGCTATTTACAAGATGCATGTTTAGATCCCACTATCACGCCTAAGAGAATGAATACTGGTACTTTTGTGAAGCATCATATGGAATGTATGTCTTAGATTTACCTGCAACTGGCCTAAAAATACTATCCCTTCACTGCACTTGTCATGGCCCTCAGCCTAGCAATGGAATCTTCCTCTACCGGGTGCTATGTGAGGAATAACCTTATGGCTACTCTTGAGAGAAATACAGCACCAAAAATCTCATCCTAAGAAACATATGCCTTGATTTTATTTGAAATTTACAATTTCATATTGGCTGGGCACAGTGGCACACATCTTTAACCCCAGCACTCTGGAGGCAGAGGCAGGCGGATCTCTGTGAGTTTGAGGCCAACCTGGTCTATAGAGTGAATTTCAGGACAGCCAGGGCTACAAAGAGAAATCCTGTCTCGAAAAACCAAAATAAAATAAAGTGGTATTATCTGTGTCATGTTTTGCAAGAAATATCTAAGACTTTCATTATTATTTTCTAGGTATAATGGTAACTTAAACTGTCTAGGATCCATCTTATGTAGCAGGTTATTGCACTGTGTATATATCACATATGTGTCCAAGTGTTTTACAGCCCAGGCATTAAATAAGAGATGAGTGCTACTGTGTCACAGTCACAAAGCCCATCAGGACCCTGTGGAAGTCTCTGGGGAGTCTCCTCCTCAGCTGTATTCTTCTACTTCTCTGCCAAACAACTAAGATGCTGATTGTTGTTTCCTTGTACTACTTTCTTGCACTATTTTCTTAATTTAAAAAAAAAAAACCTGCCGGGCGGTGGTGGCGCACGCCTTTAATCCCAGCACTTGGGAGGCAGAGGCAGGCGGATCTTTGCGAGTTCGAGGCCAGCCTGGTCTACAAAGCAAGTCCAGGACAGCCAGAGCTGTTAAACAGAGAAACCCTGTCTCGAAAAACCAAAAAAAAAAAAAAAAAAACCCTACACATTTGCCATTTTGCCTAAGAACATACATAAATGGACTTGATTTTCTGACTTGAAGTCAACCTAATTTTATTACTGATATATACTGGTATACTTAGTTAAGAGTTCTTGTTATCAGGCTAGATGTTTTATTGTATGACTGTCCCATTTATTCTGGATATTTGAGCTATTTCATTTTTTTAAGCATTACAACACTATATTCTTCTATCTCCTATGTAAAGATACAAGTTTCTCTAGCATGTACATCACAAGGAAATGCTAAGCCATTTACCAACATGACCTGTACCAATCTACATTCCCAACACTATTATTTTCTATTGTATCATACCTGAGCCAGAATACAAAATGCTTCAGCATTTTCTCCAATCTTATATGTAAAATAGCACTTGTGATCTTAATACACATTTCCTACATTTCTAGTAAGGTTGCATTTAACACTCACAGACTGTGGTATCAGTTCTGTCTGTTGTTCTCTCGGGCCCTCACACCTTTTCAGTCAGGGCAGACTGAACTTGAACTCATTTTCCTCCTGCCTTAGCCTCCAAAACACTAGCAGTATATTTGAGCACCGCCCCAGCTGGCTTGTTACTCGAGTTTTCATTAGATTCCCCTATTAGGATAAATCTTTTCTATTATTTTATTTTGCAGTGCTGGAGACCAAACCAAAGTCATTGTGGACACAAATACTTTGTTATTGCTGTAGTCTCAGTCCTGTTATGTAAATATTAGTCTTCAGTGAATTGTGCCTTTCAGTATCTTCTCCTAGTATAGGATTCTTCTTTTCACTTTAATATATTCAATAATCTGCATTTCCCTTTTTACTATTATGTCTTAAAAAATATACTTCTGCATCAGCTGTGGTGGCTCATGGATGTCAATTTCAGGACTACCAGGAATTAAATGTAAGGCCTGTCTGAACAGACAAATATCCAAACTTCTGAAATGATCCAAGATTGTTAAAATTTTAAAGTCTACCTTTACATCTAACATAAAGTACTTAGCCCACCCAGAGTTGTTATTTACATATATATAGTTGAGTTAATTACACACACACACACATATATATATATGCACAATAGCACTGAGAAAGTAGACAGTATGTGTGGTCTTTCTTCGATGGCTCAATCTTTTTTAAAGGTTCAATTTTTTTAATTTTATGTACATTGGTGTTCTCTCTCTCTCTCTCTCTGTGTGTGTGTGTGTGTGTGTGTGTCAAATCCCCGGGAGCTGTAGTTAGATAGTTGTGAACTGCCATGTGGATGCTGGGAATTTAACTACGGTCCTTCAAAAGAGCAGCCAGTGCTCTTAACCACTGAGCCATGTCTCCAGCCCCAGATCAATGTTTCTTTAAAGTGGCCAATATGTCTGTCTTTCTCTTTGTTTTTTAAAGGTCTATTATGTATAGTGTTGTCTGCAGGTACACGTGCAGGCCAGAAGAGGGCACCAGATCCCATTATAGATGGTTGTGAGCCACCATGTGGTTGCTGGGAATTAAACTCAGGACCTCTGGAAGAGCAGCTAGTGCTCTTAACCGCTGAGCCATCTCTCCAGCCCTTTATCTCCTTTCTTAGACAGCCGAGTTCTTTCTTTAAATGATCAAGCATATTGCACATTCATCACTTTTGTCATTGGGAGAAGAGGACAAATGTGCATGTCACATAGGGCTAAGAACAAACTAATCTCCCACACACATCAAGCCTAGACTCCTAGATTTTATTCAGACATTAGGAAAGCACACAATTGTTTAAAAAACAAAAATGCTAAATGGCAGCCTGTAAGATGGCTCAGTGGCTCCATTACTCCCACCCTGGAATAAACTCAGCCAATAGTCTAGTTCAACCTCAGAGAGCCCAGTGCTTAAGAGAGATCAATACCCTCAAACTGGCTTCTGACCACACCACCATGTCTTCCAATAATTAAATGTTAAAAAGTTTATCTTTATTAAATGACAGCCTGGGATGTAACTCAGTAGTAGAGGACTTACCTGTAAGACGCTGGGTGTGAGCTGGGTGTGAGCCCCAGAATCACAAAATGAACAAAACCCCCAAGTACTGTTAAATGTATTCTCTAAGTAAGGCAATAATGTATTCAACACCAAAATAATCTTTTAAATAACTTCATCACATGTTTATTTTGGTTTAGTATAAGGGGAATACCAAGATGGTCGGGAAAGCATGGAGGCAGGAACATGAAGTTGCTGGTAAAACTGCATCCCCGCCGGGCGGTGGTGGCGCACGCCTTTAATCCCAGCACTTGGGAGGCAGAGGCAGGTGGATCTTTGTGAGTTCGAGGCCAGCCTGGTCTACAAAGTGAGTCCAGGACAGCCAGGGCTACACAGAGAAACCCTGTCTCGAAAAAAAAAAAAAAAAACTGCATCCCCAATCAAGATGAGAGAGCAGTAGCAGGGTCAGTTCACTCTTCCTTTTAGACGCCAGCACATGAAGTGGGGCCCTGCAGTCATGGCACTCATCTAAACAATCCCTCACAGGCATGCCCAGAGGTTTGCCTTTCAGGGGACTCTGTACCCTGCCAGGTTAACAACCAATACTAGAGGCTGGAGGTGGCTCAGCAGTTAAGAGCACTGTCTGCTCTTCCAAAGGACCTGGGTTCAAATCCAGAACCATCATGGCAGTTCACAGTTGTAATTGCTGAGCATGGTGGTGCGTGCCTTTAATCCCAGCATTCAGGAGGCAGAGGCAGGATCTCTGTGAGTTCAAGGTCAGTCAGCCTGCTCTACAACATAAGCCAGGGCTGTTACACAGAGAAACTTTGTCTCAAAAATTAAAAACAAACAAACAAAAAAAACCAACCAATACTAACTGTCCCAAACTCTTGATCACTTCTTTGTTGTCTTGAAATAAGGGCTCACCATGTAGAGCTGTGCTGGAACTCACTATGTAGATAACACAGGCCTTGAACTCAGATTCGGGTGCTGGGATTAAAGGTATGCACCACCATGCCCAGCAGATCTCAAATCTCTTTACTGAAAGGTTTTCTCAAACGGAATTGTGGGCTCCCCTTTACACAACTCAGAAAATTTACACAACCTATCACTAGATGGCAGTAGCCTAACGTTTCAGTAAAAGGTGTCTAGGCTGTAGCTCAGTTGGTAGTACTTGCCAAGTACTGGAAGGCCGTAGATTAGATCTGTAATGCTACAAAGAAAAATCACCACAAAAACCAAAAATGTAGCCAGACATGGTGGTGCATGCCTTATATCCTAGCACCTGGGAGGCAGAGGCAGGTGGATCTCTGTGAGTTTGAGGGCAGCCTGATGATCCAGGATGGCCAGGGCTCTTTACAGAGAAACTGTCTCCAAGAAAAAAAAAAAAAAAAAACCCAAAACTTTATGTTAAAAAAAAATCACCAGTCCTCTCTCAAACTAAAATTTAAAAGCACTCAAGATTCAAAAGCAGGGGGCTGGTGAGATGGCTCAGCAGTTAAGACTACTGGCTGTTCTTCCAGAGGTCCTGAGTTTAATTCCCAGCAACCACATGGTGGCTCATGACCTTTATAGATATAAAGGGATCTGATGCCCTCTTCTGACATGTAGGTGCATATGCAGAAAGCACTCACATATCAAAAGAAACATATAAAAATAAAGACTCACAGAAACCAGAGGCCTCATACCAGACCAAGAAGTCATTCTAATGAACATTTGCAAGCAAAATGTATGAACAAAAGGGAATATTGTGGGACACATTGAGACAAAATCTCATGCTGGGACAGATTGCAAGGGTGGAGGGTGGGTCTGAAGGGAGGTGGGAGATGAGAGGGAACAGGGTGCATGATGCGAAATTCACATAAAATTTCAATTAAAAAAGATTCAGTCGGGCGGTGGTGGCGCACGCCTTTAATCCCGGCACTGGGGAGTCAGAGGCAGGTGGATCTTTGCGAGTTCAAGGCCAGCCTGGTCTACAAAGTGAGTCCAGGACAGCCAGGACTACACAGAAAACCCTGTCTCGAAAAAAAAAAAAAAGATTCAAAGGGATGTGGAGAAATATGTAGTTTTTAACATACAGGCATAAAGGTAAATCAGGAGCAACTTAATGTGTTCTCTTAACTGCTCATTTTCTTTTTTAATGTATAATTTTTGTTTTCTGTTCATTGTGTTTTACCTGCATGTGTGCCTGTGTGAAAGTGTCAGAAGCCCTGGAACTAGAGTTATAGACAGGTGTGAGCTGACATGTGGGTGATGGAAATTGAACCTGGGTCCTCTGGAAGAGCAGCCAGCCAATACTCTTAACCACTGAGGCACCTCTCCAACCAAAGTGTTCATTTTTCAATCAAGTACTTACTTGATTTAGAAGAGATGTGCACTAAGATAAAGATACTTACTACAGTGATCCGAGATGATCCTAACAAAAAAAAAGGGTAAATAATCCAAATAGCCAATAAGAACTAGTTCAAATTATGATACAAATTTAAATATCAGAAAAAAAAAACGGGTTTGAGTGTGGAAGGTCCACAATCCTTGCAATTAGAAGGGAGGAGGTTCTGAGTTCAAAAGCAGCCTCAAGAAGCCCCTATCTTAAGAACAACAAATATAAACAGGGCTGGGGGGGGGCACCCCTTCAGTTCCAGCCTTAGGAGGCAGAGGCAGGCAAATCTTGGAGTTTGAGCCTGGTCTACAAAGCAGGTTCCAACACAGTCAGGGTACAGAGAGACTTGTCAACCTTCAGTGTGTACAGATACTTACAGACTCAAATGCAGAACTCAGCCCCCAGTCCTGCTGACGCCAGTGTTGCTATAAACCACTTACTACACTGTTTTAGAGCATTAATTTTTTTATAAAGGCATTTTCCTTATAAAGCTAACTTAATCACACATAAAAAATTACAGCCCACTCACTATGCTTACGCTGATTGTTTGTACACTGTAACATGCCATCAGAACTCTTCTCTGATCTCCGCAATGATTATACAAAATAGAATGTGAACACAACTGGTTTAATGAAAACCAATTAAGAGATATACACTGGAAAATTCCAATGTCTTTGTGGTTTTGTTTCATTTTGGCTGAATGGTGAAAGTCTGAAACACTAGTGCAGGACCCCAAACCCCAGCAGCACGGATGTGCCCCCAAAGGCCCGGAGGAGCTCTTCACTGCCATCTCACTTTGACCCTCAATTCCACTGACCCTGCATGCTACCGCATTTGCTTTCCCTTCTTTATTCCATCTCCTGATAAAATTGTCAACTTCACTGGCCCACCTAGCTCATCTCGTTTCCCAATTTAATCTGCAGCACAAGTTTGAAATACTGAATTGTGCCATTTCTTAACACACTAGCCACTCTCTGTGACAGTTAATTTTTTAAATTACATGGGGAAGCACGCAAGCCACTGTGCTTGTGTACCGAGGGCAACCCATAGGAGTCAGTTCTTCCCTTAGACAACGCGGGTCCTGGAGAGGGAATCAGGTCTTCAAGACTGTCCGAGAGTGCCTTTACCTGCTGATCCATTTCACTGACTCTTAGTGCAAATTTTACTATGGCTTTTGGCTCCAGCATTAATAAACCCCACACCTTTCATGTTTCTTAATACCTGGTTCAGGCAAACAAGTATTTTTTAAATTCCCACTACACTGAATTCTCCTGCCAACAGGTCTTTTTTACGAGATACTCTGGCCAGAAAGTAGGTGCTTCCCTACTTTCAGACTTCAGAATAATGTTAAGGAAGACCAAACTGAGTATGGGAACTTCCTCCCATTTAATATAGGGTCTTACTCGGTAGACAATAAGGATTAGGGGGTAAATGCACTCACCACAAAAGCCTGATGACATGACTCCTAAAATCCAAGTAACAACAGAATATACTGGTGCACATTTTTGTTTGCTTGTTTTTTCAAGACAGGGTTTCTCAAGTGAGTTCCTAGAACTTACTTTGTAGGCCAACCTGGCCTCAAACTCCTCCTGCCTCAGCCTCCTGAGTGCTGAGGTTAGAAGTGTATGCCACCCCACCTAGCATGGTACACATTTTTAAATCTCAGCACTTGCACTGAGATTCAAAGTGCAGACAGGAGTGACCATCTGACCACAAGTCTGCTAGCCTGGAGTGTGCTAGTATGGCAGAAATAAAAGGAAGATCTTATTGAATAAGTGATCCTCTATGTTGTCTTCAGACCTGGTAGGCATATGGCTACACAACACAGACACAGAAGGAAGGACAGGGCTAGTGGTAACTTAGACTAGCCTCAGACTAGAGATTCTCCTACCTCCACTTCCAAGTGCTGGCAATTACAGGCACACACTAAGCACCGCGAGACTGACTATGGATTTTTGAAGTATAAAATCTTGCATACCTGATCAGAATCTATGTCCATACACAAATTCCTAAGCACTCTGTTAATGAAAATAGTTATTTCATGATTTGGGTTAGAAAGACTTACGAGAATCCTCTTAAATCCCTTGTTTAGGGGGCAGAAAGAGTTTTGCCCTTGTAATTCAGTTGGTAGACTTGGCTATCATGCAGTAAGTCTTAGATCTCAATCTCTAGCACTGCAAAAACTGAGAATGGCACCATGTCCATTATGACAGCACTCAAACATGGCAGAAGGACCCCAAATTCAATGTCATCCTCAGAAGTCTGAGGGAATGCAGGCTGTGAAGGATTCCTATGTAATTTGATGTTCTTTGCTCAACACATCCCCAGTAACTTTCAGTTAAATGTTCTTTGCTGTTATATAAAGGCCATAGATAAAGAGCCTCACATTACTCCAATGAATGCAATTTTTAAAATGCATAAACAGTAATAAAAAACCTAGCAATACCACATTAGCACTAATGGGAACTTGCATTATTTCAATCTAAATTGCTCAGCACTGTTACTCAGAAGTTTGCATGTAAGAAATTTGAATTTGGGCTGGAGAGATGGCTCAGCAGTTAAGAGGACTGCCTGCCCTTCCAGAGGACCCAGGTTCAATTCCCAGCACTCAATTGGCAGCTCACAACTGTCTGTAACTGCTGTCCAGTGGATCTGACACTCTCATACAGACATGCAGTCAAAACACCAAAGTACATAAAATAAAAATGAATAAATTACTTTAAAAGAGAATTAAAAATAAATTTAAAAAAAGAATTGTATTTGCCGGGTGTGGTGGCACATGCCTTTAATCTCAGCACTCGGGAGGCAGAGCCAGGCAGATCTCTGTGAGTTCAAGGCCAGCCTGGTCTACAAAGAGAGGCCAGGACATCCAAAACTAACCAAAGAAACCCTGTCTAGAAAAACAAACAAACAAAAAAAAGTATTTGCATGTAAGAATTTAATCTAATTCAACATTTGTATATTAGATATTTCTCTTTCTTTTTTAAAAGTATATACTCTCATATAGCTCAAATCTCATGAGATGAGGATAAATCTGAACTTCAAACCCTGAGTGCTAGGATTACAGATGTGCCCCACTGTGGCTGGTCTTATGTGGTGCTGTGAATCAAACCCAGGATTCTTGCATTGTAGGAAAGTTCTCTACCAAGTTATATCTCCAGCCCCAATGGATCAGATATTTGAACAAATATGTTAATGTTTTAAAAGCATGCCCTATAACGTCAATGTTCCCAAGTTAACTGGTAAAGTATGTTGCTGTGATCCAAAAATGTTTTTACTTCTACAGAACAGGTGAAGTTCATAATCTCCTTAAAGTGAGGCAATCATAGTCATAGTCATGGCTCAGCAAGTAAACGTGATGCCACCTCACTCCTGCAAGTTGTCCTCCAACCTCACACACACATGGGCATAAAGTAAATTTAACTTTTAAAATATGTCAGGAGAAAATAACCACTCTCAAGGAGGTTGGTAAGACAAAATACTGAAGACCGTCTAATCTCTGTTAATGTTGCATTTCCCCAAAAGGCATTATTCAAAGTTAAACAAAATAATTAACAAATTATAGGTCAAACAAAAAGGACAAACTGCAAAGTATTTATCAAAACTTTGTTTTTATTTTCAATACAAGATAAATACCATGCTTGTTACTAGCGCAGTTTAAGACCAACAATGGCCCTATAGGAAACTGCTGAACAGTCACCTAAATGCTAAAGAAAGAAAAGACAAAGTAAACATTAAACACAAAATTGCAAGTACAAACATTTTAATAAAATGGGAACGAGCCTTTTGAGAGAAGCTAATACGGAAGTCTAGCTTTCATGGACATCAAAAGGATGCCTATCTGATGGAGTGTCACCTTACCTTTTGCACAGAAATCTTATGAAGTCACCACATTCAATAGTTAAAATCTCAAGACTTTCTTTGGCCTTCTGGTATTAGACAACTTATTTACAAAGGGTGATTATTCAATAACTCATGGGTACTGTAATGATACAATTTTTCGTTAAGGGTTTTCCATAAAAAATTGTAAAACAAACTTTGTAAGGCTGTGCTGGGCTGTAAACTACTTTGCTAATATACCATGGGATGCAAAGGGAGGAGTAATAGACCTTTTTTAAGGCTAAAGTCATAAATGTTATAGTTGCGGTCCTCAAAATACATTATGATTCACCCCAAAGGATCATTTCCCATTAAGTACCACCTGAGTGCTACAATTTCCAAAGTAAAAAAAAAAAAAAAAAAAAACATGATATTATTATTGTACTTTAAAATAATTTGCTTACAGAAATGCTGAGAAGTGTCACGCAGTAACAGTGCGCCCCCCCCCCAAAAAATACACCTTCAAAATGAAATGTTTTTACTAAAATGAAGGGTCTGTCCAACTATAAAATGAATTTAATTTACTCCCATGGTGGAGTTTAAGGGTACTCCGACATGAAAAAATTCTCGTAGTATTTACTATCCACAGATACCATTCAAGATTTATGTGACTTCAACTAAATTTTACTATTTTAAAAGCCTCCAATTACAATATAATTAATGTAACAGGAAGTCTTTAAAACACTTCAATCTGCCTATATATAACCAAGAGTTCATACATCCCATACAAACACCATATTAGCTGTATATTCAGGGGATGCCAACAACCTGGAACTTTAAAGAAACATTGGGCTAAAACAAACCTAAACCAATCTGAACATAATATAATGGCCTGAATATTTTGGATACTCATAAATTGGTATTGCTTCTTTCTAATGCCAAGAAAACTTCCTCCCAGAAGCCTGGATGCTTAATACATTTTCTATTTTGACTTAAAATGAAACTAATTCTAAATCTTGATTTAAAAAAAAATACCTCACATTATGAACACAAAACACCACATATAAGGCCACATCTCAATAAATTCATAATTTTTGGTTGAATGTTTATTTAAAAATTAGTCTAAGGCTTCTAGGAGTCAAGTTTCTAAAAAATAAATACACCAGTGTTTAAACTGAATATTAATGTTAACATATACACTATAAAACATAAAGATAGTATGTTTTGCTACAAAAATCCTACTTAATATATTTTAGCACAAAAAAATGTCTAGTATGTACAATGAATAAGCGTGCATTTAGTAAGTACATACAACTGGGGGGAACATTTACAGAGGCTATGGGGATGCAAATGAACTTCATGAATAAATTTTAAAAATCAGTTATCTGTGCAATAACAAGAATCTCAATACTGTATTCTCAGTAAAGAATCAGAACATAAACTTCCTCTTAAAATAACTTAAGCTGAAGCTTAAAACACAATATTGGGGCCACCTGGTAAGATACAGATAACGCAATGACCATTTGGTGACAGAACTTAAATGTCAAGACCACTCCAACAGAAGAGCCTTAAATGTCAAGACCACTCCAACAGAAGAGCCTTGCGTCTCATTGTTAAAAACAAAATGTAGTTCGGTTATTGGCACATTTAAATACACAGGGAAAGAGAAAGTCTAAACCCTTTCCAACAATTTTCCCCCTTCACTATAAAATATTATACATCGTTTGTTAAAACTTCCATGTTTATTTTTAGAACTGACTTTAAACTAGTAAAAACTAAAACAACAGTCTCCATAGGAGAATCAAATAAAAGTAATATCTTAAGCTAGATGTTATTGTGAATTCCAAATTGCAGTTAACTGCTTAAGAATATTCTAGGTAAAGGAGCCATTAAATGAGCTAACATATATCAATCTTGCTGATAAAAACTGACAAAACAAACACTTGTAAATTTACACTGAAATAATTTCTTCTACAAAAGTATTTCCTTTACCTCAAAGCAGTGTACTGAATTCAAAGTGCTGCTCCAGAAGAAATAGCATGTGGTGCCTGAGCACGCACCTGTAACTTTCTACTAGTTGCAAGGAATGTGATTGCGTAGCACTAGGCAATGCTAGATTCAAGATAAACCCAACCTTGTTTTCATTGCCACTATATGAATAGTAATTTTTAAAACCCCCCTCAATATTTTTCTTCTCTGTCTCTCTCCTTTCTTTCCTTCTTTTTTTTTTCTTTTTCGGTGTCTTTACAAAGATTTATCTCTTTGGATTATTTTTACACATTAAAAACGAGTTTTCAATTAAAACTGGCTCCTAAACAACAGAAGGGTTTTGACAAACCAAACAAAGTTTACAATTTTTACTTTTACTGCTATACATTCATGTGTTATCAGGTAGGAGACTTTGCAAAATTAGATAAACTGAAGTTATTTTATTTCTTCATGACAGCATTTAAAATAACCAACTAGCAGCATCAAACACCGCCAGTAACTCACATGCAAGCAGTCACTCACTGCCAAGGAAGGAGCAGGGTGACACAAAGGGAGCAAGTACGGTTCCAACTGATAAGAAAGAGGTGATGAAGGGTTAAAATCACTACAAAGTCTCCAGGTTCACTGCAAGTATGTGTATTTGTGATTCCATTTTTTTTTTTTTTTTTTTGGTTTTTCGAGACAGGGTTTCTCTGAATATCTCTGGCTGTCCTGGACTCGCTTTGTAGACCAGGCTGGCCTCGAACTCACAAAGATCCGCCTGCCTCTGCCTCCCAAGTGCTGGGATTAAAGGCGTGCGCCACCACCGCCCGGCTCATGATTCCATTTTTAAAGTGTTCAGAGAAAATTTATCCTCGTGGACATTTTACTTACCTTTAAATCTTACTCTTAACTATTTCCCTTGTAAACATATGTCCAAACTTCTTCACATTAGGGTATTGTACTTAAACTATTAAAAATCTAAGAAATGACAAAAACTTACAATATCTATATACAAAACAAGAAAATAGATTTTGATACAACTCTCAAATTAAAAGGTAACTACATTTCAACAAGATTAAACACTTAAAGAAAAATCATTTCTGAGAGCTAACAACAGTTCTGGTAAATATCAATGATCCTTTGCAAAAATACTCTGCTCACAAAATGTTTTGAAATGAACTGGCAGTGGTATGGATATTTTGGAATTGATTTTTGAGTACTTTAAAAGCAGAAAGGATGAAACTGAAAAAGAGAAGTACAAATCTCTCAAGCTGCACATTATCTCTATAGCTATGGTACATACCTTAAATTTAGACAAACTTTAAAAGCCAATGCATACTATCCAAAGATCTCTCACAGGTAATAAATAAGATCTTTAAAATATATTTAAAACAAATTAGCTTAAGGATTTTATCTCAAATTTCTTTAGTAATTCAGATTTTTACCTTCCTACAAATATAAGTAATCAGGTTGACAGTCTGTCTCTGCTAATTTTGCAGAACACATGCTACCCAGGTGCTTTTAATACCTTTTATTAAAGCTGGCTTAAAAAAAAAATCAACTGATTATCTCTAATCAAGCATACATCAACAAGGTTACAGGAATATACATAGAATTCCTTGAACCATGAAGACAGGGTGTAAACTATAGTCTCTCATTACCCTGCAGAACACAAACCAATGTTAATAAATATGACAGCCTTCAGAAATCTCTATCAAGTGGAGTACTGGGGCTTCCTTTATTCATATGTATCTGCTGTGTGGCTGTGTTTACACTGCCTATGGCACCATCAGCATGAAACAGTAAATTACTGCATCTATCAGAATTATCAAAATCTCTCTTAAATGCTAGCGGTTCACAATCAATTGTTTCAGCATATCTGGGTTGTAATTAAGCTGCATTACTGTAGCAAATTCATGAGTTTTTACCAAAAATGTTACAACCTCAAACTTTTTGACCCCTAACACAGTGACTATTTGTTGTATCTGTCAAATTTCAGTTTTTACATGTTTACATACCATTCAGCAAAATCACAAGCTAACTAGGTAAAAACAGCTAGAAAAGCAGAATATAGAAATATTAAATACCCACGTAGTTACCTATCCTAATATCAAAATCAAGGGCAAGAGACACTTAATTAGTTCTGTTTAATTCACTGAACGCAAGATTAGATTGATGCATATCCAAACACGCTACTGCAATGCTTTTTTAAAGGACAGTAAAAATGTTGTCATAGTAACATTATCTTTAGATATTGCTGAACACAAGACTTTCCCTGAGGTGTAAACATCAAATAACTTGAACAGCTTTACACATCAGCCCCATTAAACAGTTTATTACAACACTACATCTATTGTAATCAAGTGGTGCTGTTTACAGACATTATCATATGAACATTTTAACAAGAACAAACTACTATAAAAACAAGCATTTACTTGACTTTTTTTCCAATTGCTTGCACATTATAATGGCCAAATATATATAACCAGTAATAAAGTTGCAAAAGCTATTAACTTTTTAAATCACACAGGTTTCCTTCAAATAAAACAGTTAAGCAACATAAAAAATAAAAGTAGAGCTACTGGTTACCATGTATGCAGATTTGCTTTATTCAGATCTATCCTGTTCAGTTTATCCATGAATCCTTACAGGTTCAGTTCAATCACAAGAAGCAAACTGCTGGACAAGCGTCACTTTTCCCCCATGAAGACTGTTTTGTCTTGGAAGGTGCTCCTCTTCCTTCAGCTGTAATGTGTCAAAATTTGTGATGTAGATTTTGCTATTCCCCAGAATACACAGAAAAAAAATGTTGGCTTAGCTATACATACACAAGTCGTGCATCTAGTCACTGTTAGGAATTCTAACACAAAATAAAAAGTAACTCAAACAGTAGCTGCTTTGCATAGTGGAGAAATGTTGATTTACAAATTCAAAAGAAATTCTCATATTTCATAATTGTTTACATATTACTATCTTTGAAATTCAGTGATTCTCATATATGAATGTTATTATTGTATACAAATATATGCTAATTTTAAAAAGAAAAAAATTACAGTAACAAATAAAAATACAGCAGCTACTGTTTTTCTGTGATCATGAGAACAGCCAAAAGTCATTTTCTAAAATATGCAAACTACAAAATGGGAAAATGCTTGGATTTGAATGAAGATATTTTTCATTCATCCACATATCAATTTATTTAACAAATGCTGGACTGAATATAAAATGCAATGAAATTTACAAATTAACTATTTGACAGCATACACGAACTTCTCCCAATTTGTTATAAACCAATAATAGAGTTCCATGTTACAAATTTATAAATAAATACCTCAGTATGGACATTAAATATGACAACCACATACAAATCTTTAGACATAATACAAAATTGAGACATTACTTTCATTCTATTTCGCCCATATCCACTAACCAACATACACTAATGAGAATCTACAATGATGAATCTCATTGAAAACTTACATAAGGGGGAGAGGGAGGTCAACAATAAAACTGACACTATAGTCTCAGGAATACATATTTATGTAAATTTCAAGTAAATGTCCCAAAAAGAAACATTAAAATAGGAATACTAAAAGGTATTCTAATGTTTATCAAAAGTGCATAATGCTTAGTGGCATTCTGTCATAGAAATAATTTTAGAAGATTCTTCACTTTATAATTAAGAATGATTTCTGTAAAAGGCATAAACTCTGTGTTCATTTCTCTACTGGGAGAATCTTCAGAGTATCAGTATGCATACAAATATTCATATTCCCTAATAAAATCTTAAATCTTAAAAGTACAAAAGGAAAGGGTTTTTCTCATCTAAATACTTTCTAAATATCTGCATTTTTAAAGGAGACATTTAAGCTATTTACAGTTACCACCTTTTGTAACTTCACTTTTATGATATGTTGATAAGGCTTTTATAGAGAGGAATTAACAGAAAAAATCCTATAATGTCAGTTTTCAAATGTTTTCTTTTTACAGGTTACAATTCTGGTAGGTTTTTTTTTGTTTGTTTTCTGGGATTGATGTTGAGGATTAAAAATAGAACTCCACACACATACTAAGCCCATGACCTACACTAACACTTCCAGCACTAGTGAATCTTAAAAAGTTATGAAACATTAGAGAAAGACAAAGCACATTTTAATCTATAAAAGACTGCAGGACTGTAGAGATGGCTCAGTGGCTAAGAGCACTGACTGCTCTTCCAAAGGACCCGGGGTTCAAATCCCAGCACCCACATGGCAGTTCATAGCTGTCTGTAATTGCCAGGTATGGTTGTGTACGCCTTTAATCCCAGCACTCGGGAGGCAGAAGCAGGCAGATCTCTGTGAGTTCAAGGCCAGCCTGGTCTACAGGGTGAATTCCAGGACAGCCAGAACTACACAGAGAAGCCCTGTCTCGAAAAACCAAGGAAAATAAAAAATTAAATGATTGTAGGAAAATGCATAAACCCCACTTAAAAAGAAATGCTATCTTCCCTAATATTTTTGTTGTTTTGTAAAGGATGAAGAATTTATTACTTAAGAGAAAAGTGAACTAAAGTCACAGTGTGGGTGGGGATAGGGAAAAAAAACAAAACAAAAAAAACCCCAATCTTTAAAAAAAGCCATAGGGCATATATTTCCATGACCCCAATGGAAACATTACTTTTATACAGGAAATCCTGTTTGTGAGGTCATAATACACCTTTATCCAGAACTAATGCACTCATCTTTTGCTTCATTATAGATAGATCTTTACTGATAAATCTTAAATTTTTAGCATACAGACATAAAATTTAGGGAATAGTTTGGAAATTCTTATCTCTAGTTCTAAACACTTTACATAAACACAAATTTTACAATCTCAAACGGAAGCAAAATCTGAAGGTAATACAACCCATTTCCAATAATCCAATTCCATATTATAGTCTCAAATGTCTAGTAGACATCTACATAAACAAAGTTATCAAAAAGCTTAAGTGACAAATACATTCAATGTTCATATGTTCAAAATAGCATTTAATTAAGTCTGTAATGTCAAAGCCACACAATTACTTGCTTTAGCAGTCAGTTATAAAAAAGGAACCTATGTAAACAGCTGTTAAATGAACTGAAACAATCAAACTACAGCTTTAAAGTCTGCAAGCTAAAGCAAGCAGTAAAATTTCAATACAGAGTGAAATGCCTACATTCTGAGATAATGTACTATCAAACCATTATGAAAAACTCAAATTGAGTGTTTGATACTTATATATGCAATCTTGGTATTATTCATATTTTAAAACTCATGGTAAATTCCTTTTTGAGTAAAAAATGTGAATATTTATTTGGTAAAAATTCTCAAAAGTTTTTATGTTGAGTGTTTGGTTTTATTTCTGAAACAGTCTTAGTATAGAAGCCTGGTTAGCCTGAAACTTCACATGTAAACCAGCTGGCCTGCAGCTAGCTGAATCGGTCTCTTTAGGCACTGAGTTCAGAGATATGTAGTATCGCACCCAGCTTTTATAGATTTTCATATTAATCTGCTGAATTAAAAAGGATCCTAACATAATTGTAAAACACAATGCTTTCAAATAAATAAAAATTGACCCTTCTATATCTGAAAATTTCTCCTTACTGAGGAATGGGGATGAAGTAGGCAATACAAGTGTCTAAACATATTAATTAACTTCTTGAGTTTCTTCTTAAATTGACTAGAACAAAGTACATTAAAAAATTGTTTATTGCGCATGTTCACAAAAACCCCTAGCTACTGAAATAGTTTAGATTTTCCTGTTTTTCTCTGAATATCATACTTACCCCATTTCAATTAAAGAATTTTATTACTCTACAAAATACATAATTAAGTGTTCTATGCAATTGACTACATAGAAATAAACTCCGTCACAAAAAAGAAAATGAAAGAAAAAAAGCTTTTTGCTAAAGTCACCCAAAAAATATGGACACTTGAAAAAAAGCTGTTTGTTATTTAGAATTCACCCACTGTCTAGAGTTAGAACTTGCTAACCACAGAAAGCAAAAACATAAATTTGAGTAACACAAATTGCACTCTTCTCTTAGGGGTTAGTAGGTTTCCTTTTAACAATGCTAACTGAATATTCATTTAGAACATTACTTATTCAAGACAATCCAATATACAAACTAAACAATGGTAGGAATTTCACACTGAGATGAAGGTGAGAGAGCAAGGTGACTCACATTGGCATTGAATTTTTTTAAAGACAGAAAACATCAATTATTTATAAACAAAACTATATTCTTAAACCACCGTGAGCAAAACACACTATATATACATCCAAGGGATCACTTCCTACCCTCTTGTCACTTCAAGTAAGTCACCTACCCTCTCTTGTCACTTCAAGTAAGTCAGATAGATTTTACAAATACTAAAAATATAAGAAATCAGAGAAGAAATGAGAGCCAGAATAGCAAGATGAAGCAGAGCAGTTTATATGGGAAAACTCAAGAAAACAAGGTGGGAATACTACACAGATAACAAATGATCTAAGAATTGTCGAATTTTGAAATTGTGTTAATAGTCATTGTTCACCAGGCAATGAAAAGAATTTAATTTTCACAAAAGCCTCACCATAACATGCCCAAGGAGATGAAATGTTTTTCTTTGGGCTTTCTCCCAAATTAACACAAGTTACAATAATCTGAATAAGCAACACAACAGAGCATTCTAAATCCTGTGCAGTAATTAAATCCAAGTTTATGACATTTATGCCAGAAGTAATCACACGGCCATACTCTTACAGTTATTTAACCCAGATTCCAAACAGTACTTAGCAAAAAAAAAAAAAAAAAAAAAAAGCAATCGTTTGACATGTGAATCTCGTAAATTAGGAAGAGAAGCGTAAATAAAAAGCATCTAGAAAAAGAATTTGCTGTCATTGCTCTTCAGTACAGAAAACTCAGTTGTTAACAGGAACTGCTGAGTGGGGCTATTCTAAGCAAGTGGTAAGAGTTTGAGCAAAGCCTGAAGAAAGGCACTCAACTGTAACTGTAACAGTGACATTTCTGTAAGAATGCAACCTTACATCGTTTATTTTGCTCAGAGTGGTCTGAGAATAAAGGCAAAAATTACAGAATATGAAGCACAATGCATTTACACACTGAATTTTACAAAACTTAATTTTCTCATTGAAGTATTATTATCTATTTGAACTTGGATATGAAATACTTTTAGAAAAACTAATACATTCTTTCAAATGAGAATGCAATTAACATTACCCAACAGTTCAAACACAAAAAAAAAAAAAAACTTAAGATGGGACAGACAGTAACAGCTGCCAACATCAAGTTTCAGAATCTGCCCTCTACCCACCATCATCACTCGATAGCATATTACATTAACTTATACAAACACTGACATTTACTTTATTGTTGAAGTGTTTCTTATTCCATTTATTCCACGTAAAATTTACAAGGAAGTTCAAAAGGACTCATATTTTAAAACTTCTAAAGAGGTCAACAGACCTTATAATGGTAATGAAATTTGCAAAATAGGTTTGCACTCAAATATATGTATTTAATCCCAGTCCCACCCTCTCACTCACTTCATCTACTTCCACAATAAATACCTCTTGGTATATAGCAAAGGTACAATAATCCAGGAAAACATATCTTTTTTTCTTTTGGGGGGGAAGGGGGGGAGAGGGGCCTGGAAAAGCTTTTGTAAAATTTTGCCTGGATGAAGGCACACAACAATATCACAATTCAGTTCTGATTAATGTACAAATAAAACATGGGATTTGGGGTATGGTACATCACTGATTGCAAAAAACATCAACTAGATACTAAGAAATTGTAGTTAATGCCTGAATGACATGGAACTTAAATCATGATATTATTTAGGTGTATACTCTTGACTGGAGTGTAAATTCAAAGTATGTAAAATTAACAATGAAATTTTCAAAAGGAACATACTTGTTTACTGGATTAATTTTTGAAGACCCATAAGAAAACTGCTACCAATTAACTCTACATATGAACTGGTTTAGAGGCCCCTAGACAGACACTGAATTACTGAAAATGTATCCAAATTTCACTATTATATCTTTGGTAACTATAAGATGGTAAATAAACTGCAAAGCCTAAAATAAATAAACAAACAAATAAAAATACAACTTGTAAGAATCTGTACTTTATTAAATGACAGGTAATTAAGACATTTCAAGTAGTAACTTGGCCACAATCCACCTTAAGGGATTTTTACTAGAAATAAAAAAAAATTTATTTAAAATTTAGTTTAGATTTATATGATATACAATATTCAATTTTATATTCAAACAGTACCAATTTTAGTAATTTTAAAATTAAGAGAAATGTTTTGAGAATTAAAACTTTAATGCAACATATAACTAGTAAAAAGGTTTTGATAAATATTCAAGGGCATATTTACGATGTAAGAGAAAGTATTAAAACAGGCTTTCTCACTTCAAGAAGCCTTTAACTGTAAGAGTAATAATTTGTGTTCTATAAAAATTAAAACTTACATCTTTTTTCCCTTTTCCAAAAAGGATTGTTTGTGTTGGTTGATTAAAGAAACTGCTAGTCACAGAATCACATTATTTGATATCAATTACAATTTAAATATTAACAACTTCCAAGACTGAACTTTTAGTTCAGTTTCTATGAGGTATTTACCTATAGAGGATTTGTTTTCGGTCTAATTTAATTCAAATATGCTATCAATATATTGAAGCAAAGGTGTTTACAGAACAATCTGCCACATACATAAGATTCACAGTGCTTTTTCCCCACTCTTCATGAGTAAACACTGTTTACAAATATAAAATAAAATTACATGCAAAAATGAAGCATAAACAGACAACTCATTCTACTTTATGAAAAAATGTATACAAGAAAAATTTAAAATACAGAAAAAAGAAAGACAATGATTATGGCTTATGAATGAAACAAAGAAAATTATTTCCAAGTATTTCTAACTTGGGATATGGTTTGCAACAATTTGACGTTTTTAGATATGTACTCTAAACCCACTTTACACCTTCTTTGCAAATTAAAAAGATAGTGTTCCTTTAAAAAAAAAATCAAATGATAGAAAATTTTTTTCTAAAAAGTAATTTTTTAAAGGAAAACACCTTTCAATGCTAAAAAAACATTCTTTTGTATTGTTACCTATTATACTGTTAGGTTTTCTTAATAAGTTTCAAGGAAAATGAAAGTTTAAGGAAGGAAGGAGAGAAATTTTATTTTTAAAAACCCAAGCACATAAATTTCGTATCTGAAACAATTCCCTGGTGTTTTATAAATATTTTAAATCACATACAATGTATGTGATTACAAGAATCCCAATTTTCAAATTTTAGAAGTACACAATGAGTCCTCTTGATTATTTTTCTTGCTTTAAGACCACAAACAATCTGAAATCTAAAAGTCACAGATAACTCATGAATACAATAATAATGGAAAAAAGATCAAATTTTTTACCTGTGATGACTTACCTGTCTTCAGATGTTTCCAGAAGATTAAATCAGAACAAGTACTTGGACCACTTAAAATGTAGGTATATTTACTGTATAAACAACAGCCTTGGAGTTATAATTACTGTTAACAACACGCACATACTAAATAAAATGATAAAAAGGAATGCCCACCTTCTAGCGATGACGGTATTCACGCTCTCGATCGCGCTCTCGGTCGCGGTCCCGATCGCGATCCCGGTGTCTCTCTCGCTCTCTGCTTCTCTCTCTGTAATAATCATCATGGCGATCTCTACTCCGAGATTTATGACGCCGACTCTTTTCCCGTGATCTACTATGGTCCCTTTCTCTCGATCGTTCACGTCTTCTAAAAGAAATTACTGGATTAATGCTGTCCGTAAAGTGTAAAGCTTCAAAAGATATTCAATTACAGCTGTCTTTCCTTTACCACTAGTTTTACAAGTCAACCAGTCTGAAAATATTAAATGTAAAATTTCAGAAATAAAACATCTTTATGCCATTCTTATTAGCTGTAAGAGGAGGCCCCAAGTGAGTGAAGTTCTGAATGAATGTGTATGGCTGACAGGGGCATGGTCATGTGAGGGATGCAAGGCTCTAACCAAACCCCATGGAGCACTGGCAAAGGGGATGCCCATACAGGCCAGGCTCAAGAGGTGTGGCAATCTATCCTCAGGAGTCTGAGTGTTTATGAAGAACTGACCAGTGTACAACAAAGAACGCTTCCTCTGAGACCTTTGTTTTTCAGATAGCAACTGCACTCTACAGAGACCTCTTACTCAGACTAGCTAGCCCCACCCCCCTACCCCCAAGTATTGCACCTAATATATACAAAGTTCCAAGCTACTGGAACTGATTCTGGCTCTACTCAAAGGGTCTGACCTTTCTTCATTCCCTTGTAGGAAGTAGTCATGTTCCAGGCACAATTCACCTCGATTGAGGCAATCGTCATGATGAGATCTTTTGTCATCTCGCTCCTTCCTGCTCGTATTGGGAACCATATCTCTGCCAGTGTACCCACACTATATGCTATGTGCTCATTAACTACTCAGCATCTGTCTTAAGCATCCCGGTAGTGCAGTGCTTATGCTTGAATGGTCCTTGGATTACTTAATAATAGCCCCGAAGTGCAATTGGACACTGTTCCTCTAAGTGAAAATGAAAAAAAGTCATGTTGAAGTTGCTAAGGTTTACAGTGAGAACACGTGAAATAAGAACATTAAATTTAAGCTGACTTTGCCACTACATCTTAAAAACTCAAAACCCATAGCCAAAGTTCATACTAATTCCATTAGTTTAAGAAAGATTTCTTGTATCATGTAATTTGTGAAGTAGGCAACCAAACTTAAATATTAAGTGCTACACTCCTTGATCAAGCTAAATGTTCCCTCAATGAAGACAATGCATGATATATGGTCTCTAGCTACAACAAATTTCTTAAGAGATACTTACACTGAGCCAAAAAGGTAGTAACAAAATAAACAGTGTCCAATACAAAGTCCTTTCTCTTTACTAAGATACCACCTCCATAAAGAACATACCAAGGACAGAGAGCAGTACACTGAGGGAGCTGGAGAGATGGTTCTTCCAGAGAACCCAGGCTCAATTCTCAGCACCCACATAGTGGCTCATATCTCTAACTTTAATTCTGGGATATCCAATGCCCTTTTCTACCCTTTGTGGGCACTAGCATGTGTGGTGCACAGCCAGGCATAAAGGCAAAACACCTCCACATGAAATCAAAATATTAAGAATGTGGCTAGGTATGGAAGCAGAGGTTCAATTCCCAGTACCCAGATGATGGCTTACAACCATCACAGCCATCCATAACTCCAGTTCCAGGGAACTCAATGAATGTTCCCTCAGGTACCAGGCACACATGTAGAATACATACATGGATGCCAGCAAAACACTGATATACAAAAATAAATCTAAACTAAAATCATCTACTACAAAATCACTCGTTCATTCATTCATAACCTCCTTTCAAAAAAAAAGAAAGAAAAACATGTTCTCTCCTGTATGAAGCAATGTTTAATAGCTAAGCCCCCTGCCATTATTCAACATGTATTCAGTAAGAAATTGGCATCAGACAGGTGTGGTGGCTCAGGCCGTAATCCTAGCACTCGGGAGGTAAAGGCCGACAGATCTCTGAGTTCAAGGCTAGCCTGATCTACAGAGTGAGTCCAGGACAGCCAGGGATACACAGAGAATCCCTGTCTTGAAAAAAAAGAAAGAAATGGTCATCAATAGTGAAGAACAGAGGTTAGTAAATACTACAAAAGAAATAGAATGACAGACTAGATTAAGTTAAAACATGAAAAATGCAAAGGCAAATATACAAGGGGAGGAAAACAAACAAGAAAAATGGTGCCAAGCAAGGAATATCAAGCACAAAAATCAGTGAAGTAATCAAATGCTCAATGTGTCCACAAGAAGGGAGACCCACTTGACAGAACAGTGACTAATATGGGAGTTATGTCAGAGAGATTGCATCACACAATGTACTTGACTGTGTACAGTTAGTCTAAGAGTAAAGAGAAGCATATAGTTCCTTGTGTATAATTTTATGCTAAGTGACACCTTTAAGAGTTTCAGGAAGCATCAACACGGCACTTAAGAGTTTTAAAAAAAATCCACTGACTGCTGGATACACACTAAGTAAAATCACTGTCCCATTTTGTAAAAGTTCCATTTTTTTTCCTTTTGTTAACTAACAGTTTTAAAAATACATGAGACAGGAAAGTTTTACCTTGATCCAGAGCCATAGGACTTAGACTCAATTCCATGAAGGCAATCTTGCAAAGAGCTAATAAGAACCTTGCAACGATCATCTGCAGATACTTTGGATTGTTTAATTAAAGAAATTGCTGTTACCAATGTTTCAATAGCACTCCCATAATCACCTGCAGGGGAAAAGAAAAGGTTAATTATCAAATTTTTGTTTCCAAATTATCATCAAACCATTTGTAATCAAGAGTGATGAAATACTTTTTGAAAGTGTCTTTTTTTCCTTTTTCTTTTATTTTTTATTTTTTGGTTCTTTTGTTGTTCTAGCTGTCCTAGAACTCAACTCTGTAGACCAGTCTGGCCTTGAACTCAGAAATCTGCTCCCATCCCAATTGCTGAGATTAAAGAAAGGTATGAGGTACCTTCATTCAGCCTGAAAGTGTCTTTTAATATAATCATAGATGATGACTTTTTGGTTTGTTTTTTGAGACAGGGTTTCTCTGTATAGTCCTGGCTATCCTGGAACTCACTCTGTAGATCAAGCTGGCCTTGAATTCACAGAGATCCATCTGCCCACCTCTAACTCCCAAGAGCTGGGATTAAAGGCATGCGCCACCAAGCCAGGCTAGACAATGACTTTTGTTCCGTGTTCTGAAATTTGCAAGACTCTCATTTTCGTGAAGCTAATGCAAATGATTATTTCATGCAGAGATATGGTTATTATTTTGCAAATGAGAATAAAGGAGTTCTGTTTAAGACTCTGAACTATTAAATACCAAAGTTAGCATTTAATCTTTTTATGTGTACAAGTGTTTTGCTTATGTATGTCTTTCCATTACAAGCCAAGACTGGTGCCCACTGAGGCCAGAAGAGGGTATCAGATCCCCTGGAACTGGAATTATAAACAGTTTTGAGCTACCACATGGGTGCTGGGAATCAATCTTGGATCCTCTGAAAGAGCAGTCAGTGTAATTCTTAAGCTACCTCTCCAATCCCCAAAGCTGGAATTTATTTTTAGCTTTTCATGTATGGACATTTGCCTGAATGTATGTCTGTCCACCATGTGTGTGGCTGGTACCCAATGAGGAAAGAAGAGGATACTGGATCCCAGCACTACAGCCAGTGCTCCTAACCAGAGACATCTCTCTACCCCCAATTAGTATTTTAAGTGTAAATATAGTAACTCAAGTGGTGATCTTACCACTGCACTGACAGGTATCTTCCTTCAATACTTCAAAACTAAGTGACAGATAGTGATTTGGGAATACAGAGGTCTCTTAACTCTATATGAGAGTTAAGAAAAACTATATTTGCAAACTGCACTTAGGCTTTGGGGTCTTTTTAATTTTAAATTCTATTTTATGTATAGGGGTGTTCTGTCAGCATGTGTGTCTGTCTTTGCACTCCAAGCAAGCCTGGTGGCTTCGGAAGCCAAAAGAGGGTCTTGGGTCCTTAAGGAACTAGAATTAACAGATGGTTGTGCGTTAAGCCAGGGTCCTCTGGAAGAGCAGGCAGCCCTAAATAGCTGGACCATCTCTCCAGCCCTAGGCTCGGGGTTGCTGTAACATAAACAGGTGAGTACTGAAGCTAGATACAAACCAGCACTGGCATCAGACACAGCTCTTGAAATAGCACTGCTTGAGATGGCCCGATTTCTATTCATGATTTCTTCAAACTCAGCCTCACTCAGCGGTGTTCTCGCAGTGTCCATTTCCCTACAACGGACAAAGAAATGTTAAATTGTTTTACAACAGAGTTCTCAGGTCAGTAACAATGCAAACAACGCCACACTAACAGTTTTGGGCTTTTGCCTTAAAGAAAGTTGTTGCTTTTCCAGATTAGAGAATGATATTTTCCCTACCAGATCAAGTCTAAGCAAAATTCCCCTTTTCACTGTCTTCTGGCTTAAATAAAACTGCACCTTAGAAATCTGATCTTTCTGAAGGACAGAAATTATGTTTACATTTCCACAGCAATAAAGATTTCAGTCACAGTTTTTTGTCTTTTACTGTTTTTCATAGTAATGAAATGTGTTTGACTTACCTCCCAGGGGGACCATAGTCACCCCTATCATATGGTGGAGGTCGGCCATATGGGTCTGTTGGTGGTGGACCTCGACTATCTGATGTTGGCATGCCACTATTAGTTGGTGGAGGAAAAAAAGCAGGATTCACATGTGGAGCTGGTGGTGGGGCACCTGGAGGTGGTCCCGGAAGATGTGGAGGAGGAGCAAGTGTAAGGGGAGGCCCTAGTGGACCTGGTGGTCGAGGTGGAAAGGGGCCTGGAGGTGGAGGTGGTCCCTGCTGTGGAGGCGGTGGACCTGGAGGAGGGCCGTATCCTGGCACTGGAGGTGGAGGCCCAGGAGGAAGTGGACCCAACGGAGGCTGCCCAAAAGGTTGTCCAGGAAAAAGAACTGGTGGTGGAGGGCGGTCTCCTCGATTAGGAGGCCCTGCTAGAGGAGGTGGCAGAACCTGACCAGGAGGTGGAGGGCCTGGTGGACCAGGTGGGCCTGGAGGGCCTAAAGGTGGACGCGGTGGAGTCTGTCCAGCTACAAAATAAAGGAGAAAAACGGAGAGAAACACTTCAACAAAAATATTTAACTATTACATTTCAAGTATACACTTCTAAAGCAGAACTTATAAACCATGACTCTTTAAATGAAACCCATATGGTAATTCTCTAATAACTATAAAAATGAAGAACATCCTTACAGATTTAACTAGTGCAAACAATGATTAAGAAAAATCACTAGAACAAAACTTTCTAAGATTTTACACTTAGAGATATTTTCCATCCTTTAGCATACACACACTTCTTACAGTGAAATCACCCACCTTATATTCTACTCTGATGCCAAGCTAGAAAGTGAAACAAGGAAAAATGGTCTTGAAAGGACTTTTTAAGAGGTAAGAAAATAAGACGGATGTAAATATTCTATATATAAGTCAAGCAAGTTTGGAGAAAAATAAAGACCTTTTAGGCCAAAAATGGGTATTTCCTCTATGCTGTGCCCCATATGCCATGGAATCCTAGTTTCCAGGAACAAAGGCCGAGTTCCTTTAACAAGATGCTTGATCAAATTTCCTGGGTTCCAAAAATAGCATAACAAGGAGAGTAAGTCACATTAATAATGCATTACTTGAAAAAGAGAGAAAAGGAAAAGAGGTATTAGGCAGACATGTTTTCTCTATGATAAACTTAAAAGTTTTACCTGGGAAAGGTGGAGGTGGCCCTCCTGGTCCTGCTGGCCCAGGAAATCTGTCCCCACCGGGAACAGCCCCTGGAAAACGGCCCCGTCCTCTACCACCTTGTGGAAATGCTGCACGTGAACTGCCTCCTGGAGGACCAGCTTTACCTTCCCCAGACATTTGTCCTGATTGTGTAGCTGCAAACATCCAAATACTCATAAATAGCACTTATTAAAACAGTTTTCTGAATTGTAACCACTGCTATTAGAAACTATTTCAAAGTTCATTTATACTATTTATCAATTTGCACATGCCTTGGACCTATTAAATTACCTGACTAGGAAAACACTCACATTTATTTAAATACTTTCTCAGTCTTGAAATATGCAAGTTTAAATGTATTTTCACTAAGTAAACAAGTTGCTTTTAAAGTACCAGTACTCTGCAGCAGCCAAGACAGAAATTCTCCAACAGAAATCTTAACTTTATTAACAGAGATTACTTTATGCCATGTAATATGCTAAAAAAATTAAACAAAACCACTTGAATTTCTATTAATCATATGGGTTATCCACCTATCTCTTTTTAACAGTGTATAATAACAAGTCTCTTCCACATTTATTTTACCACCTAGCAAAAGGTCTTGGTGCCAAGCAGAATCTTACTGTCTATCTTACTTGATTAGCTGCCCACTATGAGAACTTATATACATATATAGGGCTCCTCCTCTCTAAGGGTAGAATGCAGCTTCCTTTCTCTAAGATGAGAATGGGAAGACTAGCATGGCAACACTATATAGCTTTCAAACTACTGCATACCGCTGGGTCTGTGACATGTAGAAAAATGGAATGGGAGTGCTTTTCCAGTATACTGATAGTCATATACCAATGATTAAGTCAAATTCATCCAATAAACTAAATAGCAAAATAACTTAAGTAGACTATTTAACAAATGCCAGCAACCCAGCAACCCTGCTTAAAATACATTATTTTAAAAAAATTAAAAAAATTTAAAAATGGCCGCTGAGAGATTTTGCTTACTTTTCCTGGACTGCATCTCAAACTGACTCAGGAACTGTTTATTGCATGGAGTTACAACAGGATTCTGACCATGAAGTTCTCTTTTAGGCAAAAGATCCATTAACTTTTTGGAAGATGCTTCAGATCCAACACCAACAAGGGCAAATCTAAAAGATGTTAAGGGGGTAAGGATAAAAGGGGTAAGAATAAAAAGCAAGGAGGAACTGAGAATGTTGCTACTGATTAAAAAAAAGAAATGGTCTTAATTTACTCTTCTAAAAAGAAAAAATAGACTGTTAAGGCTATACAAGCTTACACTATGTTTTATAATGTACTACCAGAATTCACTCATTTAAAATGTACAATCTAGAGTCAGGCCTGGTGGCGCATGCCTTTAATCCTAGCACTGAAGAGGCAGAGGCAGGTGGATCTCTGAGTTTAAGGTCAGCCTGGTCTACCGAGTGAGTCCAGGACAGTCAGGGCAAAACACAGAGAAACCCTGTCCCGAAAAACCTAAATAAACATGCAGTCCAGTAATTTTTTTAGCATATTCATGTGTTTTAGAAACATCATATGATGGCTCATTTTATAACATTCATCATCTTCAAAAGAAAACCCATAACCTCTACCACCATTCCTATGTAGTCTTGTCCCTTAATCATAGGGAACCATAAATCTATTTCATCTCTATGGTTCTACTTCATTTGGAATTTCAAATAAATGGAATATGTTAACCTTTCACAACCAGCTTCACTTAGTATTCAAAGTCTAGTCATGTCATAACATGCATCACTAACTCATTGGTTTTAATGGCTGAGTAATGTTCCATTATAGACATTGCTTTCTGGTTTTGCTTTATGTCCACCTATCAGTTAATAGGAACTTGGGTTGTTTTCACTTTTTACTGCCAAAGAAAGATGTTCAGTATAGGGGCTGGAGAGAAGGCTCAATGTTAACAGTCTGACTATTCTTCCAGAACTTAGGTTCAATTCCCAGCACCCACATAGCGGCTCACGACAATTCATAACTCCATTTTCCTCTTCTGATCTTTATGAGCACACACAGAATGCATCAACATACATGCAGCAAGACATCTATACACAGTGAGGTAATGCCATCAAAATCATAATGAGATGCAATTCCCACTATAATCGAAGTGACAACTATTCAGCCCTGGTGAAGATGAGAAACTACAACCCTCCTGTATTGACGATGAATGTGCAAACAATCTGGCAGCTCCTCAATATGTTAAACAGACTTACCATAAAACTTACTAATCCACTCCTAGGTCTATGCCGAAAACAAGCAAAAGTTTACATTCACATAAAACAGTACACTATACTCTTTTTTTTTTTTTTTAAGATTTATTTATTATGTATACAGTGTTCTGTCTGCAGGTATATCTGCAGGCCAGAAGAGGGCACCAGATTTCATTATGGATGGTTGTGAGCCACCATGTGGTTGCTGGGAATTGAACTCATGAAGGCATGACCTCTGGAAGAGCAGCCAGGGCTCTTAACCGCTGAGCCATCTCTCCAGCCCAGTACACTATACTCTTAGGGACCTTCTTAATAGCTAAATGCAGAAACAAACCGTGCAAACATTTACCACTGGATGGATCATGGATTCCTTTTAGTGCTACCCCATTACATGAGATTATTACTCAGGTATAAAGAGAAATGCTGATGCTGCTACACAGATAACATTGAAAACATTATGCAAGGTAAAAGAAGCCAGACACACGGGACATTATTATTTTATTTACACAAAATACTCTGAATAGCCAGTTCTGAGGTAGACAGTACAAGAATGGTGGTCAGCAAAGGGTACAAGGGAGATAAGGGAGCAATGCTAACAGATACAAGGTTTCTTTGGTGGTGGTGGTAGCAGTGGACTGATGAAATGTTTTGAAATTAGATAGTTGCAATGGTTGCTTAACTTTTTGTAAATATATTTTTTAAAGTACTGCATTGTATTCACATGCATACAAAATAAATTAATGTAAAGAGATCCAATAATGTCCTTACCAAATTATTTATAAGAAGCACAGCAGAAACAACCATAATACCCCAAAATAAGGAAAAGTAAGATATATTTATCACTAAGTATTTCTTCTGCTCTTTTACAGCAAACATGACAAAGTGTGAAAATGTGGAAGCACAGTCACTAAAGTGGTTATCTCCCAATGGTCAAAGTGTGACAGTTCGTTTCTTACTTTTAGACACCTCCATTACAGAGTGCTCGCATAACACCCTATCCCACATGTGAGATTTGCTGCTTAGGGAACTGAAGCAAGATATCGAAGTTACATTATTCTTCAGGTACTCCCTTTTCTCCATCATTTTTATTTTTACGCCTGTTCTAGAACTTACTCTGTAGACCAGGCTGGCCTCCCACCTGACTGTGCCTGTTTCAAGTGCTGGAATTAAAGATGTACACCATCAATGCCTGGCTTCTTCATTATCTCTCTCTGGTTTTGTTTTTTTTGAGACAGGGTTTCTCGGTATAGCCTTGGGTGTCCTGGACTCACTCTGTAGACCAGGCTACCCTTGAACTCACAGAGATCCACCTACCTCTGACTCCAAGTGCTGGGATTAAAGGTGTGCCATCACGTCCAGCCTTCACTATCTCTTAACTACAGCAAAAGTAATGCTTCTTAGCACTCTCATTTCAATCTTAGGAGTCATGAAATAGGCCTAGTCTGCCCACAGTCCAATCTCAAGCAACTTCAGTGTGTTTTTAAGAAACAAGGAATATGAAATTAAAGTATGAACCTCTGCCTAAGATCTTCCTTCTAGTGTGTTCATGTGGGTTCCTAGGAACTAACTCAGGTTGTCAGGTTTGTGCAGCAAGGATCATTACTAGCTAAGTCATCTTGTCAGCACTAATGTGTTCTACATGTGTGTAACTAGCATTAAACTAAAGAAAAGCAACTTGTGAATTGTAATCACTATCAGCTTATATTAGGGAAAAAAACTAAGTTCTTACCCCTTTGATTGTCCATTTGCCCGATTTTCAAAAAATTTTATCTCCAATATATCATTCACTCCCAAAGAGTGGACTGCTTCAGTTAAGTCCTCATCTGTTGTCCACTGCAAGACATTAAAACATACTCAGGTTTTACTCTCTAAATTTAGCTTTTAAAGGAAAACAAATGATAAGAGAAAATTATTGTTTAGTGCAAATCTAAGTATAGTAACTGCCCGTCTACCTTCAATTTTTAAATAGCATCTTGAGTACTTAACTTCATTTCCTGACAAGAGTTTTGGAAATTATAACATATATGCCCTTGAAGACAGGTACAGTTTCACTCCTTACAAGTTATATTCCCAACAAAACCAATCTAACTTGTAACTTCCTCTCTTTAAAGTAAAACACCTTGCGAAACAAACATTTTATATTTAACTATATAATATAGAAAAACTAATATATTAAATACTTATTATGTATATTTTAATCAAATACTTAACTCTTACCTAAATCCTATTATTTTCGTAAGATGCAACAGAGGGGATAACAGCTTGCTCAAAGTCACAAAACAAATAAATGTCAATTTTTTTGGTTGCTGTTTTTCTTTTTGAGGCTAAACTGGAACTCACCATGCAGACCAGGCTGGCCTCCAACTCAGGAGATTAGTCAGCCTCTGCCTCCCGAGTGCTGGAATTAAAGGGATGTGTCACCATACCAAGCAAGAGAACCATTTTTTGTTGGTTTCTTTGTTTTGCTTCATGGTTTTTCAAGACAGGGTTTCTCTGTGTATCCTTGACTGTCCTGGACTCACTTTGCAGACCAGGCTGGCCTTGAACTCAGAGATCTGCCTGCTTCTGCCTCCAGAATGCTGAGATTAAAGGTGTACACTACCATACCTGGCTATTACAGACAGCTCTGAACTGTCATGTGGGAGTTGGGATTTGAACCCTCTGGAAGAGCAGTCAGTTCTCTTAACCACTGAGCCATCTCTCCAGCACCATTTGTTTTGTTTTTAGAGACAGGGTCTCACTATATAGTCCTGGAATTATGTAGACCAGACTGGCCTTAAACTCACAGAGATCTCCTGCCTCTGCCTCCCCAGTGCTGGGATTAAAGGTGTGTCCCACCACACCCAGCTGCCAATTCTTACTTAACAACTACAGTCTCATGTTATACTGCTATTGTTTCCAGGTTTGTAAAGACTGTTCAGATTGGATGACAGGAGACTCAGTCATTTAGTTTACAGGAAAAAAAAATAATGTGAGGGCTGGAGAGATGGTCCAATAGAGGATCCCAGGTTCAACTCCCAACACCTACATGATGGCTCACAACCATCTCTAACTCCAGTCCCAGGAAATCTGATGTCCGCTTCTGAGGGACTCACTGCATGCATACAGTGCAGATGTGCATACACACAAATACCCAAATACATAAAACAATGTAAAGTAAAATACTCTCACATAAAATGCTACAAGAGATAGATAGGGCATCTTCAAAAACCCCAAGAGATCTGCAGAATATGGCATTCAAAGATGTGGTCTTAAATTAAGATTTTTTTTTGATATCGTGACATATCAGCTCCTGACAGCACCCCCTATTCTACTCCAAGTAGAAGATAAGCATCGAAGAATCCAGTGTAAGATAGATGGTTGAATTAGTGGCAAGTCTATCTCTTGGCATGAAAAAACTCCTTGCTAACTGCAGACAGACTGCTGTCCAAAAAGGACAAAACTTGGTAGCAGGGAAGTCGACAGCCTAGCTCTGCCAAGACAGGGTAGGTAAGTCCTTCATAATCCCTGCTCTACAATAAATGTCTGTCAGAGAAACAGGACCAAAAGGCTGAAGACTGATGCTGGAATGTATGGAGAGAAAATGGGAACTGTCCAGGTAGTCACTGGTTTGTCATTTCTTAGTATTGGAAGCTGCAGGCCCTGCACTTCCTATATAATCAGATATATTTATCCTTCTCAGCTCTCTGAGGTGGTTGAAGAATAGACAGCTTGAGTCTCATAGCTAAATTATGAGTTGTTTAGGAATCAAGAGGATGTTCTAGATCTAAGATAAGATGGTTATAATAGTGATGCAAGTTAGTATGAAAGCTAAGTCAGTTATAGAACTTTAAACTCATGGTGATGGTTAGAAGGTAGAAGGTTAATGTCAGGGGCCAAATATGTATGAACTGGACACTGAGAATGTATACTGGGCCATTTAACTCTCATAAATGTGGCATATTTAATTCTGCTGTTTTGTATAGGATTTACTGTTATAAGAGAAAGAACCATTTGTTGGATTGAAAAGGGAAGCTGTTGGGGGGGGGGAAGAGGGTGGAAGGGTGGGAAAGGAAGGGGGAATAGGGAAGGGTTTGTGACTGAGATGTAACTTGAAAAAAAAATAAAGTACTTATATTAAAAAAAAAAAAGAAGGATGCCAACATTTTGCTATAACTTTTAAATTTCCAATAATTGTTGAAATAAAAAAAAGTTTAGGACTGGGGAGACCAGATGGTTCAGCGGTTAAGAGCACTGGCTGATCTTCCAGAGGTCCTGAGTTCAATTCCCAGCAACCACATGATGGCTCACAACCATCCACAATGTGTTCTGATGCCCTCTTCTGGCTGCCAAGTGTGCATGCAGAGAGAGCCCTCATATACATAAAATAAATAAATAAATAAATCCTTAAAAGGGGGGGGGGCACTGGCTGCTCTTCCAAAAGACCAGGGTTCAAATCTCAGCACCCCCATGGTAGTTCACAGCTGTTTAATTGTTGGGAATGATGGTACACACAATTTAATCCCAGCACTCAGGAGGCAGAGGCAGGTGGATCTCTGTGAGTTCAAGGCTAGTCTGGTCTACAAAGGGAGTCCAGGACAGCCAAAGATACACAGAGAAACCCTGTCTCAAAAAACAAAACAAAACAAAAAAGTTTATGGGATTGTTTTAGTGACTATTTCAGGTTTGATGCTAATAGAACATAAATAGATAGAGACATACAGTTCATGAAGTACTCAAGCAACAATTTCAGACTCTTATAAACAGCACAATTAAAATACAAAGTATATCCAGGCAGCAAATATTACAAAGTATATAGAAACTTCCACTAATCTCAAATTTAAGAACAAAAATGAAGTTTAAATTTGTAATATGAATTATAAAATTAAGACTATTTTAAAAACTGTAATGGTATTTTATCTTTCCCTCATAATCTTGAATTCTTTTTTTGTTTTGTTTTGTTTGAGACAGGGTTTCTCTGTGTATCCTTGGCTGCTCTGGACTCACTTTGTAGACCAGGCTGGCCTTGAACTCACAGAGATCCACCTGCCTCTGCCTCCTGAGTGCTGGGATTCAAAGCATGTGCCACCACGCCCGGCGAATTCTTAATTTGAAACCCAATGTGAACATTTTTCTTAGGGAAACTGGAAGGAATGTAAAAAGGGTGAGTGAAGACAAATGCAAACTCTAAGTAGCACATACCTAAATCACACTATAAAACTCAAAATTATAATAACTATGTCATTTTAAAAGAACTTGATTTTGCCCTTCTGATCACATACATAAACAAGGAAAAAATACAGTGATGTCCCTTTTTTTTTTAAAACTGAGCAAAAACTCAGACAACTAGAGCAATTCAAATGATTGCCAACAATCTGTGTTAACTTTACTTACCCAAGTTAGATTTCCAATATACAATGCAATTCTCTTTCCAGTGTAAGTATAGACAACATTGGGTGCTGCTCCTTTGCCCACATCATCACCAACAGTTGGTGGAAGAGTATCCATGTAGTCCCGGTCTTCTGGGGCATCGCCATTATTTGCAGATGGAGAGATGACATCATCATACAAATCTATCTGATCATGACCACCATATTCTGCTTCCTAAGACACAGAAATAATGTTCTATATTATATAACAGTCAGAATAGTAAATAAATGTGATTACAAATTCATTCAACTTTCTTATAATAGATGTTCTTGAATGGTGACTTTATTGCCTTCCTTGAAAAAAAATATTCTTAAAATATATAAATGCAAATAGACAAGTTTCAAAAGAATATCTGTCACACGAATAAAGAGGTATTATAAGTCATTAATAAGTGACTGTTCAGGCTCAGACCCCAGACCCAGAACAAGCAGCTGAGCCTCCAGGTTCTCCCAGCATGCCTCAGTCCCTACCTATTACATAGCAGGTTCCACCCTCTAGGCTGAAGTTTCCAGCCTATGGGCTGGACTTTACCTCTCCCAGAAGCTCTTTCCTATATAATCCAGACAATAGGCACGTGTGCCCTCGTTCTCTCTCTCCTCTCTCCCTGCATGTGTGCGAACACACTTTCTCTCTCCCCTCCCCTCCACCTATCTCCCCACAAGAGTTGCATCCAACAATAAACCTGCCTTTCTATGCTCTAATCTGGCATGGGTTGGATCATTTCACCAGTGGAGAATGCACAAAGCAGAATAATTTATCAATGACCACATGTGAAACATCCAACATTTTCTTAGGTATTCAGCTCTTTTTTTTTTTTAAAGATTTATTTACATGTATAACTGCATTCCAGAAGAGGGCACCAGATCACATTGTGGATGGTTGTGAGCCACCATGTGGTTGCTGGGAATTGAACTCAGGACCTTTGGAAGAGCACTAGGCAGTGCTCTTAACCACTGAGCCATCTCTCCAGCCCCAAGTATTCAGCTCTTTTTTTACCTACTCTGACAAAGCTAATGTTTTATAAGCTAAGCCACAGAAGAGGGACAAAAAAAATACATACACACACATATACATATATATGGACATAGATGTCTTTCAAAAAGTCTTAATCATCTAGTGAAACAAAATATAAAACTATTCAAAGAAATATCTTGCAATAATTGTATTCTCAGTAAACAAAGAGCTACTACTTACCTGACTTTTAAAATCTATATAAGTACATTGGCAAGTGAAATGTAAAACACACAGCATTTAGTAAAACTTTGCCATTGTCACCAGCAGAATTAAAGCAATGCTACGATGTCTATTATATGCCTAAGTGATAAGCCAGGAAGAGGAAAACAAAAAGAAACTGATGGGGGAAGGAGAAGTAATTCAATTTGTCACTATCCCTTTCTAAGACTACTAAGTAATTATATCAATACTAGTGTGAACTATTTTACCCTTCTGAGGGAAATTTGAAATAAATTAAAAACAGTACTTAAGCCGGGCGGTGGTGGCGCACACCTTTAATCCCAGCACTTGGGAGGCAGAGGCAGGCGGATCTTTGTGAGTTGGAGGCCAGCCTGGTCTACAAAGCGAGTCCAGGACAGCCAGAGATATTCAGAGAAACCCTGTCTCGAAAAACCAAAAAAAAAAAAAAAACAGTACTTAAGTTCTCTTATGTATACAAGTTACTAAGAATTGTCATATAAATGGCATACGAAGGTTAATTTTAGGGAATATAACATGATAATGATAAAAAAAAACCCATTACTATATGATGGTAAATAGATCAGTAAGTTACTATAGGCACCAAGGGAGCATGGCTATAGTTCCATTATTCACCAAAAAGCTGGAGTAAGACTTGTTTTGTTTTGTTTTTTGATTTTGGGGGGGGTCATCTTTTTTTAAAGACTTATTTAGTGTGTATGAATGCACTATCTGCATGTACACCTGCATACCAGAAGAGAGCATCAGCTCACATTATAGACTGTTGTGAGCCACCATGAACTGAACTCAGGACCTCTTGAAGAGCAGATAGTGCTCTTGACACTGACCCATCTCTCCAGCCCCAAGACTTGATTTTTAAAGAGAAAAGGGGGGGGACCTAGAAGGGAAGACATTATTCATAGATACAATCAAAGAGATCTCATATTTCCATTTTTTTTTGGTAATCTGCATTAAAAATGCACTACACAACTTTTTAAAATTTATCAAGATATTACATACCAACTTTACTTATTACAAAGCAGGATGTCTTTCCTCCGCCCCCCAGACAGGGTTTCTCTGCGTAACAGCCCTGGAATTAAAAGTATGGGACACCACGCCCAAGCCAAGGCGGTATATCTTTAAATGTCAGTAAGAGACTGAAGATCCAAAGTCAAAGAACAAAAAGCAGTACAATATATTTGTTCTTTGATTTCAGCAAAATGCACAAATTAAGACAAGTCATCAATCAAATAATGCCATTGATTTTTTTTTCAAGGCAGGGTTTCTCTGTGCATCCATGGCTGTCTTGGACCAGGATAGTGCTGTGCTGGGATTAAAGGTGCATTTAATCATGAGAATTACAGACAGCTGTGAACTGCCATGTGGATGCTGGGATTTGAACCTGGGTCTTTTGGAAGAGCAGCCAGTGCTCTTAACCGCTGAGCCATCTCTCCAGCCTTTTGTTGTTTTCAAGAAAGGGTTTCTCTGTGTAACAGTATGGGTTGTCCTGGAACTCACTTTGTAGCCCAGGCTGGCCTCAAACTCAGAGATCCACCTGCCTCTGCCTCTGAGTGCGGGGATTAAAGGCCTGTCTGTGCCTCCATGCCTGGCTATGCCATTGATTTTAATGTACAACAATGTCAAAATACTAAGTAATGAGTTTTGCCAAACAAAGAAGCATTCTCAAACTGCGCTGACAGTAAAGGTTAGGAAAAAGGAAGGTAAGCTCTGTGATGTTAGCTGAAACTTCTGGTGATGAGGCTGCAACAGTGGCTCCAGACACTTATGATATTAAAAATCTTCCCAAATCCAGTTCTGCACATCAAGTAAAATTGTAATTGTTCAATGGAGTTGTGTTTCCATCCTCAACAGAGATTAACCACAATATACAGTCTTCAGGAGAGTACAGTATGCAAGGGTCACTGAATACAAGATTAAAAGTATTTAAATTTCTACTTTCACTTACAGGAAAAGATTAAGATATTATATAATTTTTAATTAGTTATAAATGTATGAAAGTAAGTAGACAATCACTTGCAGGTAGTTATTGAAGCTATACTAAACCTGGTGCATTACAATCACTATTTTTGTAGGTCCACGATGACTTCCTGCAGTGATTACCAACCATATTTTCCTCCTCATGATTCTACCATCATTTAGGATCAGCCATTTTGTCTGGTAGTTGGACTGCTTCCAAATGGTCCTGGGGTTTGAACTCCATGTGGACTACTTAGCTTCACTGTGTTTCAAGGCCAGACTGCATTGTTAACCCCAACGGTACACATTGGACTTGGTGAAAAAACATTAATGAATCTGAACACATATATTGCCATTGCCAAGAAAGCAACTCAAACGGTACGCTTTTACGTTTTTTTGAGACAGGGTTTCTCTGTGTACTGAGCCTTGGCTGTCCTGGACTCGATTTGTAGACTAGGTTGGCCTCGAACTCAGAGATCCGGCTGCCTCTGCCTCCCAGAGGCATGTGCCACCAGCAGGACAATTACAGACAGCTGTGAACTGCCATGTGGGTGCTACATGAGTCAGAGTCTACAGAGTAGGTAGCCAAGGCTACACAGAGAAACTGTCTGGAAAAACCAAAAAGAAAGAAAAAACAGCTCCTAGGGCTTGTGAAAAGAGTAACAAAGTGATTTTTTTTTTTCAATCCCTACCATTCTAAATCACTACAATAATTCTAACAGCATGCAAGGTATCAAAATCCAGCAATGGAGTTGGGCATAGTGGCACACACCTTTAATCCCAGCACTGGGGAGGAAGAAGCAGCCTGATCTCTTTGAGTTCAAGGCCAGCCTGGTCTACAAAGCATAATCTAGAACAGCCAGGGCTCTGTTACACAAAGAAACCCTGTCTCGAAAAACAAACAAACAAATCCAGCAATGACTGCACACCCAGTTTTGATGATCCTAGTAATCCTAGCAGTTGGGAGGCTGGGGCAGAAGACTGCCATAAATTTGAGGCCAGCGTGGAACACAGGCAAGCCTTTGCTGCAAATGGGGGGGTCCCCTCAACATTTTGCACTACAGGATGATTGTTTTCTTCCTACAAGATACACAAAACTGTTACCCAGTCAGAGAACACACTTAAGAGTTATGATGGATAGAAAAATGACCAACATCCTGTTTTCTTCAAAATAATGTTTTAATATTTTTCATTAGCACTACCTCCCTTCCTTCAAGATTTTTAGACAATTCCCCCTAGTCACACCCCATACATTTTCAGTACCAAAGGTATATTGTATATAATGTATAAATAATTGGGATTATCCTGATAGAACTATTAAAGTATTCACTTTCCCATGATAAACCCAACACTGTTTTTGGTGTTCCTAGAATCACAGTTAATACCATCTGTGTATTATTGGTACTACCAGTAAAGGAGAACACCTATTTCCAAAAACCTCTATTTAAAAAAAAAAAAAAAAAGCATAAACAGTCATTCCACTTAAGAAACAATCATTCGCCGTGCGTGGTGGCACACACCTTTAATCTCAGCCTCGGGAAGCAAAGGCTGGCGATTCTCTGTGAGTTCAAAACTAGCCTGGTCTACAAAGTGAGCCCAGGACAGCCACAGATACAGAGAAACCTGTCTCAAAAAAACAAAAAAAAAAAAAAGAAAAGAAAAAAGAAACAATCATTCCATTAAAAGAAAAGGGGAGTTATACTCTGCATTACAAAATGTGTTCAATGTTATGTAAGAGAAAAATTAGCACATTAAAAACCAGTAGCAAGAAACTGGTTCTTAAAAAAAAAAGAAAAGAAACTGGTTCCAACATCCCCAAACCACTCAAAAATACCAAAACCTGCAGATGTTTAAGTCTCTTACATAAAATAATTCAGTATTTACATATAAACTATACATCCTCTCATGTACTTTAAACTATCTCTGGATTTCTTAAAACCCCTAACACAATGTAAATGCTTATAGAAAAAGTGATTATACTGTATATTGGCTTAGAGAATAATGGCAAGAATTCTGTACATATGCAGTGTAGGTGCAATTTCACCCAGCCAATATTTAAGATTCCAGTTAAATTCTTGAATAAAGAAAATGTGGGGGGGGCTGGAGAGATGGCTCAGAGGTTAAGAACACTGGCTGTTCTTCCAGAGGTCCTGAGTTCAATTCCCAGCAACCACATGGTGACTCATAACCATCTATATTGAGGTCTGGTGCCCTCTTCTGGCCTGCATGCATGCACACAAAATACTATATGCATAATAAATAAATAAATAAATAAAATTTAAAAAAAAAAAAAAAAAAAAAGAAAATGTGGATTTTTTTCCCAAGAAAACATTACTTTATAAATATGCTAAGTGTATTAATTTTGTAATTTCTGTAAAGTGTTAAGTTAGATTTTTAACCACTGTGCCATCTCTCCAGACCCTACAGATTTATCTTTAAACTATTTTCATTAAACATATCATAAATAAGGTTTAACAGGATAATAGTTGCAAAACAGTGAACACACAATGACTAAGTATAAAGTGAAATGATTAATTCAATAAAATTAAGTCTTGTGAGGACATCTAAATCCTTAATTCCACACTGACTCCCACCCCCGCCACCCCAGCCTTGCCTCCATTGCCTTTAAAGTTAAGTGAGCAGGTAACTAAACCAGTGTTGCTTGCCATCAACGGCCCACAGCAGACACTAAATCTCTACTTAGCAGCTTCTGACTCCCAGATAAGCAAAATATGTATTATTTGGATGTACAGAATATAAACTGAACATACCTAAATTTTTTAAAACTTAAAGGTTTTTAAGCACCAACATGATATTCAAAAAGTTTTGGACTTTGGGGCTAGAGATGACTCAGGTTAAGAGCACTGGCTGCTCTTGCAAAGAACCCGGGTTTAGTTCCTAGCACCCTTATGGTAGCTCACAACCATCTGTCACTCCAGTTCCAAAGGACCTGATACCCTCTTCTGACCTCCATGGGCACCAGAAATGCACATGGCACACATACATACATGCAGACAATTCATACATAAACGAGTAAGTAAATCTTGGGGTGGGAAGGAGTGCTTTCTGCTTAACTCCAAATTCACTGCAAGTAAGTGATGTAGATTCAGACGTAGTTCATATTCTCTGCCCATTGAGCAGCTAATCTCAATTTGTCCACATCCAAAAACTTTTAATAACTAAGCAGCCCATGTGTTTCTGTGCCTTCTCATCTTCATGTTCCATTCTTTTTTTTTTAAGATTTATTTATTATGTATAGTGTTCTATCTGCATATATGCCTACAGGCCAGAAGAGGGCACCAGATCCCATTATAGATGGTTGTGAGCCAACATGTGGTTGCTGGGAACTAAACTCAGGACCTCTGGAAGAGAAGTCAGTGCTCTTAATCTCTGAGCCATCTCTCCAGCCCCATGCTCCATTCTTTTTGTTTGTTTGTTTTTCAAGACAGGGTTTCTCTGTGTAACAGAGTCCTAGCTGTCCTGGACTCACTCTGTAGACCAGGCTGTCCTCGATCTAACAGAGATCTGCAGGCCTCTGCCTCTCAAGGGCATGGGGTGACCACACCCAGCCCATGCTCCATTCTTAAAATCATCTAGTAAAGAAAATAGTTAGTTCCATCCCACTCCCAAATTAAAGCTTAGTACTCAATGTCTCATACTTTCTACAATATTGTGCTTTACCAAAATGCAAAAAAAAAGCTTTATAAAAGAGACTAGTTACTATACAGAATTTCAGAAAATACAAAGTACAATTAAAGCTGCAGCTCATAATAGGGACCAAAAGATGTCTTTAGAGGCTAGGGAGATGGCTCAGTGGCTAGAGCACAGGAGGCTGCTCTTCCAGAGGACTAACATTTAATTCCCAGCACCCACATGGCTGCTCACAACCCTCTGTTACTCTAGTTCCAGGAAATCTGACTCCCTCTTCTGGGCTCCTTGGGCACCAGGCACCCACATACTGCAGACATACATACAGGTAAAACACCCATACATATTAAAAAGAAAAATTCAAAACAAAAACATTTACAGATGTTTAGAATCCAAAGTAATTTTAAAAGACTAATGATTAATTCTGAAAAATATTTTGCTCAACTACAATCAAATAATCACACTAGTTACTATAGCAGCTAGTAAAAATAAGATTACCACCTACTAAGAGAGAACAAATTACTAGGGATGTAGCACAGGAGTAAAGTGTTTGCCTAGTATGTGCAGGGGCCTGAGTGCCAATTCCCAACAGCAAGGGAGAAGGAGCTACTGAGTGACACTGACAGGTTGTAATCCCAGCACTGGGGAGGATGAGGCAGTAGGCGCACCACAAATTTTTAAAAAGTCAGCCAGGAATACATAGCAAGTTCTAGGTCAATCAGAGCTACAAGACAGAAAGAAAAACAAGCAAAAAACTAAACAAACAAGCAAATACCAACAACAGAGAGGAGAGAGAGAACACAAGATTAAATCAATAAATAATTTTGTTGCTGCTCCTAATTCTGGTAGGATTCCAGAAAAATACTTCAATGTCGGTAACACAGAAAACATCACAATTCTCAAAATCACTGGTAATCTTTTTATGGTTACTTTTTTTTGTTCAAAAATTCACAGCAAGCAAATCCTAGAAGCCAATTACATATAAACAGTAACAAGTAATGCCTCTGGAGTGAGGCTATACCCAGAGTTGCAAACAAGAAGTTTTGGGAAAAGTCTCTACTTAAATCTCCCAATTAATCTAGTTAAACCTACAAACATTTTACTTGTAAAAGTACACAACCATATATCAGATACAATGCTATAAGTACAGGTCAATTAAAAGCTACATTTACAAAAAGGAGGCATACAAAGTAGTTACTGGGGTAAAAAAGTTTAATCTTGCTTGCTATCACTTGTTAATGCACAGAGATAAAGTATCTCCTTATCCAGTTATCTGCATAAGGATACTGTCTCTCCCAAATTAAGTATTCAAGAGTCTGAAAATATCTCATGTAGATACTATAGAAAACAATCTCTCGCCCACCTTTTTCTTCTCTCCCTCCCTCTCTGCCCCTGAGACAAAGTCTCATTCTATAGACTAGGCTGGTCTTGAACTCAGAGAATCCGTGCCCAGCATAGAAAGCTTATTTTCTAAAAGTGTATGCAGTTCTTTCTTACTGTGAGTACAAAAACAAAGCACCATGTTCTTTTATTGGAAAAGCTAATGAAGACTGTCTCAAACAGCCTCCCCTTTAGTTGTAGTTATGCCGTGCTTTGGATATGCTTTATGCCTTGATAAACGAAAGGGGAAAAAATCCCAAAGTCTTAATCTACTGAACTTAAAGGCACTGGAATCTGTGCAACAGTCAAAGAAATTTTCTAAGTATTACCTGACCAATTCAGGCACGATAAAAAAAAAAAGATTTTTTTTCAAACAACGTTCTATTGTAATAGGTTATATTTAAAAAATATCTAGTTTCTAAATCAGTAGTAATTAAACTCTATCAAAATTTGTTTTTAGTCGGGCCGAGGTGGCGCACTCCTTTAATCCCAGCACTCGAGAGGAAGGGACATGTTGATGGATCTCTGAGTTCGAGGCCAGCCTGGTCTACAGAGTGAGTTCCTCGGACAGCCAGGGATACGCAGAGAAACCCTGTCTCGAAAAACCATTTTAAAAAAAAAAGCCTTTTCTAGTAATTTAAACCAAACAGGCAATGTCATTCTTGAAAAACAAAGGATTTAAGAGCTTCCATTGTTTGCTTTTTAGGTCTTGCATTCCTAAGTCATAAATACAATTAATGGAAGGGAAGCACCATATTAATCAATGGCATTTTATTTTATTTTATTTTATTTTATTTTATTTTTTTTTTGGTTTTTCGAGACAGGGTTTCTCTGAATATCTCTGGCTGTCCTGGACTCGCTTTGTAGACCAGGCTGGCCTCGAACTCACAAAGATCCGCCTGCCTCTGCCTCCCAAGTGCTGGGATTAAAGGCGTGCGCCACCACCGCCCGGCTCAATGGCATTTTATTAAGGTTCTCATCTAAACATTAATTTAAAAAATATATAGAATTTAAAAAAACCCAGAGCTTTTAGTTGCACTGTGTTTGGGGTGTAATTTGAAAAAACGGGAATGTACTGAAGTGCAATAGAAATATGAAGAAAAGAGTTAAGAGGCTAAACGTTACTAACTCCGGTAAGCGGGCCTTTTCAGGGATGTTCACCGTCAGACATCACAGCTAGGCATCCGTGGCCGGTGAGACCGAAAAACCCTCCACGTCTCACTTTCTCCAGCCCACGGGGCAAATACTCCGCTCACCAACTACAGTCACGTCCACACCGACTTGTCAGCTACACACTGGTTAAGAATTCCGGGCGAAGCCGGGCGGAGGTGGCGCACGCCTTTAATCCCAGCACTTGGGAGGCAGAGGCAGGTGGATCTTTGCGAGTTCGAGGCCAGCCTGGTCTACAAAGTGAGTCCAGGACAGCCAGGGCTACACAGAGAAACCCTGTCTCGAAAAACCAAAAAAAAAAAAAAAAAAAAAAAAGAATTCCGGGCGACCGTTCTTCCTTCGTTTCTGTCTCTCTCATCTGTTAGCCGAGGTACCACCATCTTTTTGTTCTGCCCAACCACCGCGCTTCCAAGTCCTTGGCGCAAAGCATTTATGTACCTTGACAGAAATGGTTCTTCACAAAGGCCAAGCCCTGGGCCTCAGAGGCACCGCGATCACCTCGACTACCAAGGCGGCCCCACGCACCGACTTTCCCGTGAGATCGGTGGGTCCAAAAGTCAGATGGCTGACTTGTTGCAGACGTACCCAACACCGAACGAAGCCGCCTCCCCCTCGGGGACCCGGGAGCGGGAGCCCGGGGCGCCACGCCGAAACCCGTCGCAAACGCTACCAGGAGCCCAGGGAGACCCGGCGCGCGGGATACAAAGGGCTGTGAACGCGGCCTTCCATGAGGCCACCGTGCGCCGCGGACAGAGACACAAAATGGAGTGACGGGAGGAATCGGAACCCGAGGCGGGCGGTGGGGCCGGAATGGAGGCGATGGGCGCGTGCCCGCCCACCCACCCAGGGCTTCCCCTCCAGCCGGCGGCGGGGGAGGGGGCGCGGCGGCCCGTTCTCCCCGCCCCGCACACGAGGCCTAGCTCGGCGGGAAGCGCCCGCCACCGTAGCCAACAATGGGGCGTGAGGCCGCCCTGAAGAACGGGCGGGCGGTCGGCCGGCCGGCGGGCGATAGGGAGGCTGCGGCTGCACGGAGACCCGGCCCCGCGCTCCAGAGCCCGCGGCCCGCAAAACGACGCGCGAGAACAAGGGGTGAGGGGACGCCGCGCACGGCGGCGCGGCCCAGAGGCGCCAAGGGCGCACGGTCTGCAGGCCAGCCGGCTCGCGGCCCCCGGGCGGGCCGGACCTGGCCAGCGTCCCGGCCGCGGCGGCTGCGGGGCCCAGACCCCCGCGTACCTGGTTGAATTCTTCGCCCACATCCGCGTAAATGTCTATGTGGTCCACGCCGTCCGCCATCTTCCCTCGGCCTCGGCCGCCGCCGCTACCGCCGCCGCCTCCTGCAGGTCGGCCCGCCGAGGCAGCAGCAGCGGATCTAGCGTAGGGGCGGGGCACTCTACGTCACTTCCGAGGGGCGGGGCGGGGCGGAGACGAGGGCGCAGCGGCCCACTGGAGTCGACGGGGGACCCGGCCCGAGGGTACGCGGCGGCCCCCGAGGCGCTAGCTAGCTCCTTTGTGTGCGGAGTTAAGCCGCGGCTGGGGCGGTGGCGCAATTTCCTGGGCTGTCCCGCCACCCCGCAGGCCAGTGGAGCCGGCCCGCTCGTTTCCAGAGGCCGTCTTTTCAAACTGCTCCTGCACTTTTTTTTTCTTTTTAATATTTACGTTTTCAGTTTTTCCTACGTGTTTTTGCTTCCAAGGCTCGGAGAGGTGGGAGTTACATGTGCACAGCTGGGAAAAAAAAAAAAAAAAAACGCGATGCCCAGGGCAAGGTCTTATTTCTGCTTCTTCAGACAACTGAATCTGGTGGTTCCCTTGAGTAATTTGCATATTTTATATTTGCGTCTCTTATCTTAATGTTGTTGTAAGCGTTTCCCTTCTTTCCTCATCCTCCTCCTTCCCCCATTGTCCTTCATTTTACCTCTTTATGTCGGCAGTAGGTTCTCTCCCGCCATCGTTGATAAGCTTCGAAGTTCATTTTAGAGCTCATACCAAAGAGTAGATGTTTCTTAAATCTAGGAATTCCTGGATTGAGAATACTGAGCTAGAAGGGAAATTTAAAAGGTGTCCTTAGATCGAAACATCCCATTTTACAGATGACAGAACCACGTTCTAATGGGACATAAGTGATCTAACTGGGGTTACATGGCTCGTAAAGGTGCACTCCTTTTGACGACGATTCATGATTCAGAGATCTCTCTCCATTTCCAAGGCCCCCATTCATTTCTTTCCTTCCCATTTAAAAACTCACCAGACCTGGTGATACCTCTCAGCGGGTAAAGGTCCTGGCTGTCAAGCTTGCTAAATTCAGTCCCTAGCACTCTCAAGGAGAAAAGAGAGAACCAAAGCCTGTAAAGTAGTCCTCTGATCAACCCAGCGCCTCTGGCCACTCCCACCTCCACCCCTGCCAACAAAAAAATAAATAAGCATTTATATTAAAAAAAAAAAGGCACCAGATGCAGACTGGTCTGAAATCATCAATAAACCAAACACCTCTGTGCTTGTTATGGCTGTAAAAGCTTGGTTACAGTCATGGAGACTAATATGATGATCTGAATACTTTAAAAAATTATTTTATATGTAGGGGTGTTTTGACTGCATATGGTCTGTGATGAAAAAAGGGCATCGATCAGCTAGGACTGGTGTTAGACAGGGTTGTGAACCGTCTCTTGGGTGCTGAGAATCAGACACCGGCCCCTGGAAGAAAATCCAGTGTTCTGTACAAATGTGACTTACGATGGACACCACTGTTGAAAAGTCCTAGACTCCAAATTTTGTTTCCTTAGAGACCAAAAGCACTCTAGGGGGTCGTGGCCCATGCCTTTAATCCCAGTATTCGGGAGGCAGAGGCAGAAGTATTTGTATGAGTTCGAGGCAGCCTAGTGAACAGAGCCAGTTCCAGCATAGCCAAGGCTACACAGTGAAACTCTGTTTCAAAAAACAAAAAACACAGCTTTATCCCTAAATTACAGTTTGAGACCTGGTAATCCCCTCTAAGGTAGACTCTTTTTGTTTGTTTGTTTTGGGTTTGTTTTTTTTTTTTTAGGTTTTTCGAGACAGGGTTTTTCTGTATATCCTGACTATCCTGGACTCACTTTGTAGATCAGGCTGGCCTTAAACTCAGAGATCCGCCTGTCTCTGCCTCCCCAGTGCCCGGATTAAAGGTGTGCACCACCACGCCCGGCAACTCGTTCTTAATTACAGGCCCCACGCTCTTCTACTTCTCTGCGGATGGTTGCTCATACTCTGTTTTAAGAAGGTTTTGATGTCAGACAGTGATGGCGCACACCTTTAATCCCAGCACTGGGAAGGCAGAGGCAGGAGGATCTCTGCGAGTCCGAGGCCAGCCTACTCTATAGAGTGAGTTCCAGGACAGCCAGAGCTACACAAAGAAACCCTATCTCGCTGGGTGTAGTGGCGCACGCCTTTAATCCCGGCACCGATAGACAGAGAAACCCTGTCTCGAAAAACCTAAAAAGAAAAGAAAAGAAAAGAAATCCTATCTCAAAAAACCCAAAATGAATGAATAAATAAATAAAATACATAAGCGTTCAGAGCTCCTCCTGCCTCTGTCTCCTGAGTGCTGGGATTAAAGGCATGCACTACAATCTCCCAGCTCCTCTAAATTTCTTGATGGAGGTTCTAAAATCTTTTTGTCTCAAGACTACACAGAACCCAAAGACCAAGTGTCTTTAGGAGAAATTGAACAATAGTAAGTTACTTGTTGCAAGGAAACTGCCTTTTCACCTCCTGAGCTAGTTTCTTATTGCTACAGTAACAAGTTAGTTAACAATGTTTAGGGATCTGAAACAATACAGATTTACTATCACAGTTCCGGAGGTCAGAAGCACATAGGTTTTACAAGGCTGTTCCAGTTACTTTTTATGTTGCTGTAATAAAACACTTTAACCCAGCTGGGTGTGATGGCGCACGTCTTTAATCCCAGCACTCGGAAGGCAGAGGCAGACAGATCTCTGTGAGTTTGAGGCCAGCCTGGTCTACAGAGTGAGTTCCAGGACAGCCAGGGCTACCCAGAGAAACCCTGTTTTGAGAAAAACAAAAACCCACTTTAACCAAAAGCAATTTAGGGGTCAGGCATGATGGTGCACGCCTTTAATCCCAGCACTGAGGAAGCAGAGGCAGGCCTCTCTGAGTTTAAAGACAGTCTGGTCTACAAAGTGAGTCCACCCTGGATATACACAGAGAAACCCTATCTCTTTAAGAAAAAGTAAAACAGCCGGGCGGTGGTGGCGCACGCCTTTAATCCCAGCACTTGGGAGGCAGAGGCAGGTGGATCTCTGTGAGTTCGAGGCCAGCCTGGTCTACAAAGCGAGTCCAGGACAGCCAGAACTGTTACACAGGGAAACCCTGTCTCGAAAAACCCCCCCCAAAAAAAAAAGAAAAAGTAAAACAAAAAGAAAAAAACAACTTAGGGAGAAAAGAGTGTATTTGTCAAGCTTCTCTAGAGTAACAACTTATAGAATTACTCTCTCTCTCTCTCTCTCTCTCTCTCTATATATATATATATATATAAAGGGCATTTATTAGAATGACTTACAGATTGTGGTCCAGCTAATCTAGCAATGGCGTTCTATGAATGGAAGGTCCAAGAATCCAGTTCAGCCCACAAGGCTGGATGTCTCAGCTGGTCTTCAGTATATACCAGAATCCTGAAGAAGTAGGTTCAAATGTGAAAGAATGGACTTGCTAGCAAGGCAAGAGCAGGCAGACAAAAAACAGACTTTCCTTCTTGTTCTTACATCGGCTTCCAGCAGAAGTGTGGCCTGAATTAGAGGTGGGTCTTCCCACCTCAAAAAATCTAGATTAGCTAGGTGTGGTGGCACACGCTTCTAATCCCAGCACTCGGGAGGCAGAGGCAGGCGGATCTCTGTGAGTTCAAGGCCAGCCTGATCTACAGAGTGAGTCCAGGACAGCCAGGGCTCTGTTACACAGATAATTCCTGTTCAAATTGCCTCCCCCCAAAAAATGGATTAAAGTTGTTCCTTCCCATCTCAATGATTTAGATTAGAAGTGGATCTTCCCATTTCAAATTAAGCAAAGATCCCTCACAGGTGTGTCCTACCATTTTGGGGTTTTAGCTAATTCCAGATGTAGTCAAGTTGATGACCAAGGTTAGCCACCAGGAAGGGTTGATTTGTATTACACTTTCACGTCACAATCCGTCATTGAGAGATACCAAGACAAGCACTCAATGCAGGAGCTTGAACCAGAAACTATGGAGCAATGTTGCTTACTGGCTTGCTTGTGTTCCCTTAGATATTTTTGTTTTTTTGGTTTTTTTTTTTTTTTGAGACAGGGTTTCTCTGTGTAGCCTGGCTGTCCTGGACTCACTTTGTAGACCAGGCTGGCCTTGAACTTGCAGAGATCCTCCTGCCTCTGCCTCCCAAGTACTGGGATTAAAGGCGTGCGCTACCACACCCAGCAATTACAGACAGCTGTGAACTGCCATGTGGGTGCTGAGATTTGAACTCCACTCCTTTGGAAGAACAGCCAGTGCTCTTAACCGCTGAGCCATCTCTCCAGCCCGATATTTTTGTTTTTATACTGATCAGGTCCACCTGCCTAGGGATGGTGCCTCCCAAAGTAGGCTGGACCCTCCCATGTTATTCGTCATCAAGACAGTGTCTCACAGCTCTAGCCACAAACCAGTCTTAGTAGGCAATTCCTCAACTGAGGGTCCCTTTTCCCAAGTAACATTGAGTTGTGTCAAGCTGACAAAAACTAACCAGCCAAAGGCCTACCTAAGTATTTTAAAAAGTCAGAAGTTTGTCAGGCGTGGTGGCACACGCCTTTAATCTCAGCACTTTGGAGGTAGAGGCAGGCGGATCTCTGTGAGTCCAGGACAACCAGGGCAACACAGAGAAAACCTGCCTCAAAAAAACAAAAAAACAAAAAAAGAAAAGAAAGTCAGAAGTTTAAAAGGAAGTACTGCTAGTCTGTAATGCATCTACCTATTTTCAAAGATACAAGAACATCGCCGGGCATGGTGGCGCATGCCTTTAATCCCAGCACTTGGGAGGCAGAGGCAGGTGGATCTCTGTGAGTTTGAGGCCAGCCTGGTCTACAAAGCAAGTCCAGGACAGCCAGGGCTGTTACACAGAGAAACCCTATCTCGAAAAGCCAAAAAAAAAAAAAATACAAGAACATTTTCTCTCCTTTTTCATCTATGTGCTATACCACAATAGCAATCTTAGTTCCAGGGTTCACATAATCACTATGCAAGAAAACAGGTAGCTGTGTTAATTCCAATTATAAATCGAAGGAGAAAGCAATTCATTGCCTCATTAAAAATTAGCATATACCTGGAGAGATGGCTCAGTGGTTAAGACCTCCTGGCTGCTCTTCCAAAGGACCCACTTGGTAGTTCACAGCTGCCTGTAAAACACCAGGCATAGTGGCACACGCCTTTAATCCTACACTCTGGAGGTAGAGGCAGGCGGATCTCTGTGAGTTGGAGGCCAGCTTGCTCTACAGAGTTCCAGGTAGTACAGCCAGGGCCACATTGAGAAAGCCTGTCTCAAAAAACCCTAAATAAATAAGTAAACAAATTTATAAACAAAGATTCATTCAAATGTGTTTTATTTCTAAATCCTGTCTTCTGTTCTTTTGGTCTGTGTGCCAGTTCTTTCTGAGTTTTGTTACAAAGCTCTGTAGTATAATTTCAAGTCAAGTATTATGCACGATACTGCCAGTATTACTTTTTGCTATGGATTGCTTTAGCTATTTGGGATGCTTTGTGTTTACAAATGATTTTTAGGATTTTTCCCCCTCTAGTTCAATAAGAATATAGATGAAATTTTGATGGTGAATTCTTTGACTCTGTAATTACTTTTAGTAATACAATTACTTGTATTACTAAATACATGACCAGGAACAGAAGTATTTTTCTATCTTCTATCATCTTTTTTGTCGTTGTTGTTGTTGGTTTTTTTTTTTTTTTGAGGCATTGTTTCTCTGTGTAGCCCTGTCTGTCCTGGAGCTCACTCTGTAGACCAGGCTGGCCTTGAACTCAGAGTTCTGCCTGCCTCTGCTTCCCAAGTAGTGCTGGCATTAAAGGCGTGGACCACCACCCAGCTTCCATTTTCTTTTTTTTTTTTTTTATTGCAGACATCTTCCATCTCCTTAGTTATGTTTATTCCTAGGGCTTTTTCTTTTCTTTTAATTTTTTTTTTTTTTTGGTTTTTCGAGACAGGGTTTCTCTGTATAACAGCTCTGGCTGTCCTAGACTCACTTTGTAGACCAGGCTGGCCTCGAACTCACAGAGATCCGCCTACCTCTGCCTCCCAAGTGCTGGGATTAAAGGCGTGCGCCACCAACGCCTGGCTTCTTTTAATTTTTGTTTTCGTGTGGCAATTTCAAATGGAACTGTTTTCCCAGTTTCTTTCTCAACATGTTTACTATTGGCATTTAAAAAAAAATTGTTAGCCAGGCAGTGGTGGCACACGCCTTTAATCCCAGCACTTGGGAGGCAGAGGCAGGTGGATCTTTGTGAGTTCGAGGCCAGCCTGGTCTACAAAGTGAGTCCAGGACAGCCAGGGCTACACAGAGAAACCCTGTCTCAAAAAAACCAAAACAAAAAAAATTGTTACCCATTTTGGAGCTGGCCAGATAGCACTAGACTGACATTCTAAGGTTGATCTGGAAGGAAAGGACCTGTTTCTACAAGTTATTCTCTCACCTCTCCATGCACAGGTGTGGCACCCGTACATGCGCGCGCACACACACACACACACACACACACACACACACACACACACACACACTTAATAAATTAATAAATATTTTTAAAGCTTCCGATTTTGTATGTTGACTTTCATAGCTTGCTGTTTTCCCGAATGTGTTTATTAGATCTAAGTTTTCTGGTGGAATCTTTAGAAACTTTTTTAAAAAAAGATTTATTTATTTTATGCATGAGTGTACTATCTGAATGTACACCTGCACACCAGAAAAGGGTATCAGAGCCCAGGATAGATGATTGTGAGCCACTATGTAGTTGCTGGGAATTGAACTCAGGACCTCTGGAAGAGCAGACGTTGCTCTTAACTGTTGAGTTATCTCTCCAGTCCTCAAAGAGAAATAATTGCATTTCTTCGTTTCTTCTTATTATCCCTTTAAATTAAAAACAATTTTTTTTTAGGTTTTTTGAGACAGGGTTTCTCTGTATAACAGCCCTGGCTGTCCTGGAACTCACTCTGTAGACCAGGTTGGTCTTGAACTCACAGAGATCTGCCTGCCTCTGCCTCCCGAGACCACCCCTGGCAATTACAGACAGCTGTGAAATGCCGTATAGGTGCTGGGATTTGAACTTGGGTTCTTTGGAAGAGTAGACAGTGCTCTTAATCACTGAGCCATCTCTCCAGCCCCTACACCAAGAACTTTTATACCTGTACTCATTGGGGAAATTGAACCCAGTTTTCTTTTTTGCTGTTGATATGTTACTGCTCATTCTTTGATATCTGATTAATGTTGGTTTCATAGACTGTGTTTGGAAATGTCTCTTTCCTTTATGAAAATATGAGATAGTCTGAGGAACACTGATGTTAGGGATTCTTTAAAATTCTGAAATTCTGGTAAAATTCAGCAACGAACTCATCTGGTCCTGTGCTTTTCTTTGTTGGGAAATTAATGCTTTATTCTCCTATTTGTTTATATCCTCACCTTATTATTATTTTTCTGTGTAGCCTTGGCTGTCCTAGAACTCACTATGTAGACCCAGGCTGGTCTCCAACTCACAGAGACCCATTTATCTCTGCCTCCCAAGTATTGGGACTAAAGGCATGCGCCGTCACACTCAGCAACAATAAATTGAATTTAAACTTATTTAAAACTAAATTAAATTCTTGCCGTCACAAGAATTTAAACCTGTGTGTGCTTACTTTAAAAAATCAGAGAGAAGGCGCACGTCTTTAATCCCAGCACTTGGGAAGCAGAGGCAGGTGGATGTCTGTGAGTTCAAGGCCAGCCTGGTCTACAAAGCAAGTCCAGGACAGCCAGGGCTGTTACACAGAGAAACCCTGTCTCAAAAAACCAAAAAAAAAAAAAAAAATCAGAGAGAACGCAAATAAGTAATTTAATGTTGCACCCATGGTCCAAGTAAACACATAGTACATCTAGTCTGGGTTCAAAGGAAATATGTATGTATGTATGTATGTATGTATGTATGTATGTATGTATGTTTGTATGTATGTATGTATGTATGTATGTATACATTATTGTTGGGACTCTTGGGATAGGAGTGGTTTTCATGATCATCTACATTGCTGCTGTGCTGGCTCACACAGCTGCTGTCTGATGTGAGAATTTCTTCCATGGGGAGATATAAACAACACTTACCCTTCTTCATGAGGTTCTTCCAACAAACCAAAGTACAATTTCACTCATGTTCAGCCTGGAGAACCAATGAGTTTATTGGGTTTACCTCCAGAGCATGAGTGAGGGGTTACTGGGGGTAGTGTGGGTGACCCTAAAGTCGAGGCAATGGGAAGTCCTTCCCAGCGAAGACAATAGTTTCCCATAGCTCCATAGATGGTTCCAACTCTCTTACAATCACCTCCCAAAACCTATGTACTCTAAACACAGTGGCTCTCACCTTCCTAATGCTGTGGCCCTTTTTTTTTTTTTATGGTTTTTTGAGACAGCGTTTCTCTGTGTAATAGCCCTGGCTGTCCTGGACTTGCTTTGTAGACCAGGCTGGCCTCGAACTCACAGAGATCCGCCTGCCTCTGCCTCCCCAGTGCTGAGATTAAAGGTGTGCGCCACCATGCCCGGCATCACTATGATCCTTTAATACAGTTCCTCATGCTGCAGTGACCCCCAACCAGAAGATTATTTTGTTGCACTGGGCATTGTGGCACATACTTTTAATCCCAGCACTCGAGAGGCAGAGGCAGCTGGATCTCTGTGAGTTCAAGGCCAGTCTGGTCTGCAAAGTGAATCCAGGACAGTCAAGGATACACAGAAAAACCCGGTCTCAGAAAACCTTAAAAAAAAAAAAGATTATTTTGTAGCTACTTCATATTGTAATTTTGCTAGTGTTATGAATCATAAATATCTGACATGTAAGATATCTGATATGAAACCCCTATAGAAGGGCATTCAACTCCCCAAAGCAGTCACAACCCACAGGCTGAGAAACTGCAGCACCTCCTGAGACCCTAGGCAGAATTCCATTCAAATAAATAGGAGGAGTGACTGGAGTCTCAGGTGAGAGTCCCATGAGCAGCTCCCCAACCCCTTATCTGAGGGAATGTAAACAGTCCATGTCCACTCCAGATAGACTCTTACAAGCTGGCACAGCTGTTCTGAGGGAGATGGAGACCTTTTTGGTCAGAAGAAGCTATCTACAACAGGGACATGGTGTAATCTAAATGTGTTCAACTATGCTAGGCACTAGGGACGTGTGGAGAGAAACAAAGTTTAAAATATAGGGAGCTATTAGGATGTGGAGAAAGGGGAACACTCCTCCATTGCTGGTGGGAGTGCAAACTTGTACAACCACTTTGGAAATCAGTGTGGTGATACCTTAGAAAACTTGGAATAGCCCTACCTCAAGACCCAGCCATACCACTCCTGGACATATATCCAAAGGATTCCTCACCAAACCACAAGGACATCAGCTCAAACTATGTTCATAGCAGCTTTATTTGTAACAGCTAGAAACTGGAAACAACACAGATGTCCTTCAACTGAAAAATGGATTTTAAAAAACTGGTATATTTTACACAAAGGAATACTATTCAGCTATCAGAAACAAGGAAATCATGCAATTTCCAACCAACTGAATGGAACTAGAAAAGCTCATCCTAGGTGAGCTAACCCAGACCCAGAAAGATACACATGGTATGTTCCAACTTATAACTGGATTTTAGCCATTTAGTACAGGATAACTATCCTATAATCCACAGACCCAAATGATCAGGATCCCAGTATAACTATCCTGTGAGAAACTCCACACAGCAGAGGATCAGAACAGATGCTGAAACAGAGTCAAACATTAGGTGGAGCTGTGGGAGCCCTGTGTAAGAGAAGGAGGAGGAACAGAGAGATCCAGAGGGGACAAGAACACCACATGAAGATCAACAGAACCAATCAATTTAGGCCCTTAGAGGCTTACAGAGTCTGAAACACTAACACATGGGGGGGGGGGAGAGAACAGAAAAAAAAGCATATTTGGACCAGACCTAGGCCCCCCCATACACAGATGATAGCCAACTTGGTCTTCATACAAATCCCTTAGCAGGTGGCAAAGGAAGGGGCGGTGTCTGTTGTGGGCCATGGCGTCTGTTAGTGGAACACCTTACTCTAGCTGGGCAGCCATGTTGAGCACCAGTGCAAAAGGAAGCTCTTAGCCCTCATATGACTGATGAACTGAGGGAGTTTGGTAGCAGGTGGGTCCGAGAGGGATGGAGGGAGGGGCCTGTGATCCAGATGTTACTTGAATAAATAAATAAATGTATTAAAAATAAAATAAACGAGCTGGGCATGGTGGCGCCCGCCTTTAATCTCAGCACTAGGGAGGCAGAGGCAGGTGGATCTCTGTGAGTTCGAAGCCAGCCTGGTCTACAGAGTGAGTCCGGGACAACCAGGGATACACAGAGAAACCCTGTCTAGAAAAATAAATACAAATAAATAAATAAGTAAAACAAAATAAAATAAATGGTAATAGTAATATAAATAAATACATACATACATAGAAAATTAGTTTAAATGTTGTGTTTGAGGGAAGCAGTAATAAAACTACTGAAACGGCTGTTCCATGATTGGGAGCGGGGTTTATTGTAGACAAGGGAGAGAAAATATTTAGAAGCAATTGGAAGAGTCCAGAGAAGAGAGGGAAAAAATAAAAACAAAATCAGACTGGACAAGGCCAGGGCAGGGCAATCTGGGAGAGAAGGGAGGACAGTGGGGAAACAGCAGAGAATAGTGGAGATAGCGGGAGGCAAAACACAAATAGTATTAGCATAGGCAGAAATACCTTTTCAACATCAACCAACACTTTGGTAAATTAATGAGACTCAATCTCTGCTGGTGTAAATGAAAATGCCCCAGAGCCTCCTAGGGAATGACACTATTAGGAGGTGTGGCCTTGTTGGAGGAAGTGTGTCACTGGGGGTGAGCGTTTAGGCTTCATACATGCACAAGCCTGAGCTAGTGTGTCTCTCTCTCTCTCCCTGATGCCTATGGATCTGTATGTAAAACTCTCGGCTACCTCTCCAGCACCATGTCTGCCTGCATGCCACCATGCTTCCCGCCATGATGACAATGGACTAAACCTCTGAACTGTAAGCCAGCTCCAATTAAATGCTTTCCTTTGTAAGAGTCGTTGTGGTCATGGTGTCTCTACACAGCAATAAAACCCTAACTAAGACACAATCATACTGTATATTTTCCCTTCAACATATTTAACGACTAAAACCATGTAGAAATGATGTCAGAATTTATTTACTTTACTATTCAACAGTTTTTTTTTTTGTTTTTAACTGTAACAGCTTGGTCTGGGCCACTATGTAAGTAAGGTTTTATCGTGCCATAATGGGATACAATGTAGAAAGAAGTGTCATACTTTGTGTTATGAGGTCCTTCCTACTCTGCTACTTTTTCTTAAGGGCAGGTGTTGGGGTTTTTTGTTTGTTTGTTTGTCTGTTTTGTTTTGTTTTTTATTTATTTTTGGAAGCAGGTATTACAGTGTTTTCCAAACTGAGTTCTAACTCTTCGGCTGAAGCAATCCTTTCTCAGCCAACAATCTAAGGTTAGGGACATGAGCCACCACATCTCCCAATTGTGCTGTTTTTAAACAAGAGCTGCTTAACCGCAGTTGACCTGCTTGGAAAAAAAAAAAAAGCAGAGATAACTATACCTCCCATAAATGGAATATTTATTGACGACAAGAGGATGGAATATAGCCAACAATTATTGAGTACATAGCAATTTATACCTGTCCCTGAGGTAAATGCTTCTGAAGCATCAACTCAAATTACAAACTATGTGTTCAGAGGAGAACTGATAATCCTTGCACAGAGCAGAGACATTACTTTGAAAATCCCTAGGAAGTTGTGTCAGCCAAAACCTGGCAGGAAGCAAATGGCATACTTTGTGGGTGAAATAGGAGGAGACTTTTCTGGAGTGACCACTTATGGGGTATACGTCAGGTCTAACAGGAAGTAGCAACTGAGGCTGAAATTCTGTAGGACCAGCAGCCAACAGCAAGGAGCCTGCAGGGACAAAGAGAGCCACCACGTAATCAGTAACTGAGGAGAGAAATTGGGAGGGGTGGAGGAATGCAGGAAAGGATCACAGGACCCAGCTGTAGCCTTTGGTACAAGCATACAATGGTGAGAGCCTAGGGAATAAAATTCCTGAATCACTCTGCTCATGACCGACCTTAAATCCTATTTCCTCTGAGTTGAAACGCTGGCTCCTCCAGGGAGGAGGGAAGTTCCTAAGTCTCAGAAGCTGAAGAAAGTTAGGAAGTTCAGGAAAGCAAACAAACTTACAAGGCTCAGGAAGCTGAGAAGGTTAGGATATTCAGGAGCTCCTCTCCCCTACCCCCACCCACACAAGGATGGAAGTGGGAGAATTGAGGCGGTGGCACAAAAACACTGCAATAGCTGGAAAGAGGAATGCAACCTACCGGGAATTCTGCTAGCAGTATACACTGAGAATATTCTTGCTTCTTCTTCTTCTTCTTCTTCTTCTTCTTCTTCTTCTTCTTCTTCT
>CAJQZJ010033053.1:682027-707629 GCA_907164525.1 Lophiomys imhausi
CTTCTTCTTCTTCTTCTTCTTCTTCTTCTTCTTCTTCTTCTTCTTCTTCTTCTTCTTCTTCTTTTTCTTCTTCTTCTTCTTGTTATTATCATTATCATTATTATTATTATTATTGGGGTTTTTTTTGAGGCAGGATCTCTCTGGCTGTCCTAGAGCTCACTTTGTAACCAGGCTGGTCTCGAACTCACAGAGATCCACCTGCTTCTGCCTCCCCGAGTGCTGAGATTTATCTCCTCCTCTTTCACTGCCTTCAATATCAATGTTACCCAATAGAGTTATAGATTCATATAACAAAAACATGTATGCAAAGCCAATATGCTAAGGATGGTAGAATAAATACAAATAACCTATACATCGGTTCCATTTTGGAATATGATATGACTGTTGAATAATCTTGGGAATTGCTAGAGAAAACATATAGTTAAATGTAGTATTCAAAAAAATCACTTTCCCAAATCACAGACATAATATATAGCCTATACATCAATAAAGACACTGAGAGCTAGTCAGATAGTCGGGTGGTTGTGGCGGCTGCAGCACACGCCTTTAATCCCAGCACTTGGGAGGCAGAGGCAGGCAGATATCTGTGAGTTCAAGGCCAGCCTGGTCTACAAAGCGAGTCCAGGACAGCCAGAGCTACACAGAGAAACCCTGTCTCAAAAAAACAAACAAACAAACAAAAAAGACACTGAGAGCTGGTTAGTGGTGGTGCACACCTCTAATCCCAGCACTTGGGTGGCAGAGACCAGCCGATCTCTTTGAGTTCCAGGTCAGCCTGGTCTACAGAGTGAGCTCTAGACAGTCAAGATTACATAGAGAAACCCTGTCTCCAAAACAAACAAACAAAAAGCTCTGGGCTCGGTAGGACACATTGTTCCTCTCAGTTACTTAGTTACTTAGGGAGCTGATGCAAGAGATCACACCAGCCAGCAGAGGCAGCATGACAATACTTCATTTTAACACTAAAGGGAGAAGGATTAGATACACAAAAGCTATAACAAGCAAACACCACCCAAAATGGAAATAGTGCAGCTATATTAAAAGTAAATTAAAGAGAATTTAAGATGCAAAAATCAAAAATAAAAATTTAGCCAATGGTGTATCTTTCTCAAAGAACTATTTGAATGCATAAAAAAGCTTAAGATAAAAAAAAATCTTGTAGAAATAACTACTTTTTTTTTGGTTTTTTGAGACAGGATTTCTCTGTGTAGCCCTGGCTGTTCTGAACTCACTCTGTAGACCAGGCTGGCCTCGAACTCGAAGAGATCCGCCTGCCTCTGCCTCCCAAGTGCTGGAATTAAAGGTGTGTGCCACCACGCCCGGCCCAAAATAACTACTATTAATGTGTATTTTCCTGATTGTTTCACTTTACTCCCCCCACACCTGGAAATAACTTTGTATGTATTTATAGTCCATAGAGAACTAATATGCAATCATTAAGAGATGTATAAAATGCTGAAAGCAAAAGGAAGGGTAGCATTAAACTATGGATAATTCTAACACTTCATATCTATCCTCCCAGACACTTTATTGGACATAGGTAAATATGCATTGTGTTTTGTGAAGTAGTATCCCAGCCAGTTTCTGTGTGGCAGGCTCATAACCCCAGCCCTTAAGAGGCTGAAACTGGAAGATAGAAAACTGGTAATTAGCTTGACCTACACAGAGAAACTCTATCTCAAACTAAACTCCCCCCAAAACAAATAAAAGCACCAAAAAGGGTAATAGACTCGGAAAGACACGTATTGTGAGTTTTCTCTCGGTCTGTGGGTGGGATACATGAAAGAAGAAGGGGGACTATAAAGGAAGAAGATGAGAATGTCAGGAAGAGGCTAGAGTGTGATAGAGGTTGTTATGATCAAAATATATGCATGCCTGAAAAGTGCCCTAGACCCATTATTTTATATACTTAATATCCAATTATAAAATATTTTTTTGGTTTGGGTTTTTGTTTTTTGTTTTTTTTTTTGTTTTGTTTTTTTGAGATAGGGTTTCTCTGTGTAGCCCTGGCTGTCCTGACTCACTTTGTAGACCAGGCTGGCCTCAAACTCACAGAGATCTGCCTGCCTCTGCCTCCCAAGTGCTGAGATTAAAGCCCTGCGCCACCACACCTGGCAACAATGGTTTTAAATGTCATCATAATAGGTATCCCTTTTTTTTTCACCCAAGCATATAATGTAAATTTTTTTCTTCAGCAAGAAACTTTCCTTATTACTCTAATGCATATATTATCTATTCTGATCTACTATATATATTTTGTTTGTTTCTTCCAGACAGGGTTTCTCTGTGTATCTCTAACTGTCCTGGACTCACTTTGTAGACCAGGCTAGCCTTGAACTCACAGAGATCCACCTGCCTCTGCCTCCCAAGTTCTGGGATTAAAGGCATACACCACCACACCCGGCTTTTTTTTTAGGCTTTTCAAGACAGAGTTTCTCTATGTAACAGCCCTAGCTGTCCTGGAACTCACTTGGTAGACCAGGCTGGCCTCAATCTCAACTGCCTCTGCTTCCTGAGTGCTGAGATTAAAGGCGAGCTACCATGCCTGGCTACTATAATATTTCTAATACATAGTAGAAATAATATCATTTTCCATGCTTTCCTCCTTATTCACATTTTCAATGCTTTATTATCATATATTAATTGTACATACTGTTTTGGGGTTTTGTTTTGTTTTTTTGAGACAAGGTTTCCTGTTGCATGGCTATCCTGGAACTTGCTCTGTAGACCGCTGGCCTCAAACTCAGAGATCTGCCTCTGATTTCAGAGTGCTAAGATTAAAGGTGTGTGCCACTACCACAATTCATACACAACGTTTTTTATTGTGTTGTATTTTCATGCTTGAAAGTAGGCTTATTTTGTATTTTCTTCCCAAAGAAATATGTGTGATTACCCCAGAGAACTTCTCTACCATATAAGTAATAGGATAATTGGTCTATGTCATTAAAATGGTGCCTTTTATTGGAGAATTTATTTATAAATTCAGTAACTGTCACATGATCCAGGATGCAACTGAGTTGGAGAAGGCATAGCAGGTTCTCTTTCAGAAGTACTGAAACCACCTCGACATTCAGGAGAACAACGTTGTCATAGCCTTGGAGGTCGCTTATCAGGAACAGCTACATAAAATATGGAAAGAAGTAAAGAATCATCTAGACTGTCATATCTCTCCACAGGATATGATGCACGGAGAGGAGGAATAACACAGGGTAAACTGGGCGGAGAAGCGCATGGTGGAGCGCATTTGTGGGCAGTAGGAAAGGAGACAGTTGGCATTACACCGAGACCTAAAGGTGAAAGCAAAGAAGCCTCAAACTTACTGAGTTAGGTGAATGCTTCTGTCTCTCTGGAGAGAGCCAGAAAGAGTTAGCTGAATGGAAACTAGTCTGTATGACCAAAGCCTGCCTTCCAGGAGGGATAACCAGACAGACCTTGTCTGGAAACTTCCCCCTCCCCCCAAAAGTAGGCAGTAGTAGCAGCAGCAAAGCTAGTGCTATGGTGTACTGCTTCCCACACAGGTTCTGACATGGGGTGAGGGTGGGCATGGGAGGGATAAAGAAAGAAGACACTTGGACACACATGGGGCCAGGTGGTATGCACACTCAGATGGAGTGACACCTGCTGTTGCAACAACCTGGAACCTCAGTGCTTTTATTATACACAGCACAGAGCAGAGGAGTTAGCTAGTTTCCATAGGAGGTTCTGTAACAGAATATTTTTATTTATAAATGCTTATATTTATTAATACTTAATAAACACCTATAAAATACCTAAATTCTATAACCTAAAACCTGTAATCTATCTAAAAACACCCTATTATCTAAGAACACTCCAATACCTATCTAAAAACATTTAACTAACACTATTTTAAGTTTCTTAAAAGGATATTAATATTCTTAGAGTGGGTCCATGCAGGATGACTTGGTTTATGGCAGTCTTGTCAGTCAGTTCTTTTCAAAGCTTAGTTTGCTAGTTCACAAGGCCAATTTATTTCAACAACCAAATTGTGGCCGATTTATCAGTCTGTTCCAACCTCCAAAGTGAGGCAAGGCTTTTTCCATCAGCTAAGATTGCCTCCATGGTCTCTTTGGCCGGGGCAAGCTTCACAGCTGAAAGCCTCTCCAAGCAACTTTCAAACTCCACTTGCCTCACTCACTTTTCCAGCACTCTGGGGCCCCAAGACAGACAGACAGATGCCTTCAAGGAACTCTCTCTCAGCAGGTATGCTATACCTTTGCCTTGGGCTATCACAGCCTAAATTCACCTTACTATGCACTTCTCCAGAGTGACGTCTCAGTCGTTGAGGGTAGGAGGAAGAGAGAGAGACCTCGTGGAACTCTCTGGCTTATATATCGCCTTATCTCGCAATCCTTGGCAGTCTCGAGGGTCCATGAGATTTCTTGTGATGTCTAGCAGTCCAATTGCTTCTCAACTGCCCACATCTGTGAGGCTTGTTCGGTTTCTTAGCCACGCTCCTTCAACAGGGCATATCATCTGGTCACAACTGGGCTTTGTCCATTTCAGCAGGTTAAAGGAATGTCAAGCTCCTCCTTAGGTGCTGCCAGATGCTAATCTGAACTGTCTACCAGTTCACTAAATAGGCCTGACTTCTACCACAAGGTTCTGTAGGCTAGCAGTCTCAGGGTGTAAACATCTTAAAGGAGGAAGCTGTGGTGGCTAGCTTTTGAACACACTGATAAATGGCCTGTAAACACTTGTTGGATACACCCATCAACACTCACACTTGGACCAAGGGAAGGCTTTGGCATCCCCCTCAACCTCACCCTGGGGGTGGGGGTGGGCTTTGCCACTCCTGTGGGTCTGAGGAATTGGTTCTAGGCATGGCTGTGCCTGTAAAAGGATTTAATGTTATTCTGCATATATTAATTGATGCTGGAAATTATTACTGTGGCAGTTATTCATTAACCAGCTGTTTTCTAAATAAAAGACACAGAGACCTTTTAGATTTAAAATAAGCTTTAAAACACTACAGCTGGGCAGATCAACCCTCTAAGCTGTCTTGTCTGTTTCCCCTGCCAACATCCCCGTAGTACTCGCATCTGTTCCATTTGGACTATTTCTGGCTATTTCCATCAGGCCAGTCCTCAGAGCAAGGTGCTCTTGGCCATGTGCTCACAATCCATGCTACCCCACAGGGACTTCCTGTTCTCCGACTCCTTCCTCCTCCTTCGTGTCTCTCTCTCTCTCTCTCTCTGTCCTTCCAACACCCCAAGCCGCCCCATCTCCCTCTCTCTTGCCCGGCTCAGGCTGTCGGCAACTTTATTATCCAATCAGGGATAATTAAGGGGTGGGGGCAAGGTTTACATAACACCATTTTAGGTAGGTGAGAATCTGCTCTTCAGACAGTAAGCAGATCTTGGGGGCAAGTAATTAACATTTGAATACATGGGAGCTGTAGACCAACCCCAACATGTGCCCATGGTAAACAATTCACACTCACTCAAAACTTTATCCAGTCTTAAACACATTCATTTAAGGCTTCTTTAGCTCCCCACGATGGTACCTGCTTCTAGTTCTAGATACCCAATAGGCTGAGGTTGCAGGACTGAATGGGGAGGATTGTTTGAGCCCAGAAGGTAGAGGTGAGCCTAGAGAACATAATAAAACTCAACTCACCTGAAAAAAACAAAGCATTGCTATTTTTACTTTATAACTTAGGGAAATTGATTGAAGTCAGATCACTCACTATAAGCTACCAGATCATGAAGAATCAGATGTGGATATTATAAAGAAAACTGAAAAACAATCAGCATGTTTACTTTCCATGACTGTGACACATCCCCAATATAAATCAATGTAGAAAAGGTTGTTTTGTCAGTGGCATGCTGGTTCCATTGCTTTTAGGCCTGTGAGGAGGAAGAACACCATAGCTAAGAGCCTCGTGGAGCAAAACTACTAAGCTCATGGTAGCTGGGCCACAAAGAGAAAGAAAGGACTGTATGATATGGGCGTGCCTTCAAAACCTTATGTTCTCCAACTAGTCCTCACCTCCTAGACTTCCTGTCATCCCTCCTCCCAATAGCTCACCAAGCTATGAAACCATCATTGGACTACTCGTTGATGATGTTGGAGTCTTCCAGGTGCACTCATCTTCCACAGTCCTTCTGAACTCTGCTGCACAGGGGACAAAAGGCTTCATGAACTTTCAGGGTATATTTGAGATATTGTCTTAGTTAGTGTTACTATTGCTGTGATGAAACACCATTACCAAAGAAACTTTGGGAAGGGAAGGGTTTATTCCGCTTACACTTCCACATCATAGTTCATCATTGAGGAAAGTCAAGACAGTAACTCAAGCAGGGCAGGAACCCGGAGGCAGGAGCCGATCCAGAGGCCATGGAGGGGTGCCGCTTTCTGGCTTGCTCACCATGGCTTGCTCAGCCCATTCTCTTATAGAACCCAGGACCACCAGCCCAGAGATGGAACCACTCATAATGGGGTGGGCCCTCTGGCTCTCTCCTCCCTCTATTAGTCACTAATTAAGAAAATGCCCACAGGCTTGCCTACAGCCTAATCTTATGGAGACATTTTCCCAATTGAGGCTCCCTCCTCTCTGATGATGCTAGCTTGTCTCAAGTTGTCATAAAACTAGCCAGTACAGATGGAAGCCTGTGAGTGTGGGTGGTGTCATACTCCTCTAATCCCAGCACTAGGGAAGCCGAGGCAAGAGCATTATGAGTTCAAGGCCTCCCTAGGCTAAATAAATATAAGCTCCTATTTAAAAAAAATCTAAATAATAACAACCATGGTTGCATAGTAGAATGTTAAAGTCGGTTGCCAAATACATATGGACTGGACATTGGGAATGTATGCTAAGCCTTATAATTTTCATAATTGTGGCCTAATTATTTTTGTTGTTTTGTATTGTATTTGTTGTTATAGGAGAAAGAGCCATTTGTTGGATTGAAAGGGGGATCTGTGGGATGGGGGAAGATATACCTTAAACGTAAAAAAAAAAAAAAAAAAGGAATCAGATGGTGGGGTGGGAGGAGGAAGAGTGTGGGAGGGTGGGACCAGAGGGAGGGGTAGGGAGGGGATTGTGATTGAGATGTAACTTGAAGAAATAAAAATACTTAAAACAAAACAAAAGCTTTGGCCTGGACACAGACATTGAATGAGATTTCATTATTGTTGCCCATAAAGAGGAAAAAAGTGTGGGAAGAAATAGATACTTGGGTGACAAAAATCACAAAATGGGCTAGGTACTGTCAGTTGGCACTTTTTCTTTCTTCTTAATATAAAAATATCTCTAGGGCTGAGAGATGGCTCAGCGGTTAAAAGCACTGGCTGCTCTTCTAAAGGTCCTGAATTCAATTCCCAGCAACCACATGGTGGGTCACAACCAATTCCAGAAGATCTAATATGCTCTTCTGATCTCCTTGGACACCAGGCATGCACGTGATACATGCATGTGCAGACAAAACTCTCATACATATAAAATAAATCAATCTAAAAACAACTTTTAAACGTATGAGCCGAGCCGGGCAGTGGTGGCGCACACCTTTAATCCCAGCACTTGGGAGGCAGAGGCAGGCGGATCTTTGCGAGTTCGAGGCCAGCCTGGTCTACAAAGTGAGTCCAGGACAGCCAGGGCTACACAGAGAAACCCTGTCTCGAAAAACCAAAAAAAAAAAAAAAACGTATGAGCCATCCAGTACCTGGAACTGTCAAAGTAGAAGGAACTTGGACCCCTGGCACCATGGAGTACTATCCCAGAGTTTTATATAAAAAGAAATGTATTTCCTCCTATGAATCTGGTATCATGCATCTTCATTCTCTATCTTTTTTTTTTTTTGGTTTTTCGAGACAGGGTTTCTCTGTGTAACAGCCCTGGCTGTCCTGGACTTGCTTTGTAGACCAGGCTGGCCTCGAACTCGCAAAGATCCGCCTGCCTCTGCCTCCCAAGTGCTGGGATTAAAGGCGTGCGCCACCACCGCCCGGCTTTCATTCTCTATCTTAATTTGTATAAACAGATTGAATTTAAGCCAGGCGTGGTGGCCCACACCTTTGATCCCAGTACTTGGGAGGCAGAGGCAGGTGGATCTCTGCGAGAGTTATATAATGAGAACCTGTCTAAGAAAAAATAATTAATGTAATTCAAATTTTTTGGTGAAAAGTGTTAAGTGTGTACACAAGTGGATAGATTAGTACAAAAATTGCTTGTATAGCAGCACGCAGATCCACTTAATTTCATTTATTCTCTTAGTTACTTCCCTCTCTCCATTGGAGTATTATGAGCAAGTTCCAAATACCACATTTTTTCTTTTTAAAGATGTAATTTATTTTTAAATGTTATGTGTATGAGTGCTTTGTCTGCATGCATGTCTACATATCACATACATGCCTGGTGCCCTCAAAGGTCAGAAGAGGGCATCGAATGCCCTGGAGCTGGAGTTACAGACAGTTGTGAGCCACCATGTGGGTGTTGGGAATTGAATCCATATCAAAATAATTGTTTAGTGAAAAACAAACCTATTTATCTAGTAACCAGTTGGCCACATCTCTAACAGTGTGGCATGAAGACACTGCTCTGAGAGGCATCCTCGCATGGCTAGCTTCTGAGCTTTTGATGATGAGAGAACCCAGGGAAAATGTTTCCCTTAGTTGAAAACAGGAACACCCCAAATCAACGGGTTGGTTAGCTAAAGCAGAGAGTTGTGGAAGATAGTATCAAAGCCTGTGCAGTAGGAAAATATGACGGACACAGTTTCCATTTCCCAGGCTCCATTTCTCATGTTGACTTCCACTGGGTCAACCACTCTTGGCTCCAAACTCATCTGCTAGGTACCAGTTATATGTTAGGGGCTGGCCATGCATCCTGGATGCAGCTGAAGCCCAAGGGGATGTCTTCTAGGGTTTCTGGAAAAGCTTGCCAATTCCTCAGATGCTGCTTGCATCCACCTGAGCAATCCCCTGTGATGGAATTGTGTTGGAAGGAAGGATGGAGGCCAACGGGGTAGTGAGATGGCAAGGGACCTTGCTCTCTGTACCTATGATATGGTAAGGGCTGCAGTTCTAAGCCTCTTAAAGCTAGTCCTCACTCTGGACCTGTGAGGGACATGAACCCCGAGCCAAAATTTGCCTTGGTTTTCTTCTACAAAAGAAAAACTACTACATGACACCACTCAGCCATTAAGTGTATTTTCTTGGCCCTCATTAGCAGAAAAATTGTATGCTTTTTTACAGCCATCCTTCAGGCTCTCCATAAAAACTTAATCCTTTCTACAGTTTCTGGCCTGTTGTGAGAGCAATGGAGGTGTTTGAAAATACGGAGAAAAGGCAAGTATGGAATCTGTTAATGTGAAAGTGAGTGTCCTATGTGAAGACATACAGGATGTTGTGTGTAAAACCTGATTTGCTTCTAGGATAGATCTAATTGCCCCTTTGTAGGAGCATACCATGAAGCATTGTCTCAGTATTTACTTAACGTGTCCAACAAGGTAGACAAGCATCTTTTAAATCTATATCCTCCAAAACAGTCCAACAAAGGGAATAGAAAAATGGCTCAGCTGCTAAGAACACTTTTTTTTAATTTAATTTATTTATTTACTTATATATTATGTATACAGTGTTCTGTCTGCATGTACACCTGTAACCAGAAGAGGGCACCAGATCTCATTATAGATGGTTACGAGCCACCATGTGGTTGCTGGGAATTGAACTCAGGACCTCTGGAAGAACAGCCAGTTCTCTTAACCTCTGAGCCATCTCTCCAACCCCACTGACCATTTTTGACAGAGGACCTGGATTTGATTCCCAGCACCCACACGGTTGCTCTCAACTATCTTACTCCAGTCCAGGGAGGTCCTTCCCCATCTTCTGGCCTCTGAAGGCACCAGGCACACATGTGATGTAGTTGTGCATACTGGCAAAACATTTATATGTACAAAATAAATTAAAACAAACAAACAAAAACCCCAGCAGCATAACTGGTCTCTATTTTTTTTTTTTTTGGAGGTGTATATTTCTCTAATGAAATGTTGAGGGAAGGAAGGTAGATGGTGTTGATGGAAGGCTTGATCAGATGCTAAGAGAAGAACATGGCGTTCAGGGTTGTATTGAAGTTGTGGGCCAGCACTGCTTAGACATGGTTTAAATTTACATTAGCAAATGAAGCATCTTTTTTGTTATCTAGATTTCAAGGTATGGGGAGAGTAGTAATCGCATTTGCCAGTAGTAATCACATTGTTACTAATGAGGAATGATCATTCAGAAAAAAAGATAAAAATACCCCAGGAGGTAGGGGCCATTTCTGGCAACAAGCTTACAGAGCCTTCGGCTGGCCAAGACTATCGGAGGACAGCACAAATAGCAGAAAATGCCATCAAAATGATGTGCTCAGAACAGAAGGACAAGCTGAGAGTGTCTAGGGTTGAGGTCTGGCGTGCCAGATGTGAAAGCTGGTATAAATGAAGGCTGCAGGTGACTTAAACAGGAAGCAAAGAATGAGTGTGGAAGTAAAACTAGTGGCCAAGTACAAGCCAGAGAGGTACAAGAGTCAGCCTGGCAGAGCAGCGCTTCTCATACTTCCTAACTCTTTGACCCTTTAATACAGTTCCTCATGGGGTGGTGATTGTTTTCATTGCTACTTCATATTTTGTTTGGGGGGGGGGTTCGAGACAGGGTTTCTCTGTGCAGCCCTGGCTGTCCTGGACTCGCTTTGTAGACCAGGCTGGCCTTAAACTCACAGAGATCCGCCTGCCCCTGCCTACCAAAGTGCTGGGATTAAAGGCGTGCACCACCACGCTGGGCTCATTGCTACTTCATAACTGTAGTTATGCTACTATTATGAATCATAATGTAAATATCTGATATTTCTGATGGTCTTAGGTGACCCCTGTGAAAGGGTCGTTCATCCCCAAAGGATTGAGAACTGCTGCTGGAAAAAATGAATCATCAGTGTAGAAACAGCCAAGCAGCTCCAAGGGACCAGCTTTACCAACAGATTCTCCAGAACTCAGAGGAACTGTTCAAATATTTCAAAAGTTTGAGATGTAACTTGAAGAAATAAAAAATAAATTATTAAAAAAAAAATTTAAACTAAACAAAATTCAAGCTTATAGAAGTTCCTGGTTAGGAACCTAAACAATATGTATTTTTACCTTGTAGCTACCCCCCATACCCCACAGCTTGTTTATGAAAAGATCAAGAAATCTGGCTAGATAGCCAGGCGTGGTGGCGCACGCCTTTAACCCCAGTACTCGGGAGGCAGAGGCAGGCAGATCTCTGTGAGTTCAAGGCCAACTTGGTCTACAAAGTGAGTTCAGGACAGCCAGGGCTACACAGAGAAACTCTGTCTCAGAAAAGAAGAAGAAGAAGGGGCTGGAGAGATGGCTCAGCGGTTAAGAGCACTAACTGCTCTTCCAGAGGTCCTGAGTTCAATTCCCAGCAACCACATGGTGGCTCGCAACCATCCATAATGAAATCTGGTGCCCTCTTCTGGCCTGCAGGTATACCTGCAGACAGAACATTGTATACATAATAAATAAAATCTTAAAAAAAAAAAAAAAAAAAGAAGAAGAATGTTGCGTTGACCTCGACCAGCAAGAACGACGCAACTCACAAAAGCTCTTCTCAAGCAGTTTATTCAGGTCCCTTGAAAACAGTCTTCCGAATAATCTGGGCAGACCCAACCCACAGGCTAAATACTATATGAACAGCCAATCAAGTAAAGCCATGTGGTGCTATCTTACAGGCCCACATATGTGGAAGCAAGCCAGATGCGGTCTTAACCAAATATGGACTTGTTTACCACCAAGAGCGCTCACCATCGGGCTAGTGGAAGGTGGAAACCGGCACCATCTTTAGGGCGCGGCACGTCGCAGCTCTCTACAGTTCCTCCTTTTTTTTTTTTTTTTTTTGGTTTTTCGAGACAGGGTTTCTCTGAATATCTCTGGCTGTCCTGGACGCACTTTGTAGACCAGGCTGGCCTCGAACTCACAAAGATCCGCCTGCCTCTGCCTCCCAAGTGCTGGGATTAAAGGCGTGCGCCACCATTGCCCGGCTAGTTCCTCCTTTTTTGTTTTTTGAAAAATGTTGGTAGAAGTCCCTGGAAAGGCTTCGTAATCCCCATATCTGGGGATCTCATGGCGGGCCTGAGCCTATAGGAGGGCGGTGCTCAAACTCTTACCCGTCTCTGGGTCAGCCTCCCCACTCCGGGCTGCCCTGTCTAAGGTGGCCGAGACTTACCCATCTACTCCGTCATTGACTTGCCAGACCCTAATATCCGTGGAACGAATACCTCAGTGGGCAGGGACTATGCTCAGTGAAGATTTAAGGCTTCATGGCAGCGAGCCATGCCTGAGGGGACTGACCCGCCTCAGTGGCGACAAGGGCCTGTATAATCATGGCTGCATTACACTTCTGTGTGGCTCTCATATTGTAGATGCACCATAGGCAAACCAGAGAGGCTAGTATCATCAGTATCGCCAAAGAGCCTACGCCCATCCACTCCTTAAGATGATCCATAGCCGCCTGTATCCAGGAAGTCAAACCATTAGCCAGACTCAGATCCACCCGAGTGGAGTTGAGGTGGACGATTGTTGCTCTCAGCTCTCTCATCTTATTTTCAAAATCAGCCGACCAATCCTGTAAGAGGAGCTCTGACAATTGATTAGACAGATTAGCAGCCTTTATTAAATTTTGATACCACACCGAAGTAACACACAAACCCTGCATTTTCCACTCACACCCCAACTGTGCTAGTTGCCAAAGAGAATCAATCTGTTCTTGTATTAAATCTATGCGCTGATTAACTATCATAAGGCCTCCTTTGAGATGAGAATTCATAGAGGTCTGAGTATCCAATGCCTGTGCTACATTGGCTGAGATGTCATTCAGGGCATTGGCAGTCTGTATAGAACTAGACAAGGCAATAGCTGAGGCAGTAGCCCCCACAGCAGCAACAGTGATGGCAGTAACAATAGCTGCAGTGATGCCAAAATCTCTTTTTTTTTTTTTTTGGTTTTTCGAGACAGGGTTTCTCTGTGTAGCCCTGGCTGTCCTGGACTCAATTTGTAGACCAGGCTGGCCTCGAACTCGCAAAGATCCACCTGCCTCTGCCTCCCAAGTGCTGAGATTAAAGGTGTGCGCCACCACTGCTGCCAAAATCTCTTTTAAGCCTGAATAGCATCATGGTATTAGGGGCCTCTACAGGAACTGGTACATATCGAGGCATTCTAGTCACCACAGCCACAGGAAAGGCTGTGGCATTCCAGCACAGGGCATAAAAGCATGTGTCCGGAGTGCATACTAACTTTTCTTCACCCAAGGATGCACTCCCATTACTTACAATCCACAGAAAAGGAGGCCAGAGACACACTGGCGAGGCTGAAAAGGTCTTATTGTGGTAAGAATGAAACGAAGAATTCCAAGTACCAGAGCCACTACCACTAGAAAAATCCATATTAGTAGCGGACCCTAAGGAAAAACTACCTCTTTGATAAATTCCTCCCCCAAGCATAAGTATAGGTCCCAAATCCATACAGCTACCATTTGCTCCACACAAAAGCCATAAATCAAAAGGATTGGTGGCAGTCTGCTGAGGATCCCTAGTAGATATATCAAGCATTCCTGTATAAGACTTATTCACTATATTACTAATCATGGGGCTAAAGGAAAAATAATCTTGTTGAACCCAAACTGCTCTGCGCCCCTGACATCCAGTCCAGGGAAAAGGTCTTTCCTCTCCTGCGGATCCTCTACAAAAAGGTGCCCAGCGTGGCTGTCTGGGGGGGTCCCGGTCAGAGACTCATGTGGGCCACCACCCCACAAGACGAGAACCATTGCTCGAAAACAAAACACCACCCCTACCCCCAAACCTCAGTTGTGGTAAAAATTCTGCTAACTGCTGAGACAATTTAATGCATTTTGTATCATCTGACCTATTGAAGCTCATTAAAAAGCACAGACTACCCTTCAAGCTGACATTTCTATTACCCTCTATAGGGCTTTTCTGATCATCAAAGGGAAGGTAGGGTAAGCCTAAGCTTCTATTACTGCTAAATAAGCGTGGAAACACAGTTGCATCATGTCTGACCGGCATCGGCTTTGGGAATATCGACAGGATCCCCCATCTTGGCTCGGTCATTCCTGACATCATCACTGCTACTATCACCAGGATCCCTAGGAAGGTCTTCATGACGAATCTTCCTCACAAGGCGTTCAGGCACCCACACTGGATCTTGTTGATCCTGAGGAAAAACACAAACAGATCCTCTTGCCCATGTTAGCACGGGGTCAGGCCCTCGCCAAGAGCCTGTCAAAATATCCTTCCACTTCACCATGCCTTTAGGTGGACCATGGGAATCTTGATGTCTGTCCACTGCTGAGCGGCCTTGAGCATCCAAATTTAAAAAATTTAAAGTAAATAAGGCTAAAGACATTCTCTCCTTGGGGGTACAGCCTTGGCCTATTCCCCCTTTCTGTTTTTGCAAATATTCTTTCAAGGTGCGATGAGCATGCTCCACAATTCCTTGTCCTTGAGGATTATATGGTAATCCGTGATTAAGCTGTACCTCCATCTGGTTGCAGAAGGAGACAAAGGACTGAGCCGTATAGGCTGGTCCATTGTCCGTTTTCAGCTGTTGTGGTTTTCCCCATGCAGCCCAGGCTTCTAAGCAATGCCCTATGACATTGCGAGCCTTTTCTCCACTCATAGGTGTAGCATGTATGATACCTGAGCAGGTATCCACAGATACATGAATATATTTTAAGGTTCCAAACTCTGAAATGTGGGTAACGTCCATTTGCCAGATTTTGAGTGGCATTAACCCTCTAGGGTTCACTCCCACACTGGGAGGATGATGATGAATCACACACTGAGGACAGTCCAAAACCACTTGTCTAGCATCTGCTCTAGACAAATGGAATTTCTGCTGTAGAGTTCTTGCATTTACATGAAATAATTGATGAAACTGTCTGGCTTGGTCCAGGAATGAGCTCCAAAAAATGCATGTCATCCTAGTCCATTGATCAACTTTATCATTACCCTCACTTAATGGTCCAGGTAATCCTGTATGTGCTCTGATATGTTGAATATAAAAACACCTTTTTCTTTGCCAGATTAAAACTTGTAACTCTTGTAATAAGGCACATACAGTACTACTATTCTTAATAGGACCTGCTAATTCTAATACTTTCACTGCGTTGACCACATAGACTGAATCTGAGATCAAATTGAATGAAAATTGACATCTTTTAAACACCTCAATTACTATTTTCAACTCTACTATTTGGGGGGAGCCCGGTTGAAATAGGCATAGCACGGGCTCTTGTCTTTCTATCAAATAGGCTCCGCAGCCTGTCTTTGAGCCATCAGTAAACACATTTGGTGACCCTTGAAGTGGTACTGCTGAAGTAACCTTAGGGAATATCACTGGGTGCTCTTTAAAAAATGATAGCAATGGATGCTTAGGATAATGGTTATCAATCACTTCTTCAAAGCTACATTGCAATATTGCCCAATCATCTACAGTGCCACACAAAATCTTAATTTGATGACTGGAATAGGGCACTATTATACTGGCAGGAGCAACTCCAAAAGACTGCAAGCATTGTTGGAAACCATTCAAGGCTAAAGCAGCAACTGCAGTGGGATAATGTTCTATCGATTTTTTTTTGAGAAATCTTTGAATAAGTCCATAATAATGGTCCGTAACCTCGGCTGCCTGGGGCGTTGTGCACTTCCTGTACTTTCTGTACTCCTTCCCTTGGGGCATTGTCTTTTAAAGTGTCCCATCTTGTCGCACTTAAAACAAACTCCTGGACTTCCTCCACCTTTTCTGGTCAACTGTACTACCGCGGCAGCAAGACCAGCATTAGTTAACGGCCCTCCAAGTTCTCTACACACTTTCATCCAGGCTTCTAGCCCTTTGTTCTTGTAAGGGGTGATAGCGGCTCTACACTCTTTGGTGCATTGCTCATAGACCAACTGTTTTATTAGTGGCATAGCAGCATCCGGGTCACCAAAAATCTTCCCTGCCACTTCCACCAATCATGCCACAAAGTCTGAAAAGGGCTCCATGGAGCCCTGTAGAATCTTAGTTAAGTTCCCACTCACCTCCCCTTTGTTAGGAAGGGATTTCCAAGCCTTGATAGCTATCTGGTTTATTTGTTCATAAACCTGATTGGGATATACTGTCTGCTGGTTGGCAAATCTCCCCTGCCCAAGCAGCATATCTCTATCCCAGGCTGGATTTCCATTTCTCTGATTAATGGCTGCTTGCTCAGTGACATACTCAATCAAGAAAGCTTTCCAGTCTAAGTATTGCCCTGGACTTAAGCAGGCGCGGGCCAGGCCACTCCAATCACTCGGGGTCATACAATGTCTGCTTAATGCTTCTACTTGAGCCAATGTAAAAGAAGCGGTAATGCCATAGGTACGAACCGACTCTGCAAGGGATTTAATTACTTTAAAATCAAGCGGTTCCTCGTACCTGTTCCCTTGTGGATCTTGGTATACTGGATAGGCAAACTGTAATTCTGTTCTTACTTGTGTCCACATCCCTGGGCAGAAAGATCTCCCTACTTTCAGGGACTGAACAGGCTGATCTATCGGAACGGCTTCTGGGTATGGAGGGGGAGTTGAAGGCGCCGCGGCAACAGCTTTACTTACACTGATTGCTGCCAACGTGTCTTTCTCTTTTACCCTTTTCTTTTCCCTTTTTCTTTTTCTTTCTTTTTTTTTTTTTTGGTTTTTCGAGACAGGGTTTCTCTGAATTTCTCTGGCTTTCCTGGACTCGCTTTGTAGACCAGGCTGGCCTCGAACTCACAAAGATCCGCCTGCCTCTGCCTCCCAAGTGCTGGGATTAAAGGCGTGCGCCACCACCTCCCGGCTTCCTTTCCCTTTTTCTAATAGCAGTCCTCTCCAACTGTTCTATTAGAGCGTGTAGCTCCCCTTCAGAATCCGTGCCCTCTGAGTCCTCAAAATCTCTAAAATCTCTAAGATCGGGATAGAGAGGGACCTTCTTTTTGCTTCCCTTTTCACTGTCTGCCTGCTCAGATCTTTCCCCTTGCAGCAGTTTCAAGGCTGATTCTCCCTCCTTGACTGCTTTACAGCATCTCTGATCTTCTAAACAACTCTTCACCATCTTCCAAACCGGTCTTACTCCATGCTTCAGAGCACCTTGCTCCCAAGCAAAATCCAAGTCCCTGCCTAATTTGTCCCCCCAGGATACTGTAAGATTCCCGGACACCGCAAACCACGGAGCCACGGAGTCGCATTCATTCAAAAATCTTTCTAGGGTTGACTTCTCAAGTTTCAAATTCCTAGCTAAAAGTAGCTCCTGAAGAGCCAGAAAAATTGGATGTGACTGAGACGATCCCATGATTAAAAATTTACTTTCGGTTCGCAGTTTCCCGCGAAACTTTACCTTTAGTTCGCAATTTCCGTGAAACTTTATTGTCCCAATTCATCCCGGGAACTTACCAGTGCACTGCCCCTGACTGCAGGAGTTCTGAGTCTTTTCTGGTTCCCCGTACAGGCCACCACTTGTCGCATCGACCTCGACCAGCAAGAACGACGCAACTCACAAAAGCTCTTCTCAAGCAGTTTATTCAGGTCCCTTGAAAACAGTCTTCCGTCCGAATAATCCAGGCAGACCCAACCCACAGGCTAAATACTATATGAACAGCCAATCAAGTAAAGCCACGTGGTGCTATCTTACAGGCCCACGTATGCGGAAGCAAGCCAGATCAGTGGTCTTAGCCAAATATGGACTTGTTTACCACCGAGAGCGCTCACCATCGGGCTGGTGGAAGGCGGAAACCGGGGCCATCTTTAGGGCACGGCACGTCTCAGCTTTCTACAGAAGAAGAAGAAGAAGAAGAAGAAGAAGAAGAAGAAGAAGAAGAAGAAGAAAAAGGAGAAATCTGGCTTCATGACAACTATGGGGCCTCAGAGATGTCACCATTTGAGATCACCAGCTGTTGCTATTGGACCTCAAGCTTTTGGACGACCCCCCAGGCACTCTGTTTTGCAAAGGGCAAGGACAACGGGTTCAAGTATTATTTCAGTTGCAACTGTAATAAGTTGCTTAGACATAATAGAGTCTTAGTCCATGTTTGGAAACAAATGAATGAATCATTAAATCGGGCTTATAGAAGGCCTATAATTTGGCAAGGTCTCAGAAGAGTAATTCACTTGCATATTCATCTGCTTCTTGCCTTATAATTATTGTGTCTTCCTCCTTGGGGACTTGAGAAAGCTTGTGATAAAACATGCACCCAAATAGAAAATATAAATAATAAATAAAGCCAGTATCAGGAGACACATACATTAGGCAACACAAGTCAGTGGAATCAAATGAGATACACAAGCAATAAGACAGCACCTAATTATCCAAGGCTAGTTCCAAATTTGTACTGGATTTTCCATTGAAAGAAATGAAAGCCAAGCATGGTTATCTTGACTATAAAGGGAAATGATTCCAGTTTCTTTCTTTTCTTTCTTTTTTTTTGGGGGGGGGGGTAAGGTGGGGGACAGGTTTCTCTATGTAACAGAGTCCTGGTTGTCCTGGACTCAACTTGTAGACCAGGCTGGCCTCAAACTCACAGAGATATGTCTGCCTCTGCCTGAGATTAAAGGTGTGAGCTACCACGCCCATTATAGTTTCTTAAAATTTGTAGGAAATTAACTTTAAGATAGAGCGTTCTGATCTGGTTCTTTATTCTTGGAACATTGGGATGTGGTAAACAGCCCTGGAAAGTGCTCTACAGAAAATCCTATATAACTTTCCCACAGCTATGTGAAACTGCAATTTAATTATCAATTGTATTTATTAATAAGTACAAACTGTAAGATTAGACTGGTAGAGCAGCGGGCAGCCTGGTGGGATACCACTGACGGTCCTGGCCTGCCTCAACCTGATTTTTCGTGGAGAAAAAGCCCTGGATCAAGGGTGGCCTACACAACCTGTAAACTAAACTCTGTTAACTAATATAAGTTGCTATATTAGGCCAGTAGAATTGTCGGTGGCTTAGTGGGAGATTCGTAGGAGCTCAACGGGAGTCCAAAGGCCCTGGATTGCTTGGACTGATGGCCTATAAGCTGCCCCGGTCCTTTCCCCAATAATTAAACACAACAAGACCTTTTAATGTTTCAACGCTTAGCCCTAGCTAAGCAGACTCTAAATTAACCCAGATTACCTAATCCCAAACCACCATGTGCCTGTGATTACCTTTCAGCATTCTCAAACATGTCTATCTGCTTCCATGTCTCCTGGTGGAATGAGCTAATTCTCTGTGTAAAAAACAGGGTTCCTGTTCTAATCTCAGGAAGTCCCGCCTTCCTATACTCCTTCTGCCCAGCTAATTGGCCATAAGTGACTTTTATTAACCAATCAAGAGAATGCCTCAGAAGGGGCAGTAACCAGATCTCAACATTGAAATCAGCCTATCAGAAGCAATGTTATTAGACCTTCCCCCAATAGCTATCTGCTGAGGTTTGAACCTCTAGCATGGCAGTTCTCAACCTTCCTGATGCTGTGACCCTTTAATATAGTTCCTTGTGTTGTGGTGACACCTAACCATAGAATTATTTTTGTTGCTACTTCATAACTGTCATTTTGCTATTTTATGAATCATAATATAAATATCTGTGTTTTCTGATGGCTTTAGAAAGAGTTGTTCAGTCCCCCAAAGGGATCATGACCCACAGGTTGAGAACCACTGCTCTAACATGGCCTGCATAGCATATCTCACTGAAAGCAATTTTATTAGACATCAAGGAAGCACTGCCCAGTTGGAAACTTTTGAAATGTGAAGGAAATCAAAGAATGCACCCACAAAATCAAAAGAAGCACACAGGGCCTTCCATAGTTCTCTGTAGGCACCACATCCTTGAACCAGACACTTAATATAGATGGGAAGCAGATCATTGGTTTTATATTCTCTACTCAGGCCTGAAGCATAGTTGTTTTATGTTGTTGCTATGTGGGAATGTGTGCTTTCGTTATCAAGTGAAATCTCTTTTAGAAGGTTTTGTGGAACAGTGAGTTAGGCATATGACCAAAATCATCTCCAGGATGGATGACCAGCTAAAACTTCCTGACTTGAAATGTCAGTGTTAGTATTGAGTGCTCGTGGCTATTGTGGTTGACGGGCTCGGCAAAGTGATGCTGGTCAGGATTGTTCAAGCAGCTGCTGTTAGACAGTGGCTGGAGTCATTTGACCTGGACCCAACCATTCACTCGCATGCCACCTGCTGGACTAGGCAGATTCAGTCAGCTGGAGACTGGAAGGGGGGGGGTTGGACCATGAAATGACTATAGCAAGATGGACTTACCTGTGGCTCAGGACTCTGAGCTCTAAACGCACAAGGGGGTGGAGGAAGGGGGAGAGAGGGGGAAGGAGAAGAAGGGTAGGAAAGAGAGAGAGAGAACACCAAAGAAAAGTCATGTTACCTTTTAATGACAAATGTGGAAAGGCAGACACCATCATTTATGCAGTCTGTTCACTGAGGCATACACAAAGTTCTGCCCAGGTTCAAGGAGAGAACATATTTGGGAACTGGCACTGATGGGGAAGTAACAAGGCTTGGAAGAGCATATGGGACCAGAAATATAGTTACAAAAAAATCATTTTTGTAACATACAGTCTTAATGTCCTTCTCATCCTCCACACCATGCAGGGATAGGCTTTCTCTGTGCAGCCCTGGCTGTCCTGAAACTCACTCTGTAGACCAGGCTGGCCTCCAATTTACAGAGATCCACCTGCCTCTGCCTCCCAAGTGCTGGGATTAAGGCCTATGCCGCCACCACCCAGCTACATGTGTAGCTTGTCTTTTGCTACTTTATGGGTTCCTCTTTTTTCCTCCTTTTATGCTCCCCATTTCACCTCCTATCATTGGATAGGAGAAAAAGAAGGATAGAGCGGGGAGAGAGATAGAAGAGATCCTTGAATCTAATTCTTCTTGTTTCTTCTTTCAGCAGGACTAACAAACCGCAGCCCCCCCTCCCCACCAACGACCACCAACCACCAACGCCGCCTATCCGGGCTCTGAAAAGTTCCCAGAATTCCAAACGTCACATAATCACAGAAACGATTTGCTTCTGGCAAAACCACACTTCTGCTAGAACACAAGGCAAATCTGTGGACAGTCTGTAGAAGCCCCATATCCCCACACCTGGGATTAAAATGAAAATACACTCTTATGGCATTTCTGTGTTTTTTAAAGAAACCCAAATTCCAAAATTCTCACTACATATATGTTCTTCTCATTTTAAAGCTGTCCTGAGGAAGTATTTATCAGGAGAAGGGTAGTTACTCTGGCTTTCAGGGAGTTGTATCTAATGGGCCTAGGATTCTATGCTGATGAACAAGTTCTGACGGTATGTTGCACAGCATCGCAATGTAACACTAGTGAGTTGTTCACTTAACATAAGACTGCAAAATTTAACACACACACCGAGCCGCTGGTAAGAAGTCTGTCTATACTGAAGAAACCATTTGCTGAGATGATATAGATATTTAATGACTCTATAAGGCCCCTATTTCAATCTCTAGCTGACTGGGTCTGCCTCGCTTAGCAGAAGCCATGTGAATAAATGGTTGTGTCCAATTTGAGCGATTCCAGCCCAGCCACTATCTGTGACTGGGTGGGTGGAAAATAGTGCTGTTTTAGGGTCCTTAATCGAAGTGCCAGGAGACAGATATGTGAGAATAGACACCGATTTGTTAGTGTTAGGTTCAAAGCAGTTCTCCCAAATGGTACTGCTGTTGACAATGTCCTAAACAGACTTTGGCTGGGTTAACAGAATGATTGTTACTGGGTAAACAGAGGCCTAAAGGCTGGTTTCTGTTTACTTGGGACCTCTCTTAAACCACCAGGAACCTCCCATAACCACACCAAAGGTCAACTACATTGGGCAAGGGTATCTAGTTCCCAGCCTGCTTTAGCTCAAAGACCCTACCTGCTGTCACATAAAATCTGCTTGTGTTCTTTCTGCCATGCCTCTCACCCCCACACAGGCACAGCACACCAGAGATGGCCTTGGCAATTTCCTCCCGAATAAACCTTTTTTCCTACCTGTGGAGCTGTCTAGTGTAGTGGTTCACATCCACATTGTGGACAAATTTATTTGGAACAGACTTTGTAGAACAGTGGTGTCCGAAAGTCTTCGCCTGCTACTTCGTTTAAATTGAGGCTCCTCACCAAATGAAATGTTTTCAGGGGTGCTCTGGCCCCACCCCCAAATGAGCACCTCAGGGGCACAAACTTCAGTGCAGTCTCAGGATGATGTTAGCAGAAGGGAAGTGCCACCCCCACCCAATCTTGTCTATTCCAGTTTGGGCTTATTTGTGCTCACACAGTTAATTGCACCTCAGATTTTCATTATTGGTTATTGCAATAAAAACTCCCACCCTGCAGCATGCCCGTGGAATTGAATTTTAGACAAGAGCTTTAAATTTGAGGAGTGTTAGCTGAGTCTTCATTGTTCTGTTTATATGCCACTGCCACCAAACAATCCCATAATGATCAGGGAAGTATATGAATTCTGAGCTCCCTGGGACCCCAATGCCACCAGCCTTCCAGGCAGGTGTCCTGAGAGCACTCTCAGGCCCTGCACGCCTAGGGGCTAGCGGGGTGTGGTGGGTGACTATGGAAAATGCTCCATAAGCCTTATCTTATGGAGCCTTATCTTATCTTCTGTTATCCTCCAGCTCCTGGAGGAGTGTGGTAAATACTGCCCATCATTCTCACGTAGACTCATGCCGCAAAAGCCGCAATCCTGAGTAGGTTGCTTAATGAATTATGTCATATGCAAGGCACATGCTTGTGCCATCAGTACGTGGATCCAGGTTCCATTTTCCTTCTCAGTCTGTACCCCAACCCCACTGGGAATGAATCATTATTCTAATTTCTGTCACCATTGATTAGGACTTCAATTTTCTTGCTTGTTTTTGTTTTACAAGGGCCACATCATGGCACCCTGGTTGTACTGGAACTCACTGTGTAGATCAGGCTATCCTCAAATTCACAAAGATCCACCTGTCCCTGCTTCCTGAGTGCTGAGATTAAAGGCATTTGCCACCAGGTCTGGTTGATTTTGTTTTGTTTTCCCAGATAGTGAGCATATACTTTGTATTGGGAAATTATGTGCTGTTTGAGCTCACTGAGCATCTGGTTCTGGAAGTGGGGCTTTCCCCTCCCCCATTTGAGAGACAAACCTGTTTGTCTCAAAGTATTCTCCAAGGTCCCTTGTGTGGGGACAGGTGGTTCCCTTGGCTCTGACAGCGGGAGTAGAAAACAACAGTACCAGAGTAAAAATATGTCTGGCCAGCTGTAGTGGTACCCTCCTATAATCCCACAACTTGGGAGGCTGAGGAGGGCAGATTTCTGTGAGTTTGAGGCCAGCCTGGTCTGTACAGTGAGTTCCAGGCCAGCCAAGGCTACATTATGAGACTCTGTCTCAAAAAACAAACTAACTAACAAAAACCCCCCAATAACATCATGTCCTTGAAAACAAGTAGAACATAGACCACTTCCAATGGAAATTACTATTGTTTATCCAAAGATACAAAAGAGCCTGCAGCAGGAAAGAGAAGCCAGGTGTTCAGCCATTCATGTGAAGCTCATGCCTCAAACCTCAGCCAAGAGCTCCAGGAAACTGCCATAACTTCTGCAGGACACTGTGAGCACCTGACTTGATGATGTCATTCTATTACTGTCTGTTCTTTTAATTGAAAACTTTACCCAAGGGGACACTGTACTTTGCTGGGGATTCTGTCAGGAACTGTGGCTGGCTGCCTCAACAGTGCTTCATCAGTTGATGTGTGCTAATTGTTTTATGTGTGTTTCGCCTGCATGTATGCCTGTGTGCCATGGGCATGCAGTGTCCTTAGAGGGCAGAAGAGGGCCTCAGAACCCACTGGAACTGGAGTTACAGATGGTTGTGAGTCATCATGTGGGTACTGGGATTCGAACCCTGGGTCCTCCGATAGAGTAGCCAGTACTCTTAACTATTGAGCCATCTCTCCAGCCCCTGCTAAATGTTTTACGAACCCAATTTGATGACTGTTTTCTGTCTGTCTGTCTGTCTAACACCTGAAATTTGTTCTTTTAGTTTAGCTTGCTCTATTCTTAATAAACTGACTCAGTTAAAGTGGAAATACGGCTATATCAATCATCGCCTGTACTGTAAAGAATACAGGGTCTTGTGTAGCCCAAGTTCTTCCCTATGAAGCCAACGATGACCTCTACCTCCCAGGTGCTGAGATGTAGGTGTGTGCCAGCATGCCTGGTCACCACTGACTAGTTTTGTCCATTCTTGGACTTTGTTAGCATGGAATTAACTGGTATCTGAGTCTAGGTTCTTTTAAACTTGTTTTCTTTCACTCACCTTACTATCTAGGCAGTATATGTGTTACTTACACTAGTCTTTTTTGTTTCCTTGCTTTATTACTGTGTACTATCTCCATTTTGTGAATATACCACAACATAGTGAGCTATTCATCTGGGGAAGCATGAGGTTCTTTTTTTTTTTTCTTTTCTAGCTGCTGTGAATGAAAACCCTGATGAACCCACTCTTACCTACCACATTCATTCCACCTTTGGATGATGTTTGTCCTTATAGTGTACATACCTTTGTACTTTTGGAATGTCCTGCCCAGTCAGTGAAATTAGGACTGCTGTGTTTTCCCTGGAAGTAAAAGGCAGGCTGAGGAGACATGCCAAACCCACCTCTTGTCTTTGGGGTGAGGGTTTTGCCCTCGTGTCATTAGATTTAACTGTGAGCCTCCCAAGTTGGGACTCTAGAAAGAGCAATGGTAACCCACTGACAGACTGCTAATTGCCAACCAACCCCATCTAAAAAGTTCGGTTACACCCATCACTCCCTTTTTGTACAGAATGCATGGGGCCCGTATTTCCCTGCCTTCCTGGTCATTTAGTGTGGTCAAGTGATTAAGTCTTACCGTTGTAGGCAGAGGTGCTTGGCCTTGTGTGACAGTCTCATACTAACCCTCTTCTGATGGTTCCTGTCTTCCAGAGGCTGATTCTCAGGTGACCTTCATAACCACAAGCTAAAGATGGAAAAGCCTACCGACCTTGGTTCTGAAGTGACTATGGAGAACAGAGGGTTTTCCTCCCTCCTCCCGCTTCTCCAGCCCCATCTCACCACCTACATCTGCCTTGCTCTGAGAGTGAGAAATATATATATGGCATGTTTGGGCCATTAGACATTTTGGGGTTAATTGAATACAGATGCTAGCCAACCTTAACTAATGCACCTACAATAATACCTTGCTTTGTCCCTTCAGGCTTCATATATCTCTGAGATATACTACTGATGAAAGAGTAGAAAACTTAAAAGTATAATAGTAAATATATATACAAATTATATATACATATATACATACATGCAAAACCGAAACAGTTTAGGAGTCTAAAATGCAAATATAAGTCTTCTGCTTCCATCTTAACCCAACTACTAGCCCTGTGTCCACTATGCCTACTTTTAACTATTTCTTTATCTTAACTTTCTTGTTAACTCTACACAATTTCTTCTATTTATAGATCTATCTGTCTATCATCTATCTATCTATCTATCTATCTATCTATCTATCTATCTATCTATCTAT
>CAJQZJ010033053.1:707639-731779 GCA_907164525.1 Lophiomys imhausi
TATCTATCTATCTATCTATCTATCTATCTATCTATCTATCTATCTATTCAATTTAGTGGCTTCCAACTATGAATGATGAATAGTTACCAAGGCATTTTTAGCCTAGTGTTTATGCAGGCTGTTATAACAAACTAGCAAGGACTGGGTGATTTAAACAGTAAACAACTCTTAGAGTTCTGGAACCTGGAACAGTCAACATGAAGGTGCTGGAAGATTGATTTTGGTGTTTGCTGAGAGCTTGCTTCCTGGTTTGTAGATTGTCATTATCTCTCTGTATAGTCTTAGGGTTGAAATAGGGTCAGTAGAGTTTTCTGGAGTCTTTTCATAAGGGCACTAAAGCCATTCATAAAGCCTCTGTGCTCATGAGATGACCACCTCTCAAGGATCTAGCTCTAACTCCATCACACTGACACTTAGGAGCCAATATATGAATTTTAGTGGCAAGGACATAGATCTGTTGGGGTAGTGTTAAGCATTCTAAATGTTAACTAATTGGTCCTGCTTGCTGTCTGTTACTTACATTGACTCTGATTGGTTAAATAAAATGCCGAGGCCTGAGATTGGGCAAAGACAGAGAAAGGTGGAACTTCCTGGGATTAGAGCAGGAAGCCTGCGCTTTAGGAAGAAGATTAAAGCATTCCAGCCAGCAGCAGCAAGAAGAAGGAATTCCAGCCAGGAGCAGCAGGAAGGAGGCACACACTGTGAGTTAGAAAAAGGAACTTCATTCCACATGGCCAGGGACATCGGCATATCGTGGTGAATGGCAGTCCAAGGGGACGTATGTACATATGGGGTCATATTTTGGTAATAGAATTGTGAGCTAGCTTAGATGGGCCAGGAATGCCCAATCTCAGGCCTTGGCATTTTATTTAACCAATCAGAGTCAATGTAAGTAACAGACAGCAAGCAGGACCAATTAGTTAACATTTAGAATGCTTAACACTACCCCAACATAGATCTTCAATGCATTTCCTATGGAAGTATTAGGCAGAGGAAATAAGGTGGTATGAGAAGGCTCATAACACTTCATAACTACATGAAGGAGAACAGTTTGATGTGGGACAAGCAAAAACTGGAATCAAATTTATGTGAATTTTCACTTTACACTTTCTTTGTGAGGCTAGAAATTCCTGAGATGGAGTGATGCTTCTTGAAGCATTTTTGCCATGAATTCAGCTCTAGAAATATTTTCAGGTGTGCATAAGACAGCAGGAGTGAGAGTAGAGAGAAAGGTCGGCATTGTTAAATACCTTCTCTCTCTTGGAAACTGTTGCCTGTGTTACAGACATGATTCCACCCCTTTCTGCAGTGACCCAGACAAGGTGGGTTATGAAAGAACAAACAACATTTGAAAACCTGCTGTCTTAGTTTCTTTTCCTGATGCTGCAATAAAACACCCCAAGATAAACACTTGGGAATAAAGCAGTTTAGGAAGGAAGGGTTTATTCTAGGTCACAGTCCCATGTCCATCATTGTAGGGAAGTCACCAGATCTTGGTCACATGCCGTCTGCACCCAGGAAGCACAAGATGAATACTTGTACTTGCTAGCTTTGCTCTTTCTTACACAATCTAGAACCCAAGTCAGGAAATGGTGCCCCCACCAAATGTATCTAAATGTCTTCCTACCTCCTTTAACTTGATTAACATATCCATCAAAGGCATGCCCAGAGTCCAAATAATTCCTTACAGGTGTGCCTGGAGGCATAGCTCCCAAGTGGTTCCAGATTCTGCCAAGATGACAGTTAATATGGTCACACTCGCCTATGGTCTCGGAGAAGCAGTATGTCATCTTCATATACCAGTACGTTTTATTGTGGGTGCTAATTAATATTTTAATTAATTAGCATTAATTGAATTAATTGAATCTCTGCAAAAATAGAGATTCAATTTGTGAGCTAGTTAAGGTCAAACATCTCTGTGGGGTGACTTGGGTGAGCAAAGTGTCTTGCACATCTAATTTTGTGAACTGGTCCTGGGTTACAGGTTAAGCAGTTCCACCTGAGCCAGCACCTCTTGCTCCAACCCATAGGGGGCAGTAAGAGATAGAATGTATGATGGTAGAGCCCTGGAAGTCATGCTTAGAAACTGATTTAAAATCGTATTTGCTGTCAGCTTACCACAACGTTGGCCTGAAATCCCAAAGTGAGTAGAATTGTCTGTCTCAAGTAATAGATCAATAAAAAAAATAGCTTCAAGTATAATCTATCAGAGACCTTGCCAAAGTAATACAAATTTTGTATTAATTTAGAAATAATCATTTAAACACTTGCAACCTTCAGGTATTAGCTCTGAGGAGATTGTGGTCCTGTGGGGACAGTTCCTATATAAAAAAAATAGTTAATTTCCTTGTTCTCTGCATAATGTCCAAGCTGATTTTTGTGCTGATTCATGTTACTAAGTCAATTATATCATCTAAAATCCACCCACTGGATGTTCTTTAGTGAATCCTTCCTCCTGTTAACTCCACCATTAGGTTTTTCTTAAAGACAGAAATAAAAACAGAAACTCCTATTTGGTAATGACAATTCTCTTGAATCCTTCACTGATATGGATTAAATCATGGAAAGAATCTGTCTTCCATTGGATGTACTTCCACTGGTCAAAGATAGGTTATATTTTCACCCTAGGAAAAAAATTCCCATTGTTACTTGATCTTGGACTTCAGATAAAATTTGATGAATTCCAAATTCAGATGAGAGGGTTATATAGGTTATATAGGATGGTTATATGACAGGATTATATAGGAAGAAGGAGATGGGAATATACTAGAACATCATTCCAGAACATCTTTATTAGAGATAAACCTACCATACTAGCAGTTGAGAACCTCATTTAAAAAAATAGACAGAAGGTGTGGTGTTGTACACATCCAATCCCAGGACACAGGGGGCAGAGGGGACAAGTCTACATGCGCTAAAGGCCAGTCTGGTCTACAAAGTCAATTCTAGGTCAACTAGAGCAATAAAGTAAGACCCCTGTCTCAAGTAAATAATTAAACAAATAAATACATAAATAAATAGAAATTAACTGAGTGGTGATGCAGATCTGTAATTCCAGCACTAACGAGACTGTACAGTGAATTTAAGGATGGGATATATGGTGAGGTCCTGTCTCTTAAAAATAGATACTCGGGACAGGAGAGAATGCTCAATGGTTAAGAGTACTGACTGCTCTTTCAAAACATCCGGGTTCAGCCGGGCATGGTGGCGCATGGCTTTAATCCCAGCATTCGGGAGGCAGAGGCAGGTGGATCACTGCAAGTTCGAGGCCAACATGGTCCACAAAGAGAGTCCAGGGCTGTTAGGGAAACCCTGTCTCGAAAAACAAAACAAAACAAAAACCAAAAAAAAAAAAATCAAAGACCTAGGTTCAAATCCTAGCACCCACATGGAAGTTCACAGCTGTTTGTAATTGCTAGGAGGAGGCAGGCGGATCTTTGTGAGTTCAAGGCCAGCCTGGTCTACAAAGTGAGTTCCAGGACAGCCAGGGCTACACAGAGAAACCCTCTCTCACACACACAAAAAAATAGATATTCATTTCTAGTCTTAGCTGAAGAGTGCATCGTACCACTGCCTCTGAATAAGCATGCTGGTTTTGTTCCACTTCCCTCTTTTCCTTCTCTCTCCCTCCCTCTGACACTCTTGTCATCTTTTTCAAAGACATCTCACTGTGTATGTACAAGCTGGTCTCAAACTCACTGCTTATCCCAGGTTAGCCTCAAACTTGTAATTCTCCTGCTTCAGCTTCCTGAGCACTAGAATTAAAAGTCTGTGCTATCACACTTGACAAACTGAGAAATTAAAAAAAAAATAGCAACACACACACACACACTTTCAAATGGTTAGAACTCCCAATTAAATCAATTAAGTCTTAAATCAGAATTTGTGGTTTGACAGTCTGACAACATTTTTTTTGTTGATTTTTTTTTTTAATATCAGCCGGGCAAGGTGGCATAAAGCTTTAATCCTAGCACCTGGAGGCAGAGGCAGGTGGCTCTCTCTGAGCTCAAGACCAGACCAGCCTATGTAGAGACATTGTCTCAAAAACAAAAAATCGTGAGACCTCACTTTTGTCTGTTCCTCACCCCAGGACCAGGACCAGCCATCTATTCCTTCATTCAAGGCAATCTGTCCGGCTATCTGGTTCTTAGAATTCTGATGGCTTAGTTGTTACTGATCATGGATCAATGCCTTCTCTAACAAAGTCTGGGTTACTTACAGATGGAAAATGTGGAATGAATTATTAATATTTATTAAACACACAGAAACCTTTTAGACTTTTATAAGCCTTAAGCATTGGGATTGGGCAGATCTTAACCGTGTAAGCTAGCTTTCTTCTTCCCCAGGTAAAAACCCCATAATATTCGCATCTGTTCCATTTGGTCTGGTCCTCAGAGCAGGTTGCTCTTGGCCACATGTGGTTCTCACACACTAACCCATGGTGTCTCTCTTTCTTCCTCCTCCTTCTCTCTCCTCATGGTGCTTCTCCGACCCCCAGGTCCGCTATCCTTGACACAACTTCCTTTCTCCTCCCCAGTCATAGTTACAGGCAACTTTATTTAGCCAATCAGGGATAACTTAGCGGCAAGGTTACACAGTATCACTTGTATGTATGGTGTATGTGAGAATGTCCTTGCTCAGCCTGCTTTCTTTTCCTTTTTTTTTTTTTTTTTTTTGGTTTTTCGAGACAGGGTTTCTTTGTGTAGACCTGGCTGTCCTGGACTCACTCTGTAGACCAGGCTGGCCTTGAACTCACAAAGATCCACCTTCCTCTGCCTCCCAAGTGCTGGGATTAAAGGCGTGCGCCACCACCGCTCGGCTCAGCCTGCTTTCTTATAGAACCCAGAACCACCAGCTCAGGGATGGTACCACCCACAATGGGCTGGGATCTCCTCCATTGATCCTTAATTGAGAAAATGCCTTACAGTTGGATCTCATGGAGGCATTTCCTCAACTGAGGCTCCTTCCTCTCCGATGACTCTAGCGTGTCAAGTTGACACACAAAATCAGCCAGTATATGTGAGAAAACCACTGGACACACATCAGGGGTTTATTAACACATGAACATGACTTTGAAAATAAATTATAAATCCAGTTCTTATCCTGGTGGTGCATACCTTTAATTCCAGCACTCAGGAGGCAGAGTCAGGTGGATCTCTGTAAGTTTGAGGCCAGCCTGATCTATAGAGTTAGTTCCAAGACAGCCAAGGCTACACAGTAAAACCCTGTTTTTTAAAAATTTATTTGTTTTATTATTATTATTTTAATGTATATAAGTGCTCTATCTGCATGTACACCTGCAGTCAGCAGAGGGCATCAGATCACATTGTGGATGGTTCTGAGCCACCATGTGGTTGCTGGGAATTGAACTCAGGACCTCTGGAAAAGTAGCCAGTGCTCTTAACCACTGAGCCATCTCTCCAACCCAAAACCCTGTCTTGAAAAACAACAAACAAACAAATAAAACCAAAAACCAAAACAAACAAACAAAAACCCCAGTTCTTTATAGAACTCCACGTAATTTATCTGAACTGCTCTGGAATCTATGAAAGGTCAGAGGGAGAGTTAGAAGATAGTGTGATCACTTGCAATCCCCAGCCATCTTTTGTTTCCTCTTCTGTTTGTTCAGAAAAAAAGATTTGTATTACCAGTCCTATTGGCATAAACTATAATCAGAGTTCATGGAAGTTCACAGCAGGAGGATCAGGAATTCAAGGTTGTCTTCAATGACATTGTAAGTCTGAGGCCAGTCTGGGCTATCTGAAAATATAAAAGCTGTCTCAAAATATAAAAATAAAGAGATGGTTCAGTGGGTAAAGGCAATTGCTGCCAGTCCTCACAACCTGAGTTTGATCCCTGGGACTCACATGAAATGAAAGAGAGAAACTATTCCCACAGTTACTCTCTGACTTCCACCATTGAGTATATGTGATATATACAAAATGTAATAAAAATAAAAAGGCCTGGCAGTGGTGGTGCACGCCTTTAATCCCAGCACTTGGGAGGCAGAGGCAGGTGGATCTCTGTGAGTTCGAGGCCAGCTTGGTCTACAAAGAGAGTCCCGGACAGCCAGAACTGTTACACAGAGAAACTCTGTCTCGAAAAACCAAAATAAATAAATAAATAATAAAAAGAAGAGAGATGTGTACATATTTGAGGTGGTAAAGAAGGGTCCCACTTATGAATAAATTTGTCCTTTAAGATATACTAATTATAGTGGTTTGAATAAGAATGACCCCCATAGACTCCTGTGTGTGAATGCTTGGCCTATAGGGAGTGGCACTTTTAGGAGGTGTAGCCTTTTTGGAGGAGGTGTGGCCTTGTTGGAGGAAATGTGTCACTGGGGGTGGGCTTTGAGGTCTCATATGCTCCAACCAGGCCCAGAGAAGCATTGCTCTTCCTTCTGCCTGCTGGCCCAGATGTAGAACTCTCAGCTCCTTCTCCAGCACCATGTCAGCCTGTGTGCTGGCATGCTTCCTGGCATGATAATGGACTAAACCTCTGAACTGTAAGCCAGCTGCAATTAAATGTTTTTTTCTTTATAAGAGTTGCTATAGTCATGGTGTCTCTTCACAGCAATAGAAACCCAAACTAAGACACTACTACAAACTATTGTATGAATCTAGTTCTGAAAGAGCTAAAAATTTTCTTTGAGTATAGAGATGAGGGGGCTGGAGAGATGGCTTAGTGGTTAAGAGCACTGGCTGCTCTTCCAAAGGACCCGGGTTCAAATCCCAGCACCCACATGGCAGTTCGAAACTGACATGAAAGACAGAATACTATACATAATAAATAAATAAATCTTTAAAAAAAAAAAAGAAGCCAGGTTGAAATGCAGACATGTCCTTAGTACACACCTTTAATACTTAATGAAGTTAAGGTTAGTAGAAGGGAAACATCCATGTTTGAAAGTGGTATCTATGAGCTGGGCATGGTGACACACGCCTTTAATCCCAGTACTCAGAAGAGGTGGAGGCAGGAGGATCTCTGTGAGTTCGAGGCCAGCCTGGTTTACAGATCCAGTTCCAGGACAGCCCATACTGTCACACAGAGAGACCTTATCTCAAACAAACAAAAGGAAAAGAAAGAAAAAGAAATCTAGGGCTGGAGAGATGGCTCAGCAGTTAAGAGCACTGGCTGCTCTTCCAAAGGACCTGAGTTCAAATCCCAATACCCACATGGCAGTTCACAGCTGTCTGTCATTGCCAGGCACATGGTGGTGCACGCCTTTAATCCCAGCACTTGGGAGGCAGAGGCAGGTGGATCTATATGAGTTCTGGGCCAGCCTGGTCTACAAAGTGAGTCCAAGACAGCCAGGGCTGTCACACAGAGAAACTGTGTGTCAAAAAACTAAGAAAAAAAATTTTTTAGAAAGTCATGGGATGGGGGAGAGAATGGAAAGAGGGGGCTGGAGAGACGGCTAAACAGTTAAGATCACTTGCTGCTCTCCAAGAGGACCCAGGTTTGATTCCCAGCACCCATATGGTAGCTTGTAAGTTACTACAGCTCCAAGGGATCCAGGGCCCTCTCAGGCACCAGCCATTCACGTGGTACACAGACATACATACAGGCAAAATACCCCTACACATAAACAACAACAAAAACATCGAGGCAGAAGGGTTGGTAAGATAGTTCAGTGTGTAAGTGCACCTGTCACCAAGCTTGACAACCTGAATTAGATCCTCAAGGCCTTCATTGTAGGAGAGAACTGACTTTCCCACTCCCGCTTCTTATATTCTGACCTCCACACATTTGCTTCTTTCCAATATGCGTGTACACAAAATAAACTAATAGATTTTTAAAAAGAGAGACAGTCTGTGCCCTCCCCCCAACGTCATCAATGTGGCCCAGTGCAGACATAAATAGATGAATTTCATCATTGCCGCACACCCAGCTAGCCTCCCCGTTGAGGCCTTCTGAGGTGCTAATTGCAGTTGGGAATTACTCATTATTCTAACTGAGCCAGAGTCTTGTTTTTCTCCTCAAGCTTCTCGTTATTAAGTTTGCATGAATTGGTGAGTGCACAGACAACACCAGGACAAATTACCATTCGGCAATGCACTATTAAACAAAAGCTCAGAGCGGGTTTTCACCATGCAGCCCATAGCGTGAATCTATTCACGCAAAAAAAAAAAAAAAATCGGTTAACTACTTATTGTAAAATTCCGTTTTCTTTGTCTCTTTATTCTAGCATGCCTTCATGATCTCAGGAGTTTTAGTAAGCCGTCCTTACCCTTTCATGCTCTGAAACCAAATGTGAAAACCAGGAGAGGTCTGTCCCTTCCAGAAAGTCACCTGTCTCAGGAAAGAGCGTCAGTCAGTAAGCATTCGAAGTGAGCGCCCTTGAAAGTGCGAGCTCTCCTCTGCCTCCTACATCAATAAAAGTATTACGATAGTTCCAACATGGTGAAAATAATTCAGCAGCCGTTAGACTATTACCAAGAGAACGTATATGAACTCCCTGTTTCCCAGAGGCTGGAAATGGAAGGTTTTTAGTGAAAGTGCCTTTCCCATTGTAGCTAGAGGAAGGGTGGTCCTGTCTTTAAATTGGAGCGAGTAGGACTGAGCAGGTGTCTCATGAGAAGAGGGCAGGAAAGTCTATTACTTGTCAGAGAACCCCTGACACCCTGTGAGTGGACCTGGTCCTGGGGATGCTGGGAGCTCCTGTTGGGTGGGTCAGGGGCTGGGATGCTGATCTGCTTGGACCTGCCATTATCACAGGTTTTCCTAATTGGCATCCTTGAGCATTCAGTAAATTCTTGTCTGAATCTGAGGTTGCAAAGGAGGGAACCAAAGTCCAGACCGGAACTGTAGCACTAAGCAGCTAGGCGTCCGTTTCTTTCTCAAAGAAGTAAAAATCCCCAAAGAGGTACTCTGAAATCCAGGAAAGAACCTCGTTAGCATTGAGGGGTGATCCCTAAGCCTCTGAACTGGGATTCCAGGGAGGTACAAAGGTTATTTGAAAGGGGTATGTAGTGTTAGGCTCCAGCCCAGGAGAGGCTAGAGTATCATGGGGTGGGGGTGGGGGGGGGGGGGGGGGGGGGGGCAGTATTTTAGAACTCCTTGTCTACTCAGAGAACTCCAGTCCCTGACACATGCCTTTAACCCCAGCACTCGGGAGGCAGAGGCAGGCAGATGTTTGAGTTCCAGGCCAGCCTGGTCTACAGAGCGAGTTCCAGGACAGCCAGGGTGACTCCAGTCCCATTGTATGTATTACTGTCCTGAAAGCAAGTTTACTGTCTTCCTCACAAGCTGCGCTGAGATAGAGTTTGGACCCATCTTGCTCTCAGCCTGTGCCCACAGAGTTCAGCTCTGTTCAGCATTCTCTGCTCACTGACCCAGACCAGGAGGTCACTCCCCCTACCCAGATCATAGGCAACAGCCTCTTGCCTTCTACTCCCTTCCTACTCCCTTCCTCTGTGCAATGTGTTGTCACCACACTTGTGGGGGTGAAGCATGGTGAAGCACCCAGAGAGGAGTGATGGCAGTGGAGGGGCGGGCGTGTGTTTAAAATGCAAGCCCACTTTTGTTATCTACAGCCCCTCAGTGATTTCTCATTCCTTTAACCTAGAGTCCAAATCCCCCAACATGGTTTCTACACTAACAGTTTCCTCAGGCTTTCTCTCACCTCCTTCTATTTACTTAACTCCTCATTCTTAGCTCTTAGACTCAGGCTCGTTTTCTTACAAGAGCCTCCATGGTGTACAGTCCAGGAGGGGTGGTGGTGTTTCTTTTTCATAGCATTTTCTCCAGCTTATTTGTCAGTAGTGTTATTAGTGGTTATGTTTCTCTAATTTGACTTGTAAATTTCATGAGCGGCGAGGAACACGCCCACTTCTCTCAACACTGAGAGCCTAATAGCAACCCATAATGTTGTGAGGAATGACTGATAGCAACAGATGGTGTGCCAGTCCAGTGATGAGAAACAGAACGAAGGGAAAGGCTGGAGGAGTGGAGAGGGCCCACTGGTGTGTGAACCCAGCAAGAATTCAGAAGAATAAATTTGCCGTAGCTTGACATGATGTACCTAAGAAGTGAACAGGAAAAGTGAACAGCTCCTATCTCAGCTCTGGATGGGGGATGGATAAGGGGTGGGGCTTATCTGTCCCTGCAAATGTGGACCCCGTTCAGAAGAAGAAAATACACCCTGTCGAGAATCACACAGTTGGTCAATAAAAGATCCAAGACTCAAACAGGCTCTATGCGTAGGCATCTCCTTTTACAGCAAGTTGCTTTTCTCATGGGTAGGAACCACCAAGGCGCAGACTGGTAATAGCCAGGGGCTTCCGTGCTGCCCCTACCTGTCTGACCTGGAAGCATCTGTGTGTGAGTTTGACTGAAGAGTCAGTCCTGGAGTCCTCATTGTGGTAATTATCACCTGGAGGTTGTTCCCGATGGAGCCGCCTTTGGGAATCCAATGGGAGCTCAGTCACACAGGCGGCTAGCGGAGAGATAGGTGGCGAAGTGTCAGGGCAGGCAAAACCCCAGGACGATGGAGCTTGGAGATGGTCACTGCTGTCTTAGGTAGGGGTCTAGGTAGCAGCAGGAGAGCAAGGTCAGAGAAACGCCAGGGCTGCGCTCTGTCGCTGCAGGTCACATGACACCCTGCGGACCACATTCCCACCACACTAGGATCCTATTAGACGAAAGACACACTACAGTTCGTGATTTGATTCGTGTGTGTGTGTGTGTGTGTGTGTGTGTGTGTGTTAGAGAAATGGAGAGGGTGGTATAGGAGAGGCTTTAAGGAGTTAGAAACAAATCATTGTCAGTGTTTTACATAGTAGTGTTCTATTGATTAAGAGAAAAATGACTCCTGGTAGCTTCCTTGGTTGACTTTATTGATCCACATCTGTATTTTTTAAATTGTTTTGCAAAGACATAATTGACTCAATGAGAAAATCTTTTTTGTCCTCCCCCCACATTTTTTTTTAATTTACTTTTTTTGTCTCTTGAGAGATGCTCTTACTGGGTAGCTCCGGTTATCCTGCATCTTATTTTGTAGACCAGGCTGGTCTTCAGTTTACAGAGATCTGATTGCCTCTGCTACCCTCCTGAGAGCTGAGGTTAAAGGTGTACACTACCACACCCAGCAGAATGGAATTTCTTCAGTAACTTAGAAATTGTACGATCTTATCTTGGCTTCAATTCCGTGACTTAAAAAATACAGAATATAGCCAGGCGGGGTGGCACACAACTTTAAGTGGTGACAGCACTTGGGAGGCAGAGGCAGGAGCATCTCTGAGTTCAAGGCCAGCCTGGTCTACAGAGTGAGTTCCAGGAGGCTGTTATACCGAGAAACCCTGTCTCAAACAACAACAACAACAAAAAGGGTTTTCATGTTTTTACTTCTTTGCAAACAACTGTAAAGACTTTATTTCATTGCTAGTTTCATTTGCTTGCAAGGCTCTGTCCTAGATGATCCAGCTCAGGCACATGGCTTAAATGAAAGAAGCTAATGGACATATGGAGAGAAAGACAAGCAGTCCCTGAATGTTCAGGCTGTGGTACGCTCTTCATGTGTCCTTGGCATTCTTTTGTGCATTCTGGCTTTGAATCTAGATTGGGGATATCTGCAGTGGTACGTGCATGTGTTTAGAATCAGCCTTGTAGACATCGAACACAGTCTATCTAATATTAAATCAATCATGAATCTGTGTAGTTTTAGAAATGGAGTTTATTGAACACTCTTGTCCCTCCATATTCAAATTCTGAAAGCTATAATACACTTAAGATAGTCTTTAAATAAGCTGTCTTTATTATTTATTTCAAGCCATTTATCCCTAATTTAAGAGTCTCAGCCCTCCCTCCTTCCATCCCTCCCCTCTTCTTTCCTTCCTTTCTTTTTCATTTTCATTTTCTTTACATTTTGAGACAAGGTTTCACTGTGTAGCCTTGGCTTATCTCAAACTGGCTATCCTCCTGCCTCATTCCTGGCTTGTGTACACATTCTTGAAGTAAAGAACTATCAAATACATTATCAATTCACTGATCCTGGCTTTTGTTGTTGCTGTTTGTGAAGTGAAATCTCGAACTTTCTCAGTCTCTCCTCTCTCTTATTTTTCTTTTCCTGAAAGTTGCTGTTTAAGTAAGTGTCAAAGTATCATAGATTCTCAGGAATTAAAGTCTACCTTGGGACTGGTCTGGACAGTACGGGGTCCCTTTAAGTATCCCTCCCTGGCATTTGGCCTCAGTAAGAGACTTTTGATCCTGGGGGTAGAAGGATAGGAGCTCTTCTGGACAGAGTCCCTGGGCATCCAAAGAAATGCATCTAAAATTGCACATTTCTGTTATTCTCACTGCCGTGTAGGATTTGAAGCTTCAAGTTTGTCCTTGCTTCCCAGCTGGCTGGCTGAGATGCATGGGAGGTGAGGAGGCATATGTTTTATTGACCTTTGTTCTATTCAGACATAACCTTGCTTCATTAGGCAAAATTATTTGCTGAGTGATATTATATACACCTACATACACACATATATGTGTGTGTTTTTATGAAAGACCACCCTTGACAGGAGTGACTCTATTTTGTGACCAGACCCTGAACCTGAGTTCTAGGAAAGCCCTGTGACCTCAAAGAGTTATACAAACCATGCATGGCTCCAAATGCCTGTTATCTCAGCACTCAGGGGATAGAGTTGCAAGGATGACTGAATTTGAGGTCAGCTTGGCTACATCCTAGAAACCTGTCTCAAAGAGGGGTGGTGAGAGGGAAGAAAGAAAATCTCCATTTATCTTTATGACTCATTACTATAAGCATACTTTTAAAAACATAGAATATGGTAGTTACATTAATATAATATATTAATTTCACAATATGAATTTGTTTTCTTTTGTCAAATAATCTAAGAATTTGGAGACTTTTTGGTTGGTTCATTTTCCTTTTAACAGGCTCTTCCCCTCCCACAGGTTGAGCTACCCTGGTCATACATTCTCCCACAATTCTTTTCTTTGGTGTCTCCTAAAGAGTGAAACCATGAAGAGAAATTCGCTGAAGTGAAGTTCTCTTATCTTGAAACATAAGTGTGCTGGAAAGATGGAGGTATTTGACAGGGGGAAGTACAACTTAAGGGGCCATCAAAATAAAGAGAAAATGTTCCAACAACAGGCAAAACTGGCGCCAGCACTTAAAACAGCATTAGATAGATTGAAAAGCTCTCCTTTAAAAATAAAATGCTTTTTCCCTGTCCTTTCCTATTCCTAAATACAAATTGTTAGCAAATAATTATGATGAATAATAACACATTGTTTAAATTTCCTGCCGGCTGAGGCTGAGGTCTGGCAGAGTTGAAGCATGCTGAACCTCAGGATCATGCAGCTTTAGAACTGAACAATTAGCTCATGGGACAGGAATAGAGGTTACCATGGCAACCTGATCTCACAGCTCTGTGTGAGGCCATATTGTTTCATATCTGAGTGGCAGAAACGGGTGGCTGTGACTTACACTCCAGGCAATGTTGAGATACAGATAGGAAGTTTTCCCTGTGAAAGTTCAAAAAGGGTAGGTCCTTTGAAATTGGAGGAGGATTATATAATGACAATTCTCAGTGTCATGACAATGCATTGTTGTCAGTAGCAGTAGCTAATAACAATATTTAGCCTTCAGCTTGGCCAAAACAATCTTTAAATTAGAATCTCTGCAAAAACAATTGTTAAATAGGATTGTATCTACTTTTCATTCATTCATGGATGCCGCCTAGGTCTCCTCAGCTCAGAGAACAGAGCGCTGATCTCTGAGCTGTCCTCACCGGGAATACACTAGACACCACAAATAATTTATTTAGTACAGAGTGTCTGTTTTGGTCACTGAATCCAGAACCCGGATCAGAGTGGGTTCCATCCTCAGCACCCTCTCCCACAATATCAACAATACTGATTGAACCACACTGTGTTCTAGACTATGATCCAGGTTCTGAATTCAGTGACCAAAATAGACAAACTCTTCAGTAAATAAACTACTCGTATCTAGTGTACTCCCATGGTCCCATATATCTGTAATTTCAGCTACAAGGGAAGCTGAGGCAGGTTACTTGAAAGTTCAAGGCCTGCTAGAGCCATGGAGTGAGTTCAAAGTCAGCCTAGGCAATTTAGTGAGCCCCTGTCTAAAAACTTAAATATTTATAAGGGGGGTAATGTAGTTCAGTGGTCGAGGGCTTAAGGCTCTGGGTTTAACCCCAATAACACAAGAAGAAAGAGAGGTAGGAAGGAAGGAAGGAAAGAAGGAAGGAAGATTTTTATGCAGTCAAAAACAGAAAGGAGGTGAGCCATGCAGACATCTGTGGAAGAATATTGTGGACAGAAGAATTGCTTCTGCAAAGGCCCTAAAGTAGAGATATGATTTCCCATGTTCAAAAAACAATAGGAAAACTAGAGTGGAGTGACTGGAAGGCAGTAAAGTGAGATTAGAGTAATGAGCGAGGGCAAGATCATTTTGGGCAGCTCTACTTTGGGTCTAGAATATTCTCCAAAGGCCCACGTGTCCCACTGAGTTATCTTGTCAGCCTTATAGATAGCTATACTTGGTCTTTTTAAATATTTGTTTTTATTAGTTTTAATGTGTGTATGCAGGCACACACATGTGGGCCTGGGGGCAGTGTAGAGACACAGGGCCCCCTGGAGCTGGGGGTACAGGCAATTGTGAGTCACCTGACCTGGGTGCTGGGAACCAAGCTTCAGTCCACTCCAAGAACACTTTTAAGTGCTAAGCCATCTCTCTAGCTCCGAGCTATGCTTTTCTTTCTTTCTTTCTTTCTTTTTTTCTTTTCTTTTTTCTTTTTCTTTTTGGTCTTTCGAGGCAGGGTTTCTCTGTGTAGCCCTGGCTGTCCTGGACTCACTCTGTAGACCAAGCTGACCTTGAACTCACAGAGATCCACCTGCCTCTGCCTCCCCAGTGCTGGGATTAAAGGCGTGTGCCACCACGCCTGGCTACTTATTATTATTATTATTACAAAATATCCATGTAGAGTTTAAAAAGAGGGTTCACTTACTGTAACTGCTAATTCTGCAGTATTTACTAGGTAGCCTTTGCTGGGTTGGAACTGTGTATACCAGGCTGGCCTCAAATTCATAAGATCCACCTGCCTCTGTGTCCCAAGTACTGGGATTAAAGACATGTGCCACCATGCCTGGCCCCTTCAAAATTTATTTTAATTCCCTTGTGATTTGAGAGCCCAGGCTGCCCCAGGAGGTCCTTTTTAATAAACACATTTTTATGTGTTTTGCCTTCTATCTCCTTTCGCCTTCCATATAGTTGACTGGCCATTAGGCCTTTAAGGAATACTTGGTCAGTTAGACTGTGAACAAACAAAAATCAATAAAATACTATTCCTGTCAAGGCATTAACAGTCTCGTGGGAGAACGAAACCTTTAAACAACAAAAACAAATGTCAAATGCAAGCAGCTCTGGGAGCCTGGGGGAGCTAGCCACTGACTGACTCAGTTTTGGACAGTGGTCACAGAGGGATTAAGACAAATATCCTCAAGATTGGAAGTAAGGTTACACTGAGATTAAAACCAGCGAGAATCAGTTCACAGCTGAGAAGATTGTCCACTGGGAAAGCGTGGGCAATATGTTGGCTCTAAGTATATTAAAGCGTTTACGTAACTCTTCGAAGTTTCTATTGTCCACGGGTGTAAATTCAAACTTGCCATGAGCTTCCGTTATTTCCGCATGGATTTCCAGCCTTGTCTTGGGTTAGTGTAGTGGTTAGTTGGATCTTTAAAGTTTGAGAATCACATGGGCTATGAACGATCTCAGCCAGCAAAGAGTCTTCCCTAGAACCAATTCTGATCTTTCCCCTCCATCGAGGGACGTGCCTTGCGGCCGGGCTCCCCGCGAGAGCCTGCCTGTAGGGGCCACTCGAGGAAGGCCGAAGAGGTCGGGGCGGCTGCCGTTCTCACATGCAGATTTGTCCCACAAGGCGCAGTCCCCTTTCTCGTAGCAAAATGGAGTCTGGTTTGCAGTTTTGGCAGCACCGACAGAATTGGCTTCACCGTTCCCGGTGCTGAGAGAGAGCATCAGCTGAGTTCTAGTTTAAGCAATTCCGCCCTCTTCTCTTTCCCCTCTCCCAAGGCTGTCCCTGCCTTCGCTGCCTTTGAGATAACTTTAAGGCCAAAAGAGAGAGGTGGTTGATTGCTAACAGCGCTGGGCAGGCCAGGGAGCATTACCCGCACCTGCTGGGTTTCGAGGCTGGGGATGCTTTGAAATAAACGTCCTACTACACACGGTATGGGCCCCCTCAAGGGGTTCCACCCAACGAAGCACACTATTTCAGGCGATCCATACGTATTACTCTGTCTAACCCTTGTAAATGCATTGAAGAAGGTACTTGTTATCGTAATTCCACAATAAAGAAACTATGCACGGCTTAGAAGGTGGCTGGCACAGTGCTTGCTAAGCATGCGGCAAAGCCCTCAGTTCAATTCCCGGCACTCGAGAGCGGCACATGCCTGTGATTGCAGCACACGTAGGAGGACCGGAAGATCCAGACCATCCTCAGCTACGTAGAGAGTTCAAGGCTAGCCTGGGGTACACGAGACCCTGGCTCAATACAAATTAACTAATAATAAAAAATGCTTAAGAAAGAAAAAATAAGCTGGGCGGTGGTGGCGCACGCCTTTAATCCCAGCACTTGGGAGGCAGAGGCAGGCAGATCTCTGTGAGTTCGAGGCCAGCCTGGTCTACAAAGCGAGTCCAGGACAGCCAGGGCTGTTATACAGAGAAAAACCCTGTCTCGAAAAACCAAAAAAAAAAAAAAAAAAAAAAAGAAAGAAAGAAAAAAATAAATCAGGGGGCTGGAGAGATGGCTCAGAGGTTAAGAGCACTGGCTGCTGTTCCAGAGGTCGTGAGTTCAATTCCCAGCAACCACATGGTGGCTCACAACCATCTATAATGGGATCTGGTGCCCTCTTCTGGCTGCAGGTGTATATGCAGACAGAACACTGCGTAATAAATAAATAAATAAATCTTTAAAATAAAATAAATCAAGGCACAGAATGGCCAAGTAGCTTGCATGTGTTATCAAACAAGAATTTCTACAAGCCCTCTAACCCGAGGAGTGATCTTTTAAGCTAATATTTAAGAACAACCCATGCAGTTTGTTCTTAGACCAGCCAGGACTTTCCGCTTGAAGAGCCAGCTCAAACCGAACTTGAAACGGAATACTTTCACTCGTGAACCATCTGGTTGACACAGTCAAACCACAGAATGTCTGCCTCAGAGCTGGCCCTCCGGTTGACTGCACTCTCTGATTTCCTTTTCCCTTTGTGGGTTGGACTTCATCCTCTCAGACCGTGGCAGTGTTTCCGGAGGACCTACGGAAGGGACTTGTTTTCAGTGTGCGTCTTAAGGAGGGCTCTCAGGGTTCACCTGTAGACGGAAGCAAGACTAAACAAGAGAGAAAGTCAAGCCGCGACACTCCACCAGGGAGGGACAGCTGAGGACGCACTTCGGAACGCAGCGCTAAAAAACGAGATAACGTAAAAATGGCCCAAGCGATTTCCCATGGCCTGGAGCCCGACCTCAGCAGTGACAGGACGTGACTGTGCTAGTTAGTTGTGGTTGGGGATACTGATCTCAATCATTGAAATGCCACAAGGGAGGAAAGAGCAAAAATACGAATGAGGGTTCGTTATTTTCAAAGGGAAAAATGCCATTGCGTTGAGGACCAGAATTTTGAGCTTTTATCAGAGAGGATTCTTTCCGTTATGGTGACTTCCAAATTTTGTTCGGTCTATAGGATAATAAGAAACCAAGGCAGTCAATACACAAGGGACCGCAACCACCATTCAGAAGCAGGCTGACCCAGGACACACAAACGATCAGACAGCAGCGCCACCCTGTGGCGCTCTCATCCTGGCCGCGAGCTGAGGTAGAAGACACACAAGGAAAAGGGGAGGGCGGCCCCTCTTTTCCACACTGACTTCACGTTTTCCAGATTTGTTGATGCCCTCACCCCGTTCTGGTCCTGCTGGCCTCTGAACGACCCGTCTTATCTGCCCTGACCATGTACCGCTGAGCACTTAAAAGGTGATGTGTTTGTCCCACACAGAATGTCAAGCGCTTGGGACAGTTTTCCATTTACTCCAGGACAATTCTCTGTTGAGTTTCTCCTGGACTAACTGGCTCCTCCGGTCTACAGTTTATCGCTTCTCACCTCCAAGTCTAATTCTTGGCCAACACTAGGAAATTATTGTGCCACCTGCTGTCCAAACTTTCCGCTTCACATTCTCCTCTCATTTTGCCTAAAATAGCGCTCTCATTCCCCCCTGTTTCTGGCTTCTTCCACTTGCCCTTTACATTTCCATCCGGCACTGTGGGCGGACATCTCCTAAGCCTCATGTCCAGCTGGGCGGCCTTTCATGTGCTCACAGCAGCTCCTCCAGGTGCCCACCCGCGGTGACCCAAGAGTCGCTGCAAACCTAACTGCTTCTGCAACCAGAGACATAAATTGGTCTCAGGAGTCCTGAAGCAAGTTACTGAAATAACATGCTCCTATCACGGGCCTGTTTCCACTGGGCCTTTTTACAGTGTGTTTACGCAACAGCAGCCACGCCAGCGGAGGTTGTGGAACTGAGTGACATAGAAAGATATTTACAGTGAATAAATCATTTAATCTATTACATAAGAATTTAAAAATGCTAGTGTTTCTCCTAAGAATTTGTGAGGTTCAGAAAGTCTATACCTGATCTTAGCAGAAAGGCTGAGAAGTGAAGTTTCAAAAATCCAAACTTGATAAATAATTAGATTAAAAGTGAAAAATAAGCACTTATTGTGAACATTTTTCACAGCTTTGATTTGCTTTGCTTTTCAGCTAGTCGCTTTCTTCAACTTTCAGTGAAGTCAGCAAGTTAAGTAAATGTCCATAAATAAAGCTTTAATTAAATAGAAGTTTATTCTACTCAAAACCCACTATATATCATAAGATGTACCTTTGTAGTAAAACTGTAAAGGTATAAATGATGAAGACTACACAGGAAATTTCAATTTCTTTCTAATAGTAGGTATATTAAAAAGCTTCATGTTAGCCAAGCATGGTCACCCATGCCTTTAGTCCCAGCACTTGGGAGGCAGAGCCAGGAGGATCTTTTGAGTTTGAGGCCATCCTGGTCTACAAAGCGAGTCCAGGACAGCCAGGGCTACACAGAGAAACCCTGTCTCGAAAAACCAAAAAAAAAAAAAAAAAAAAAAAAAAAAAAAAAAAAAAAAAAAAAAAAGAGAGAAAGAAAGAAAGAAAAAGAAAAGAAAGAAAGCTTCATGTTACTATAATGAAATACCCGGGACAATTAAGTTATGAAGAGGAAAGGTTTATCTTGGCTTACAGTTCTAGAAGTTATACACCAAAACCAGATGGCCTTATTGTTTGTCCCTTTGGTGACCATGTGGCAAGGCCACCCTTACCACATCTGAAAGACACTGAGATATTGGGGTCCCACAGTCCCCTTCAAAGGGATGTTTCTAATGATCCAAGGACCTAAGGTTTTATGATGCCCCACCTCCTACAGGTTTCACCACTTCTTTTTTTGTTTGTTTGTTTGATTTTTGGCTTTTCTTTTTTTAAACATTTATTTATTTATTTATTATGTATACAGTATTTGCTCTACATATATGCCCGGGCAGATCTCAATGTAGATGGCTGTGAGCCATCATGTGGTTGCTGGGAATTGAACTCAGGACCTTGGGAAGAACAGCCAGTGCTCTTAACCTCTGAGCCACCTCTCCAGCCCGATTTTTTGCTTTTCAAGACAGGGTTTCTCTGAGTAGCCCTGTCTGTCCTAGACTCACTTTGTAGGCGAGGCTGGCCTGGAACTCACAGAGATCCGCCTGTCTCTGCCTCTCAAGTGCTGGGATTGAAGGCGTGTGCCACCACGCCCGGCTCACAACTTCTTAATAATACCTCCCTGGTGTCTAGACCTTTTACACTGGAATTTTTGGAGATTTCTACCTATATTCATACCATTGTATGTATGTATGTATGTGTGTGTCCTGGGCCTTGTATATACCACATTCTACCACCATGCTACATCACCAGCCCATAATATATTTTATTATAATTATTTGTGTATATATATAGTTATGTTCAAGTTTGTATGTGTGAGGATACAGTTGTGTGTTTCTGTGTGTGTGTCTCTGTGTGTGCTATGTGTGTGTCTCTGTGTGTGTGTCTGTGTGTGTGTGTGTAGGACAGAGGACAACCTTACTGCTCATTCCTTAGAAGAAGCTGTCTGTCCATGTTGTGTTTTGAGATAGGCTCTCACTTGACTAGAACACATTCATTCAGTAAGCTAGGTAGGTAGGCTGATGGGCAAGCCCGAGGATCTGCCTGTCTTTGCCTCTCCAGCTCTGGGATTACAACATACCACCAAGTCTGCCCTTGTCCACAGGCTGTGGGGTTGGACTTGGACTACCATGCTTGTATTATTAGCCCTTGGCCCACTGAGTCATCTCTTATTTTTTGAATGGTGTAATAGATATACCAGGACTCATTATATTTTATTTATTTGTTATTTACTAATTTATTTTGAGATGAGGTCTTGCTATATAGTTCTGGTTTGCTAGAAACTCACTATTTATCCGAGATTGGCCTCAGACTTACAATCCTTTTACCTCAGCTTTCTGAATGTTGGTGTCATAGGCAGACTATTACCATCCCTTCTTTTATGTTTTTTTGTTAAAAGTAAATTAAAAAAAACTGTTTTAGGGGGACTAGAGAGGTGGCTCAGCAGTCAAGAGCACTGGCTGTTCTTCCAGAGGACCCAGGTTCAATTCCTAGCACCCACATGGCAGCTCACAACTGTCTGTAATTCCAGTTCCAGACTGGACACCCTCACATAGCCACACCCTCATGCAGGCAAAACACCAATGCACATAAAATAAAAATAAACAAATAATTAAAAATCTATTTTCTTTGCTCACCTAAATAAACTTAGAGTGAGTTATGTGCGTAGGGGCTTGAGGCCTAGCCTGGTCTACAGAGCAAGTTCCAGGACAGCCAGGACTACACAGAGAAACCCAATCTTGGAAAAAAAATTTTTTTTTCCCCAACGGGCTGTTTAAGTAAAACATCATATAGGATACAGGGAACAGCTCAAATGGTAAAGAAAGGGTTGACCACAATTCTAATTCCTTCCCAGCATGTTCTTACAGAGACCTACTTGGGACATACAGCTGAGTATCTTTAGTGAGTTTTATATGTGTGGAATCATGCTAGGCACTTTTTCCCTCATTGAACTCTTACCGGAGGCCATGGGGCAGATATTCTAATCTCCATTTATTGCAGAGAAAAAATTAAGCCCAAAGAGACCATAGGTTTCAGCCACTTTGAGTATGGGCAGCAGGCACCCAGGCTGACAATGTCTCTGTGACTCTGGTCTGTTCTCCCACAAGCTCCACACCAGCGGCACATGGCTCTCAGAAACAGTACGTTTTGACCTGAAAGGACTTTGAAGTTATTCATTCAAACTACATTTTGTTACTGAAGCAATTTTCTTGCTTCAGTAAAAAAAAAAGTATTTAGGCTCACTCTTGCCAAATAGGACTTTGAAAATCAAGACTTCGCCAAGAGAAACAAAGACTGCTCCATCATTCTGTAAGTCTATAATTGATTGAATAGATCTTAAAATTAGCCAGAACCTTTTTTTTTTTTTTTTTTTTTGGCTATTTTGGGTGAGTGGGACCTGCTGGGCCATTCTGCCTGTCTTGGGTAGACATTTTGGCTTGGATTCTCTCTGTATGGGATTCCTTTCCTTCATTCCCAAGCTTAGTTAGCTCACTGGTGTGCTTCACCCACACACACCTCAGCTGCCAGGTGACATTTATTACACATTGACATTCATCACACTCTCTGTCTGCTGGGGCCAGGGCTTGGTCTTTACGGGAGTTACCCCAGTTCATCCTGAGACCCAATGAGAAAAGCCGTATCCTTCATCTTTACGAGATGAACAACTTCTCACAGTAGACCCAGGTCGGGGTCCAGGTCAGTGTGAACCCACAGGCAGAGTTTTTCTCGGCTCCACAGTGTGGTGCAACGGTGGGCGCGCTGCGCTGGGCTCTGGACACAGCGTGGCTTCCTCTCTTGCTGCTCAGTCTTCTGGGCAAGCAGTGGGCTGATTTTGTCACTGAGGAACAGAGCCAGGCAGGCTTTGAGGACCTGGTCAGGCAGGCATAGCTCCAACATCTAAATCCCTTTCCCAAATAGGAGGGATTTCCTTTGTCTGGAGTTTTAAAAAGACTTTTTTTCCTTTAAAAAAAAGACCCCTCTTTGTGGAGCAAAACAAGGGATTCTGTTTTCAACAACTGGCTTGAGAAAAGAGCGCACGCAATCCGCCACAGTCTGTCGTCGCTGTTACTGGTGGGTCTGTAAGGAACCGAGAACGGACAGAACTGAGATCGCAATGAATGGAATTAATCAGGTGACATTTACATTGTGCCTAGAACTTTGCCACCACAGACTGTTTGTGTCTTAATTAAGAGGATTTGTTTCTTAGGTAACACAAACGTAAACAGCCGGTAAAAGAGACCCCCAGGACTGAAACCCTAGAAGCAGGGAAAATAAAGGAAACAGACAAATGAGGAATTCCTTGAAGTTCTGTTTCTGATCGCCTCCTTTTGGGAATTGAGGAAAGGAAAGCAGATGTCAGCTTGTGGGATGCTTTACAGAGACTAGTTTATGGTTATGTCATCTTGGAGAGAAGAAGTAAAACGAGACTTATTGTGTAGCTTGGAACATAAGGTGAATTGGAAGTAATTTGGTATTATTGACCAAGACCTCACCTTGCAGACTGCTGAGTCCGTACCAATTTGCAGACTGCTGAGTACATACCAATTAAAGGAGGGGAATTAGTGAGAAACTGGCACTGCTCTTATGACTGTGTGTGTGTGAAAATGACTCCTCAGAGGGCAAGCAACTGAGAACCGGGCCCCAGCCTCGGAGCACACATGGTTTGAGAGGGTCACTAACAGCACATCCCACTTCTGGACGACAGACTCAGCCTGCCAGGGCAGATCGCTCTGAAGTTAAGAACTATGGAATGTGTGGGACATGTTAAATACTTTCACTTTTTAAACAGTCTGTCGCTGGAGGCTCGGTCAGTTTCCCACCGTGTGCATGGGCTAAAAATGACTTTTTGATAGTTCATTTTTTGTTTTCTTGTGTTTTTCAAAATTAATTAAAATGTTCATACAACATATTTGATCATATTATTTTCCCTCCCCCAACTCCTCCCAGATTTTTCCTGCTCTCCTTTCTCTCTAAAAAAAAAAAAAAAAAAAGACCAAAAAACTAAAAACCCAAAACAAAACAAAAAGTACCAAAAACCCAACAACCCTAAAAACCATGATTTTGCATTGGCCAATTTCTCTGTGCATGGAGCCTGCCCTAAAATTTAGTTAACATATCCAGAGTCACTCCAGGGGAGAAAACAGATTTTCCATTTCCCAGTAGGTATCAATTGCAAATAGCTTCTTGGTTAGGGAAAGGGCTTTCACTTCCCCTTCTCAGCCCTGGGATTTTGTCTGGTTTGAATCTGTACTGGTTGCATGCATGCTGCAACACTCTCTGCGGGCTCTTATGTGCATTACTCTTGCTGTATTTGGAAGATGTTTGTTTCTGAGACAGGGCTTCATGTGGCTCAGGCTGGTCTTGAACTCACTAGGCAGCTGAGAATGACCTTAGACTCCTGCTCTGGATCACAGGTGTGCCCATGATGCCCCGAGTAGTGTGCTTCTCTTTACAAAAATATTTGCATCTGCAGGATTGCACCAGGGAACCGGTAGGTCTCTGTCACAAACCAGCTAGCTGGGTGACCTTGTTCAAATGACTTAACTTAATCAGGCATCGTATTGGAAACAGGAATGGATTAGTTTTTTAAATTATTTCTAAGAGACCTTTAAAAAAAATTTTTTAAGCCAGGTGGTGGTGGTACATGCCTTTGATCTCAGCACCTGGGGAGACAGAGGCAGAGGCAGGGGCAGGGGCAGGGGCAGGGGCAGGGGCAGGGGCAGGGGCAGAGGTAGGTGGATCTCTGAGTTCGAGTCCAGCCTGGTCTACAGAGTGAGTTCCAGGACAGTAAGGGCTACACAGAGAAACCCTCTCTCTCAGAGAGAGAGAGAGAGAGAGAGAGAGAGAGAGAGAGAGAGAGAGAGA
>CAJQZJ010033053.1:731789-746248 GCA_907164525.1 Lophiomys imhausi
AGAGAGAGAGAGAGAGAGAGAGAGAGAGAGAGAGAGAGAGAGAGAGAAGAAAACATTTTTAATTTAAATAAAATTTATTATAAAAAACTTGCAAATAAGCAAGAATCTCACACATTAAAAATTAAACAGATCCAAAATCTACACAACTCAATGAACTTTGACACAGTTAGAATAGGAATTCAGAACAGAAGCTATGGGGTTGCACATTAAATTTTACACTTTGAGTAGTGAATATATTTTCATGCAAGTACTTATCTATGACCAAAACCAAAAAAGTTCATGGCACAATTGTAAGTAGTTAACAGCTCTACATTCTCCTTTATGTCCTCTAGAACTCAAGGTCCCTGTCCTCTGTGGGTCACTAGTCTCCATTGTGGGTTTATGTTACATTTCCGTGGCCTTGAATAAAACTTGGTAAGGCCAGTGGTCCAGTTGTGGTAAGAATAGGTCTACAGTACTGGAGAGGTGACTCAGAGGTTAAGAGAACTGTTTGCTCGTCCAGAGGACCTGAGTTCAATTCCCAGCAACTACATGGTGGCTCATGACCATCTATGATGAGATATGGTGCCCCCTTCTGGCCCACAGGTGCACAGGCAGGCAGAATACTATATACATTATAAATAAATATATTTTTTTTAAAGTGAAAGAGAGAACAGGTCTACAGAGGGTGTCTCTCTGGAAACTTTCCCTCTTTCCTTTCTTTGTCCTGCAATGAAGAAACCTGGACAAATACATGCCTATCTCTTTCAGAAGAACATGGCCGAGGTTGTTTCTTAAAAATACACATTTACTAAATAAGTTTCATAGTTTTGAGTAGTCATCTAAATCTCACTGTGTTTTAAAGAAATGCGGTACTGAACAGAATACTTCTGGCCCCTCTCATCTTGCTTCATTACAATGTACTGTTTTCACATCTATCTACCCTCTAAATTGCCCTGGAAGTTAAGAAATCATGTTGTCTTTGTCTTTCTGTTCCCCATTACCAAGAATACATTCTAAGGCCGGGCGTAGTGGCGCGCGCCTTTAATCCCAGCACTCGGGAGGCAGAGGCAGGAGGATCTCTGTGATTTCGAGGCCAGCCTGGTCTACAAAGCGAGTCCAGGACAGCCAGAGCTACACAGAGAAACCCTGTCTCGAAAAACCAAAAAAAAAAAAAAAAGAATACATTCTAGCTCAGTAGTTATCCTTTGAATAAAAGATAATTTATTCCTCACAGCCAATTTCAAGTGTCTGTTCAGACTGGGCTCACTTCTACTGTTTCAACAAAAATCCCACAGTGTGGGACTCAGGAGCTTCATCTGGCTCCCCTTCCCTCTCCATCTGATACCCACTAAGTGGACATGGGGACCATATTTTTTTTTTTTTTTTATAAATACTTTATTTTTTTTTTCTTCAAGTTACATCTCAGTAACAAACCCCTCCCTATTCCCCCTTCCCAACCCGCCCTTCCACCCTCTTCCCTCCAGAGGTTTCCCCTTTCAGTCCAACAGCTGGTTCCTTCTCTTATAACAGTAAGTATTATACAAAACAATAGATATAATTATGCCACATTTATGAGATTAAATTGGCCCAGTATACCTTCCCAATGTTCAGTTTATACCTATTTGGCCCCTGACTTTAACATTCTACTATCTACCCAACTCCATGAGTTTAAAGGTCTATATGTGACTCAACATTCATACTATCTTTCAACACACTTTTAAGAGTATCTTCTTAGATCTATAACACCCTCTTGATTCCTAAACAGTTCAAAATTTAACTATAAGATTCTATCTGTCTATTCTTCAACCACCTCAGAGACCTGAGAGGGATAAATATATTTGCTTATATAGGAAGTGCAGAGCCTGCAGCTTCCAAAACTAAGAAAGAACATACCAGTAACTGCCTGGACATTTCCCATTTTCTCTCCATACATTCCAGCATCAATCTTCAGCCTTTGGGTCCTGTTTCTCTGACAGACATTTGTTGTAGAGCAGGGATTATGAAGGACTTACCTACCCTGTCTTGGCAGAGTTAGGCTGTCGACTTCCCTGCTACCAAGTTTTGTCCTTTTTGGACAGCAGTCTGTCTGCAGTTGGTGCAAGGGGTTTTTTCATGCCAAGAAAAAGGCTTGCCCCTAAATCAACCATCTTACAGTGGAGGTTCTTCGATGCTTATCTTCTACTTGGAGTAGAATAGGGGGTGCTGGGGGACCATATTTTGAATAGACTTTCTGGATTGTAATGCACATATGTTTTAACATTTTTTTTTTTTTTTGGAGCAAAAAGAAAACTCAAAGTTGCTCATTACCCAGGCATACCTGAAGGACAGATCTGGGTTCTGGGAGCTGTCCTCAGACCCCAAAGAGATGCACATTGTCCATGAATCTGTGTGGAGTGGACATGGACACTTACCCAGTGTCCATACTTACTTTGGGGGCAGGCAAGAGGGGGCATGATATGTCTTTCTTGCGTTTCCTTCTGTCCATCATATCAGGCAAGGAACCCATGTACCCCCAAACCAAACAGCATGTTTTCAAGGCCAGCCTCTTGGGAGCAGCTGAGGCAACCATTCAGGGAAGAGAAAAAGTGGAGGGTGATTTCACAGTCCAATGACCCTCACTATCCTGACTTCTAAGCGGCAGATGAATATAGAAAAACAAGACAGTGTTAAGCTGGAGCTCACTGAGGCATCTGTTAGATGTATGGAAATTCAAGATCACCTGGCTTCTCAAAATGCCTTCCCTGATGCCAGCCTGGCTCTCAGTCACTCACCCTGCTTCGAGCCATCCAACTTCATCAGATCACCTCATTTCTTTTTCATGGTACACATATTTCCAACTTAAGCTTTTTTAGAATGTTCTTAAGTGCAGGTGGCGTCTCTTCCCTCTTTCTGTGCTCCAGCTGCTTGGCACGGAGTAGGTGCTAAGCAAATGCCTGTTGGTTAAAGAACCAAGCAAATATTATACATTACTTATTGGAGATAGTTTTCAAAATTATTTTTTCAAGATGGAAACTTGCCAGAAAAGGAAAAACAAAATAAAATAAAACCACTCTGTGCGGGATTTGTCTCAAAGAAATTAAAAGGTTTGTATCGGATATACATGCCTAATTTTTTTTCTTTTTTTATGTTTTTTGAGACAGGGTTTCTCTGTGTATCCTTGACTGTCCTGGACTCACTTTGTAGACCAGGTTGGCCTTGAACTCACAGAGATCCACCTGCCTCTGCCTCCTGAGTGCTGGGATTAGAGGCATGTGCCACTATGCCCGGTTATATGCCTAATTTTTATAAATTGAATCTTTAAAATGAGTAGGTGCTTGGAGAGATGGTGGTTAACAGCACGGAACATGGAGCCAGACTATCTATAATCAGATTGAGTCTAGGTACCTGCTGTAGAGTCTTGGAAAGTGGGCATTCTATTAGTGAAAGTTTCCAAGAGTGAGTTCAAGTTTGTGCTCGCAGTATGAGGAGCATTTTACCTGTCTTGAAACACTCATGCAGCGGGTCTCAGAATTCAGTGGAAGAATGAGATATAAGACACTTTTTAAAGTCAGTTCCGTGCCCCAGGAACGCCTGTACTTACTGACTTCAAAAATACCCTTTTCTGAGAAACCTAAAGCCTTTGAAGTCTTTAGAAAATCAAATGTGTCACATAGTTTGTTTTCTTGTTTTCTGCTGTTTGGTCCAAAAGCAGAGAAGTGGAGTCAAAAGACATTAGCTCTACCTGAGACATTAGTCATTTTCAAGCTCAAGCTGGTTATTCTCTGTGAGTCTAATTTGCTTTACGTGTTAGTGGAAAGGGTAACGCACAGGAAGCTTCTCACCCCTCCCAGGTGGCTGTTGGACTCCAGGAATGCAATGAACATGAACATGTTCAGTGACTAAATGTTGTAAGCATGTTAGTTTGCTTTCCGTGTTGCTGATGGAGGGGTAGAAGTATATTATGATTTTATTGGTGAAGACTACAAGCCTGTTTCAGTAGCCATAGCCAAACTTAGTTGTCTACCTAAGAAATACTGTTTGCCTTCAAGAGCTAACACAGTTGAATGACGCTAGTAAAGTCTGCCAAAGTGAAGAATCATCCTCCACTCTTTCATCGACTGCACCAAAATGCTGGCCTTGAAAACATGCTGTTTGGTTTGAGTGTCCATGAGTTCCTTGCCTGATCAGATGGACAGAAGGAAACCCAAGAAAGATATATCATTTCCTCTCTCTCCTGCCTTCATACAAGTATGCGTAGTGGGAAGGACCTCCACTGTCCCCTGATTCATGGACAACATGAACCTCTTTAGGGTGTGAAGACATCCCCGGAACCATGCTCTCCTCTTCAGGAATGCCTGGGGGATGTGCAGCTTTTTGCCTGTGAGTGATTTACGGGCATAGCAGTAAGTCATGTTAATGGTTTAGTAGTAGTAGTGGGAACGCAAACTGGACTTGATGCATTTAAAAAAGACAGAGACAGAAGGCCAAGCATGGTGGCACCACCTTTAATCCCAGCATTGTGAGGCAGAGGTAGGTGGATCTCTATGAGTAGCAGGCTAGTGAGGATAGCTACCCAGTCAGAGAGATAGATCGAACTCAGCTCACCAGGGTCTGTGCAGCAAGCGCTTTGTCTGCTGACCCCCCTCAGCAGCCCACTCCTCAGCTCTTCTTCCTTTTTGCTTCATTTCTCACTTCCCTCACCTGCAGAGTCTCGGGTTTGACCTGACCAAGGCAGTGGTGTTGTCTGTCCAGCCTACTTTGACTCTCCTCTTACTATGACTTTTGTTTCTGTCTCACAGCCAGCAAGTCTTCAAGTTCGAAACTCCATTCTGAACTTCCTCTCTCCTGGCTCCCACCACATGATATGAGGTTCTGAGAGGCACCCAAACAATTCAGGCAGGCTAAAATGCCATCTCATGAAAAGCATATCTAGGAGCTAGAGAGATAGCTCAGTACTTAGAGGTGTTCTTGCAGAGGACCGGAGCTTGTTTCCCAGCACCCAGGTCAGGTGACTCACAATCGCCTGTAACTCCAGCTCCAGGGGGATCCTATGTCTTTACCCTGCTCTCCTGCCAGGCCCATATGTGCACAGGTACACACACACACAGACACACACACACACACCAATCTTTATGGTTTAGGAGATAGCAGGCTAGGATCTTAACGGTAGTTACCTCTTGGTGATAATATTAAATTTTTTATATTTTCCAAATGTTTCAATAAGGATTTACTTATTTTTCTCTTCTTCTTCTTCTTTTTGGCTTTTGTTTTTGTTTTTGAGACAGGGTTTTTCTGTGTAGCCCTGACTATCCTAGAATTCACCCTGTAAACTTGAAACTCAGGGATCTCCCTATCTTTGTCTGATGAGTGCTGGGATTAGAGGAGTGCACCACCACATTCTGGTTTCTTTTTGAATTTTTTTCATACAATGTATTTTGATCATGTTTTTCCCTTTCTCAAATTCTTCTCAGATCCTCTCCACATCCCTCCCCATTCTATCATTCTCTCTCTGTCTCCCATGACCCCTTTCTCATTTACTTTTTATACAAAGAAGAAAAACAAGAAAGAAGATTTAGCTAGGCAACATTCTTTACAGACAACATCTTTTAAGGAAAATGGTGCCAGATCATGTTAATTTGGGGGATGCCAGACACGGGCCCTTTTGGGGAGAAATACAAAACACAATAATGTAATAAAAAAAACACAAGATTTTTTTTTACAAGAAACATGCCTAATTTTGATGTATCCAGAAAATTTCATTTTCTCCATAAATATTCCTCCCCTCCCCCCAAAAAATGTAAGAGTTTGATGAAACTAGGCGGTCACAGAATATCTTTCTGGGAAATATGGGGACAACTCTCTTCTGCTGAGCAGGATTGTGACACAAGCCTTTCCAGTAGGCTCTGGGGACCGCCAGCAGATCCATGGATGAGCTGTAGAGCCAGGATCCTTGCCCAGCATCATGCCTCCTCCTGGGCACAGCGTCTGTGACACTCATTCTCAGACATCTATGTCCCGTAAAGATACTTGACATTGACTTTTTTTTTTTTAAAGATTTATTTATTATGTATACAGTGTTCTGTCTGCAAGTATATCTGCAGGCCAGAAGAGGGCACCAGATTTCATTATGGATGGTTGTGAGCCACCATGTGGTTGCTGGGAATTGAACTCATGACCTCTGGAAGAGCAGCCAGTGCTCTTAACCGCTGAGCCATCTCTCCAGCCCAGACATTGACTTTTGTCCTGTATTTAGGAGACTACAACAGGAAGACTGTGAGTGTGAGGCCAGCCTGAGCTACTTAGTGTGATACAGGCCAGCATGGGCTGTGTGGCGGACCTTGCCTCTCGAAATAAAAACAAAGCAAGCAAATAAAACAAAGCTGAGATCTCAATTGCCACATCAGCAACAAAACGAAACAAAATATAAGCTAGCTACTTAAATTTGAATTTCAGTTAAGCAGAAAATGATCTTTTAATTATTTGTTTTTAATAAACGGTAGTTAGTAAAGATGTGTCTTGTCTGTATTCCTTTTGGGCTGGCTGTGTAGATGACCGATCGCTGACCTTACCAGTCAGCCTTGAAGGGAGTGAGTTAGGTTAGCTAGCTTGGGGTTTCTAGAAAGAAAGTTCTTGAGTAGTTAACATGCTCAAGAACAGAAGTAAGCAGGTGACTTCGTGGTGGCGCACGCCTTTAATCCCAGCACTCGGGAGGCAGAGGCAGTTAGATCTCTGAGTTCGAGGCTAGTCTGGTCTACAAAGCAAGTCCAGGACAGCCAGGGCTGTTACACAGAGAAACCCTGTCTCAAAAAACAAACAAAACAAAAAAACAAAAAAAAAAAAAAAAAAAAGAAAGAAAGAAAAGGAGTCAGGTTTTAAATGAAGGCAGAGATGCCAGGCTTCCATTCTGCCTTTAAACATCTCATGGGCACAAGTGAGGAGTCAATGTTTTCTGGGAAAAGAGATTCTAAGTACTCGTTATAATTTGTAAGGCTGTGTCCTGTTGACAGTCCTGTTTCATAAGAAATGACTTAAAGCCGGGCGGTGGTGGCGCACGCCTTTAATCCCAGCACTTGGGAGGCAGAGGCAGGCGGATCTTTGCGAGTTCGAGGCCAGCCTGGTCTACAAAGCGAGTCCAGGACAGCCAGAGCTGTTAAACAGAGAAACCCTGTCTCAACCCCCCCCCCCAAAAAAAAAAAAAAAGAAATGACTTAAGAGAGCTTCCATTCTGTGGAACAGATGCTTGTGACATGCCATGCACATTAATATTGCAATAGTTTAAACAAAAGGGAGTCAGGGTGATGTCAATGAAGGGCTCGAACGCGCTTGAGCATGGCAAACATGGCTCCAGAAGGTTTTGCCCTCCCCTCTTGCCTCTCCCTTGCTTAAGCTGTTGATTACATTCCTAAAGCTAGCCCCCCAAAATCCTTTCCATTATTTGGCACTGACTCATTCTTGAGGCTAAACACCAAAGTCCAGCAACTGAAATTCATTATTTGGCTACACTAGCTAACCTGTCCAATCAGAACTTACCAGCGCATTCTAGGACAGACTTCCCCTTTTTTTCCTTAAAAATCACTCCTGCAGAAACACCTGCTGCTGTCTTTGCTGGATCCAGAGGCAGCCTCCTGCCTCCCACCTTGAATCTCCTGTATCCTGAGAATTTGGTATCTGGGTTACTCCAGGGGCCCCCTACAGTCAACAATTAACACTTGGGATTTAGACAGAGTTAGGTGCCACTGTTAGTTACCATGTGATATGGCAAAGTTTCTGGTCCTGCCAGCCCCAGTCTGTTTTCTTGTGTTTGAAATGCACAGGTATGCTGTAGGATTCTCCTGAGGATTAAACTAAATAGAACCCATAAGCGTTCAGTAAGTGTAAGAGACTGCTACTGGGTCAAAAAAGAGGAATGGGATAGCGGGGCTCAGGCCCTTGTGGCAACCATTGATAATGGCCTACTGGATACAAAAGGGTTAAGAGATAAAGCAAATCCCATTCAATCTGGTTTCAGTTGAGTAGAATTCTCTTGCAGCTGTGATGATATGGCAACCAAACCCCTCCAAATTATAGTTCTGTGTCATGAAACAGCCACAGTACCTACTTTGTGGGGCTTGTTTGGGGGCAGGGGTGTGGCTCACTTGTGGAGCACTTGCCTAGTATATGCTAAGTCCTGGGTTCAATTCCCAGTACTGTGTCCACACACACACAGTTTTCATTTTGGAGCAACTTTCAGATTGACAGGGAAGCACTCTTTACATTACTGTGGGGCATTTGTCAAAATTTCAGGTCCGTTTCATTGGCCCCCATTTTCCATGATGTCTTTGTGTTCCAGGAGTCAGGAAACCACATCTAATTTCCAGTCTTCTCTGGGCTGTGACAGCTTCTAGGCTTCTCATTTTCCACGACAACGACAGTCTCAAGGAGTCTGGCCAGGCATCCTGTACTACACGCCTCCGTGTGCATTTGTCTGATAGTTCTTTCCGGGTTTGTCGAGGGTTAGCTCATCGGCTCTTTATGGGGGTTTACTGAGGGAACCTACTAAGCACCCAGGGCTCCTTTTGGTGGATATTTTCACTATCTACACACATTTCAAAAGTAGAGAAAGCTGAGTTGTAGTCCATAGTGAAGACTCCACAGATGGCAGCGTAGGCTTCAGCCTGCCTTCTGTGTGATTCTGGACAGGTTTTTAGTCTTTTATTCTACGAATAAGGATGTTTTTGCTACTGGAATTTTTTATAAGTTAAAAAATAGCATTATTTTATTTTATGTGTCCAAGTGTTTTTCCTGAATGTATGTCTATGTACCATGTGTTCCTGGCTCCCAAAGAGGCCAGAAAAAATTGCTATGACCCCTGGAACTGTGAGTCACCCATGTGGGTGCTGGGAATTGAAACTCTGGAAGAGCAGTCAGTGTTCTTAACCACTGAGCCATCTCTCCAGTCCCACCTACTCATATTTGTCATGATAAATGTGTATTAGTTATTTTTTTATTGTGATAAATACCATGACCAGGGCAAGCTATAGAAGGAAGTTTATTAGGTTTTACAGTTCTGGAGGGAAATTCTATGATGGCAGGGGAGCCATGGCAGCAGGAACCTGAGAGATCACATCTTCAAATGAAAACACCAAGCAGGATGAACTGGAAGTGGGGCCAGGCTACAAACTTTGAAAGTCTGCGCCCAGTGATGTGCTTCCTCCAGTAGGCTTTACCTCAAAAAGAAAGGCTCTACTTCCTCCCCAAAGGGTGCTGCCAACCAGGAACTGACCAAGTATTTAAATAAATGAGCCTATGCAGGGGGTGGAGGGGGCATTTCTCATTCACAGCACCACAATATGTGTAAGTATCTCTCTTCAGTATCCTTGGGTTAAGTCCAGTCTCCACAGAGCCATTTATCTACAGATACAAAGTCTGTTTGAGACACTCTGTAGGAGTACCCACCTTGAGTAGGACCCACTATGGGCAGATCTCAGGGACTCATAAGAAATAGCCTTTAGCAGGTGTTATATTTTTCCAGCTTTCCAAACGTTTCTGTATTTCTATGCTAGCTGATCCTGGGGTAGGGTCAGTCAAAAAGGAGGAGATAACACCTGCCCAGGCCTGCCATAAGGGCCCGACTCAAAGAACGTAGAGTGTAGAGGAGAGCTGGTGAGGTAGTTCTGCTTGAGACTTAGGGCCTGGGCTCCATGGGAATCGATTCTCAGCCTGATCTTCGTTGCTGTCAGATCACGAGTAGGGATCCTTTGTTCATCATACATAGAAAATGGTAACCTACGCTAAATACAGTGTAGCTTCACTCCAAACCTTCTACAGCCTTCTAAAGTTATGTAATTAAAGAGTCCACTAGATGTTTCAGGAGATGGCTCAGTTGGTAAGATGTCTGCTGTTGCAAGCTTGAGGACTCAAGTTCAGATTCTTAGCATGCACATATGCACATAAAAAAGACACACCTGTGGCTGATGCTGAGGAGGTAGACAGGAAGGCTCATGAACTTGCCGGCTTGCCAGTTTTGTCAAGTCAATAGCCTCTAGGTTCCATGAGAAGAAGACCTTGTCTCAAAAGATAAAATGGGTACCAGGCACGGTGATGAGAGGCGGACATCTTTAACCTTAGCCCTCACAAGACAGAGCCAGACAGATCTACGTGAATTTGGGGCCAGTCTGTTCTACACAGTGAGTTCCAGGACAGCCAGGGCTACCTAGTGAGGCCCAGAAGATAGCCTATGTTGACCTACACACATGCACACACACACACACACACACACACACACGAGGTTGTTTTTTTTTTTTTTAAGATTCTACCAGAATCAAGTGCCTAAATAATATGATTTAACCAAGAGTATCAAAAAGGATTAGAGTGAAACACTAACCCTGTGAAGACAAAGAAAATTGAAACCAGAAACCACCTTCTTCCCACTTCCTGTTGTCTCATTCCGGTGGTGCCTTTCTGTCTAGTCGGACTGTCTTACATGATAATCTCCCTGGGCCGGGAGGGTATCACCTTGATTTCTGGGCACCTCCTACTCTGAGGGCAATTCTTTGGTTGTTAAAAGTACCAGCCACAGTCTCGTGGCCCTCCACGCTCCTGTCACCCTCTGTGGGGGCTTCTTCACCTCCTAATGGCCCACCCACTGTGCTTTGTGGTACAAATTTGAAAACCTTAAGTATCTCAGGTAACTCATCAAGTATCAAGTATTATGTATTTGACACCAGGGGCCTAGCTATAGCTCTAGATGGTTGGGATACTTCAGAGAGCCAAACAGACAAGTAACCTGCTCTTAGGTACTTGTATCTTTCTGGGGTAACAAGTGGCATACGCTATGGAAAAGATCACAATACAGAGGAGCTGGGGGTGTGGGGTTGGAAGGGTGGGTACCTGATTCTCCCCTATTGTCAGCGAGAGGCTGCAGTCCAGGAGAACCACCCCAATCCCGGAGCTGCCCAGCTGTTGCCCTGATTCCCAATGTTGTCTGTCTTGGACCCTTTCCTAGATCTCCATTAAGAATCGGAACCATGTTAAATGTAGCTAAGCACTCGTGTCCTGAAGCCGAGCTGTCTGGAACAGATCTCCAGCTCAGCACTGGGTGACCTCGGGTGAGTGAATTGCTCTCTGTTGATAAAAGTTACCCACGTCACAGGTTGTGGGGAAAGTGAAATATGTTAACTTCGAGAAGAGAAGAGCTGAGCCTGGCACGGTGTAAGCAGCAGACGCCAGACTAAAAGAATGTGCGCCGCCAGTACTGTAGGGTGGAGGAGGGTTTCTGCTCAGAAAATGATGGCAGCTCGAGCTTACGGGACTCATTTCTATCCCTCAGGAGCTGGACAGCCAGCTATGTGGGCCCCCCTGCTCGAAGCCCGAGGCTACGTCAAAACGAATGAGCATGACTCTTGTATCCATCCGTGTGTTCCCAAGAATCACTCTTGGTTTTTTATAGTGATAGCGGGGTTTTGTTTGTCAGTTTTGAACTTATAAAGGGAAGGTTTTTTCCTCCCTTTTATAGTCATTTTAATTTACATGATGTAGGGTTGGCCTAGAAAGCCTGAAGCCCAGGGTTGGACCCCCAGTATCCCATTGTCAAACCAATTGGACAAACAATACGTTGATCATTTCCAGTTTGGAGAAACAGAAGTTAACTTTTAATTTTCAAGAAATGATGAGCTATCCATCGTCCATGAGATCCATGAGGTCTTGGAGTTGAAGATCAGGTAAGATGTTGCTGTTCACAAATTGCAATGCCCAATGAAGGTAGCAGTCTTGTCAGTAGCCTGGGTTTTAAAAGGCCACAGAAATACTCACTGCTGGCAAGCCTTCCATATTCACAGTTTGTATGAAAATATCTGTAAGTCTACAGGTGTTTGCACTAGCCTGACCCCTGACCTCAGGAGTCCTTTAGGTTCCTTAATTGCTTACATCATCACTTCCCTACAGGCGTGACACACCTGGTGGGGATAAAAGCTCCTCACCACCCCCTTCTCTCTTTCTAACTCCATTTCTCTGTGTTCCAACTTCTCTCTGCCCTCCACGTCCTTTTTTCTCTTCCTCTTTCTTTATGTTTTAGCTTCTCCCCTGGCTCTGCCTCCATTCTTTTCCCCTAACCTTAATAAACCTTATACCAGACATGTTGAATGGCACGTCGTGATTTACCCGGTGCAATATCTTAACTTTAATGGCGTGATCTGAAACAACATCATAACATTTGGTGGCCCGTATGGCATAGGCTGTTCTGGTGCACTGCTCTAACCCCTGCACGGGGATCCTATCCCACCCGCTTCATTTAAACCACCTGCCAGCAACTGTTTCCTTCCCGCTTCTCTGATTCCCTGATCCCTGGGCTTCTGCACCCACCACTGGCCAATGGGCGAGTTCCATGGTTGCTTATCCGTCCACCACCATGGTCATTTGTTTTTCTCATAACTTGGGCCCTCGTACCTGTCTTAACCTCATGAAGACCTGGCTAGATAACTTGTACTGACTTTTCTTGCCCTAGTGGCTTCTTGATGTTCGTTCCTGGCTATGTCTGTTTCAGCATTTTACCTTGGTCCCTGCCTAATCTCATCACAACCTGATTGGACATTCTGTCTACCTTCGGTCCTTCCTTCGCTCCTGTGATACCTCAGTTTAGGTATTTGAACTTTGTTCTCCTTACCCCATGGGAACTGTGTCTAGCTTCCACATTCATCAAATTTATTCTTCCCAAATGATCAGAGGAAACATGAGGGATTCTCTCCTCTTTTTATTCCTTCCTTGTTACTTTACGTCCTACTTCTTTCTGGTCCACCTCCCTATGCTGCCTAAAAGTCTTGTTCATATGACGCTGTTATGCCCCAATGTCAAGACTCTCAAAAGACCCCAGAAGCCGATTCCGATGCAAGCACAAGAGGACTTTATTTTGAGCTTGAGTTCAGTCTCCCCCATCACTCCAACACAATAGAGGACAAAGAGAGGCCCGAACAGCTGAATCAAGGGGTTTTTATACAGTGAAATAAACAAGTGATCATGATTGGAAGAACATAGGGGAATCAATGCCTGACTGGTGTGAATGAAGCCGCTTAATTTTCTTATCTGCAGGAACATCTGGAACATTAGGGCAATAGTTTCTCAGAACTATTTTGGTTGTTGCCCCTGGATGGGGCCTAGATTGAGGTCATGGGGTTTTAATAGTTTCTCAGTGCTATTTTGGCTGTTGCTAGGGGATGGGGCAGTGGGGCCTAGACTTAGGTCACAGGGTTTTCCAAGAACTTAGGTTCAAGGCCTAGCCACAAAATGGAGTCATTCCTGTCAAGGGTGGTCTTTCAGTGCAACCTGAAACCAATCATAACTGGTGGGACCAGAGACTATAAGCAGCTGATCACTGCTCCAAACCAAGCTGCTGACTTAACCACTTTTGAGGTATGTGCAGGTCATTTGTCTGTGAATTTGATCCCAAATTCTATGTAGAGTCTGATTCCTCCCAGTGTTTCTGACTCTAGGCCTGCCCATGTGAACCTTCTCTCCCCTCCCCCATCCTGCAGCCTTACTGCAGGAAGAGTGTGTTCCCTCTTTCCCTTCATGGACTAGGATTGGCACACCTGATTTAAAATTTTCACTGCAACAGACAAGTGATCCCCAAATACGCTTAAAATGTAAACTCGCTTTGCTCTGTTCTACGGTCCCAAATCTATGCTCTGAAAAAGTCTTTATTTCCCTACTCTTAAAAAATCTTTTATTTCTGATTACTTCATGTACTGCTCTCAAAATAAAAATATATACCTTAAGATTATACTGTGAATTCTTTTTTTTTTAAGATTTATTTATTATGTATACAGTGTTCTGTCTGCAGGTATATCTGCAGGCCAGAAGAGGGCACCAGATTTCATTATGGATGGTTGTGAGCCACCATGTGGTTGCTGGGAATTGAACTCATGACCTCTGGAAGAGAAGCCAGTGCTCTTAACCGCTGAGCCATCTCTCCAGCCCTATACTGTGAATTCTTATCTAAAGATTTATAATGTGTTCATTGGGTATGGTTTGAAATTTATACATACAAAAATATGTAATTCAACTCTTGTTTAAGACATATGTATGCATACATGTGTCTGTATGTAACTTGGATTTAACTCTGTGTATATGTACAGGTAACTTGGATGCAACTATCATTTAAGGATATATATCTATAGAAACATAAATATTTTTAAATAGCAAGCATGTTGACTCACATGGCTCTCAACCTGCCTGTGACATCACCATCTTAGATGACCATGTGGTATAAAGCAGCAATTACGAAACTTCTTAGTCCTAATGAACCCTATTTATTAATGTTACCTACTTTTAGACTAAGAAACTAACAGATTTCATATTTTAGAGTGTTAATGGATTTTTTTATATGATGGAAATTCAAAGTTATATCTTTACAACATACTGTATGATGATTCAACCCTGGTTTATATGTCTGTCTATAGAAAGTTTTATATAATGGTTTATATGTCTATAGAAAGTTTTATATAATGGTCTATATGTCTATAGAA